>PYUH01000219.1:1063317-1121835 GCA_016808085.1 Suaeda aralocaspica
TTAGCACATCATTCTTGTGTGCGTTCAATCAAGTCGATTGTGATTAATTTCAATCCATTTTTTTTGCAGTGCCCTAAAAAAGAAATTAAAAGATAAAATGGGGGAATTTCAGGTAATTTCACAATTTTCAGGTCAGAACCCAATTTATCTGAAAAGAATACATAAATTAGATCCACTTAAGATTAATTGTTTATTTGTTGCATCTGTAGACTTTACGTGAAAATATTCAACAAGAGTACCGAGAAGTTGTCGAGCGTCGTGTTTATACAGGTTCACTTTCTGATTCATTGATAAGGAGTCTGCTTTCTCTTGTGCTTCAAACTTGATTATGAGTTCATTATTTCTCATTTGTATTATTTTAATTTGCAGTAACCGGTCAAAGAGCTGATGAAGAGGTGAATGCTTTTTAAATATTGAATTTTTAGTTTTTATTGTGTGTGTGTGTGTTCTAATATCTAAATGATTTGCATTCCATTTGTTTTGTTTACTTTGCGCAATCTTGGTTTTTGCTGACAGACAGTTGATCAATTAATTGAGACTGGTGATAGTGAGCAAATCTTTCAAAAAGCAATACAAGAGCAAGGTCGTGGTCAGGTGTGTCTTCCTCAACTGTTAATTTCTTGTTTCTTTCTTTTCATACATCCTTTTGTCCATTGAGGTGGAGGTTTTATATGGATGTAACTATGTAATGAAGGTCGTGGTCAGGTGTGAATTCCCTCACTGATAATTTCAATTTGTATTTAATGAAACACGCTAATTTTATATCCATAAATTGGAGTCGAGCTATCAGAATAAGCACTTTTCCCAATAGAGGTTATATTGGTAGTTTTTGCTTCATTTGTTATTTAAGCAACTTTGGTCATGTTCTTTGTAAAGAGGGAAAAATGCCCCGGTACAAAGAAACCTTTTATAACCATCTTTGTTTTTTGGGCTAGAACAACCTTTTAAAATCTTCTTGGCAACGTAAAACCTTGAAATAAATTTGAATTCCATGATGAAACCTTATCCTACTTTCTGTGCATTGACCAACATTTTCCAGTGTTGACCCACACATGGAAGTCACACACACACACACACACACACACACAATTTTAGTTTTTTTCCCTCATAATATGTTGGTTCCATCATCTCTCTACATCCCAACCAACTCTTCAATGATGAAAGCGTGAAACCAACTAACTAGTTCACTAAAAGTTGCTGGAAATCCTTCAATTTCAAAAACCGTGTTAATATTTGTCTAGAAATCTTGCAAAAGTTAGCTGGTGAAGATCAATGTACAATAAAATCTTCAGATTCGAGTATACAGCTCTTGAACTATGTGGTTATCAGGTTATATTAAGGTTCCTTAATTTTCTCAAATATTTTAAAACTGAGAATATTTTCACAGTTGTATAAAGTGGACCTTTTGAAATCTTTGAAGTATGTAATTTTGTGATGTTTGTTAGGTTTTGGAGTTCAATTTTAATGAATATGGTTGTTTAAAGTTTGTTGAAGACAATTTTTATGGGAAATTTTGGGGTAAAGGTAAACTATGGTTTTCTTTTGGGAGATAAGGATAGAATTAGGTTGAAGGAGGAGATTCAAATCAAGATCGAGGTTGTGTGTCTGTGGCTGAGATCCTGAGAAAACCAGGGGGGAAGAGGTTAAAGTACTAAAGATATAGGGTCTCATGTATAGTGTGTGTGAAAAGTAAGGTCAGGTTTCTATATGCAAAAATGTAATTGGTTTATAGTTTTGTCTTGCCCAAAAAAATAAATAGGTTGTTTATGACAAATTTGAGTATAAAATATTCCCTCTTTTTTTTTTTTTAAAAAAAAAAAACTTCAGTGTATTTAGGCTTTAGTCTTTTTTTTAAATTCCCTTGGCATCTTGAAGATTTTAATACTAATTTATAAATCAAATCTGTACCTATATTAGGTAATGTGACAATTTTTCTTGGACATCTCTAACCATTATGTGCAATTTTTTTTGGTTAAATGTTTCTATTTTGAGCCATTATTTGTCAATTATAAACTATAATATCCTATTTTTATATCAACTTCTGCAGATAATGGATACACTAGCTGAAATACAAGAGCGGCATGATGCTGTTAGAGACGTGGAGAGAAAGTTGCTTGAGCTACAACAGGTTATTATCTAGTTGACAGACATGTTAAATATGTTGCTTAGTAGTGGTATCATTTTATCAAGCCCCTTCTCCAATGTGAGAATGGATACTGCTGAAGTCATTATGATTATACTTTCAAATGCAATAGATTTGAGTCTCAACACGACAAATAATATAAACCAGGCTGTTCTTTTGAAGTTATATTCAAAAATAAGTTTTTATTTATTAATTTATTATTATTTTTTTTGGCAACGGTACAAACAAAGAAAAAGAAAAGAAAGCCCCCATAACAAACAAACTAAGGGTCCGTTTGGTAGGGCGTATAATGTTTTCCCCGAAAACAATTTTCTTATTTTACATCATTTGGTTTGGAGTAAAATATTAAAATGTAAAACTTGGGGTGAAAAAATGGTTTTTCACCATGTTGAAAATATTTTCTCCCAAAATTGGGAGGAAAACATTTTCCATCACTCTTGGAAGGAAAACACTTGTCCTTACAATTGTAATACTTGATTTTCCATCCAACCAAACAATAAAAACACTTAAAATGTAAAATCATTTTACATGCAACCAAACAATGGAAATTCTTTATAAAATGGGTTTTCCAATGTAAAAGGTTTTTCATGGAAAACTATTTTCATCCAAAAATGTTTTACGCCCTACCAAACGGACCCTAAATGACAACACTCACTAGAAGCACAAGAACATAGCTCAATATTCTTACAAGACCTTACACTAGGTTAGCAATTACATAAAGCGACATTCCTACGTGACTTAAATAAAGACTTCTTTCTTAGATGTTGAAATGCTTCTGAATGTAAAGTGACTGGCTTCCTCTTCATTCCCGCTTGGTACCTACAAACAACAACAAAGTTAGAAGTAGTTGAGGCGTTTATATTCTCATTGTTGGTCTTTTGCTTCTTTGTGGCAGCTTCTGCTTTCCGTCGAAGCACCCATTTCTTAATCCTTGCTCTTAACTTGAACCTCCATTGTTGCTTGTGGCGTGTGGTCAACCAAATGCATGAATCTCCCAGGCTATCAGAGTTGTTGCTGTGATACTGCATGTCCTTAGTGTTATACCTTACTTCACTCCATGTTCCTTGGGATCAATAGGCATAATCTCCCTCCTTGTTTTTTCTTCATACCCAACATCTGTATCTACTTTGGCGGGTTCCATCATCTCCAAAGCTTGACTTGTATCCTTCATCTTCAAATCACCTTTTCGAGACGGCAATGCTTGTATACTCACTGTTGAACCAAGTTTAGAATTAAAGCATTGGATAGATTTCCTTTCCATCATTAGTTTATCATCCTTCTTGGAAATAGAAATAGAATAACCCAGTCTCCTTTGGTGAGCAAATTGATACTTAGGCAATGCCGCGTTACCATATAGTTACTTGTACAATTTTCTTCCCTTTTTTTCAACCCCTCTTTCTTTCTCATTCAAGACATTGTCCTGTTTGATATTGAGGCTTCTTTGCGGTTCCATATCTTCAAAATCAAAGAACCTTGACTTTCATCCTTACCAACCAACATTGGGTTAGACTCACACATGCCATTCCCTTTAGGAGTATCTTCACCGTCTTACTACTTTTCATCCTTATCTAATACATTCTTAGTTCCTGCACTCACCTTAGATTTCTTTAGAGGAGAAAGAAAGCCAGCCCTGTACCTAGACCTTTTGGGGTATCATCCAGAGATTGAAAATTATGCTTATTCTTTTAAGTCTTAACTTCCTCCAATTTGTTCATTATCTCCCGATTTACAGATCAACCTCGAAGGCTATCAACAAACCCAATAAGCCTAATCTCTTCTGCCCAATTCTATTGCAGCTAAGCTCTCCCAACTCGTGGTAGTAGATCCGTCACCCGCCAGCAACCGGAAGCGGTTGACTGACCCTCACCAGTCTCCAGCGAGTCATGGTGATATATTTTTAATTTACGTGTAGTATATGAACAATATGGACCTTTCTAGAATTTTAGAGAAAGTGAGGAAATCTAGTTATAATCTTAAGAAACTTGTTTTCTTACATGTACTTGATTATGATTAGCTATAATAAGTTGCGTGCAAATTAATAAATTGGAAAAATTATTTTTAATAATCCCACCTTTTACAAATTTGAAAATAACAATGTTACCTTTTGTTTTTCACACAACAATCCTACCTTTCACTTTATTATTCTTTTAATGGTCCCTAATTAGGATTAACCTGTTGTAGGTAATTCCTTGTAGGTAATTCCTTGTAGGTAATTCCTTGTTGTAGGTAATCCCTTGTTATAGGTAATCCCTTGTTGTAGGTAATCCCTTGTGTTTGCAGGTAAAAGTTTGACTTTGCTTCAAAAATGTTGACCCATCCTTATTAACTTCACTTTCTCTTCTGTAACTCATCTTCCTTTTCTTTTCTCAATCTTCAACTTCACTCCTCTTTATCCTTTCACGTTGCTCTTCCCGAAAAACTGTCATTTAACTCCTATCATTTCCCGTCTTCACGACCACCATCTCGATCACTACTAATGATTTGCATAACATCACTGAATTCGGCTCAATTTGCAATTGATTAAGTTGATTATATTTTTTAATTGATATTTTGATACTAAGATGACATTCATCAATATTGATTGATACGATATTTTTCACTATGATATATGATAATGTGTTGTTTTATTGATAATGATTAATAAATTAGTTAACTTATGCCTTTAATTGTGAATCTCCTACTAATTACTATCTTGAACAATTACTCTTCCCCGATTTCTCCTTCTCCCCCAATTTTTAAATACAATTATTATTGGGTGTGGTTTGTTTTTGTTTGAATAAGTGGAAGAAGAATGCATAATTAATGATCGAATAAGTTGAAAGATGAAAAGGTTTGGAATTTAAGTACACATTTTTGTAGACTTTAAGGGTGGGCAAGTGGTTGTAGTGGTGGTGCAAGGAGATGGGGCAGTCGATTGGGGGGGGGGGAGTGTTGGTGACATGCGATGATATTTTCAGTTGAAGGTAGGTGGGCAGGTGGCAGGGGAGGGGAAATAGGGAAAAACAAAAAACACATTTTTTAATTAATTAATTTAAAATAACTAAATAAATAAAAGGAAGTAACTTGACCAGAACTTCAGGTCACTTGTAAAATGGCCCATTAAAACAATAATAATTGTTGTGTGAAAAAAAAGATGGGACTGTTATTTTCAAATTTGTAAAAGGTGGGATTATTAAAAATAATTTTTCCTAATAAGTTCTAATGAATATTGAGAAGTTCTGATAAGAAAGATCAAGGAAATTTAAACTTTAAAAAGTGAAGTATAGAAAAATCAATTTAGTAAAAGAATGGTATGATAAGTTAATATAATAGGATAACAAACAACAACAACAACAACAAAGCCTTAGTCCCAAATTAATTTGGGGAATTTTCAGTTAGACATGAACCAATGTGAGGAGTAAGTATAATAGGATAACCTTAGGAGAATTAAGTTCTAATTAGTTCAATCAATCAATTAGAGCCGACTACATGAACCAAAAGTAATTATTCAATGTGGTCATCCACATAAATTTTCCTTCTCCATCCCCTGCGATCAAGAACCTTTTTCTCTTGTAAATCTAAAAGATTCATATCATTTCTAACCCCTTCCCACCAAGACTTTTTCGGTCTTCCCCTACCTCCTTTGAGATCCTCATGATCCCACCCTTCCACTCGTCGGTCCGAGGCTCCTTGAGGTCTCCGTCTCACATGTCTGAACCAACGCAAGCGAATTTCCCTCAATTTGCTTGCAGTATCTCCAACACCAACTATCCGACGTATGACTTCATTTCTGATTCTATCCTTTAGAGTATTCGTGGACATCCATCTCAACATCCACATCTCCGTAACTTCTACCTTTTGAATGTGTTCCTTCTTATAAGCCCAACATTCTGTACGTAGGAGTAACACTAGTCTTATGGCAGTCCTATAAAATTTCCCCTATAACTTCAAAGGGATATTTTTGTCACATAACATTCCCGTGGTTGCTCTCCATTCAAGCCACCCAGACTTAATTCTAAGTGCCACATCTTGGTCAATATTACCATTCTTTTGGATAAATGACCCGAGATGTTTAAAACATTCTCTCATATCTTGAACTTTTCCGTTCAACCTTACCACTGCATCACTTTCCCCCCTCTAAGTCCCAAAGCGGCATTCCATATATACCGTCTTACTCCGACTTAGCTTAAACCCTCTAGACTCTAACCTTTGCCTCCATTGGTCTAATTTGACATTTACCCCATCTTTAGTTTCATCCACCAATATGATATCATCCGCAAACAACATGCACCATGGTATCTCATCCTAGATTGACCTTGTTATTTCATCTATAGCCACTGCAAAAAGGAAAGGGCTTAACGCCGACCCTTGGTGCAACCCAATTGTTATAGGAAAGGCTTTTGTCAACCCACCACAAGTCCTAACATTTGTGGACACTTGCTTAACCACATCAATATACCTCTGTGGGGTACCTTTCTTCATCATTGCCCACCAAAGTACATCTCTTGAAACTTTGTCATAAGCCTTCTCTAGATCAACGAAAACCATGTGGAGGCCCTTCTTTCGCGCCCTATAGTACTCTATCATTTATCTTAATGAAGGAATTGCTTCCATAGTGTTTTCAGAGATCATGCTCTCAACCTATGTTCTATCACCATCTCCCACAACTTCATAGTGTAGCTCATAAGCTTGATCCCTCGATAGTTAGAACAATCTTAGGCTCCTTTGTTCTTATAAATAGGAACCAAAGTGCTCTTTCGCCAATCTTGTGGAATCCTCGAAGTCTTCCAGACCTTGTTAAACACATTTGTTAGCCAATCAACTCCACACCTCCGCCAATCTTGTGGAATCCTCGAAGTCTTCCAGACCTTGTTAAACACATTTGTTAGCCAATCAATATCCATCGTATCCATCTTACCCTCCACACCTCCATTGGTATACCATCGGGCCCAATGGCTTTCTTTGGTTTCATGTTCTTTAATGCAGTCTCCACCTCTACCCTTCTAATCTTGCGCACATATTTCATGTTAATTCTCTCCGCATCCACTGACGTATCTCCTGTGACCCCCCCCCCCCCTTCTTCTTGGCTGCCATTAAACAAATTCATTGAAGTACCCCTGCCATCTATCTTTTATGTCCTCATCTTGAACCAAAACCTTGTGGTTCCTATATCTGACACACTTTACTAAGCCAATAGCATTCCTTGCTTCTTGTCTTCACTTTGTAGATTTCTTTTTCTCCCTCTTTAGAATCTAACCTTTCATAATCCTCCTGAAAAACCTTTTCTTTCGCTTGCTGAACAACTACCTTCGCCTTGCATTCTCTTTTGTGTTTAATTGCTGCTTTATTCCACCAAGAAGTATTCTTATGCATTATAGTTCTCCCCTTTGATTCCCCATAAGACTTCCTTGGCCACTTTAAGGAAACAGTTTTTCATCTGTGACCCGACTAAGCTACATTTGGATCAGCCTCTCAATTCCAATTCTCTTCTTTGATCATTTTTTTCTGTGAAAACCAAACCTTAACATTTGCATCCTTTAAGGTCCACCATCTTATTCTTGGCTTCCCTTTACTACATTTCTTTTTTGATATGCATATCAATGAGCAAAACTTCGAGGGTTTGGGTTTGATTGCAGGTGGAAAACAAGAAGCAACCATGGGGGAGTTAGTGGCTTATGGAGACACAAGGCTTCTTGGATTGACTAGGGTGGATTTTTACGTGTGCATGGTGACATGCACAAGCTTATTCACGTAAATGTAAAGCAAGTATAGTTAGTAGTTTAGAAGTGTTGAGCTATATGGGTTTTCTTCCCACGTCATTTGATAGGGTTTTACCATATGGTGTTTTGTTATTTTCTTGATTAGTTTATGAGTCAAGGTTGATGGAATCAAGCATGAGAAACACAAAAATGGAGGTTTCTTGAAATAAAGATTGAATCTTGAAGAGTTTCTTGAAGTTCTTGAAATCGCAAGTCCAACAAAAATCAACGAGAATCAAAAGCAAGTTATATGGCGGGTTTTGGACAGATTTTTGGAAGATTGGGCAACTTGTCAACACGGTTTTTCAAGTTGTTGACTTGGTTAACCTTGGGTTGTATTCGGAAATATGGTCACTAGATTAATTTGCAAATATCTAAGATTTAGACTAGAAATCAGATTACAAAAAATATGGTGCAAATATTGTATCCGGTTTGATAAGATTTTCTTGTTATCCTAATCTTTAGTTTGTTTTACCATATATCTAAGGTAGTTAGGATATGTTTAGAATTCTGAAATATTATGTGATAAGTCTAGCCTATAAATAGGATGTAAAATACATCAATAAAATTCAGATTTGATAATTAAACACAAAGTGTTTCCGGTTTTATTGTTTCACAGAAGAAAACAAAATTTGAGAGTTTCTTGTGGAGAAATTCGATTGAGTGAGTGGTGCTTTTGCTTTATTCACGTGAGGATAGTTCTTAGGATTTGAGGGTGCTTTGCTTTAATCAAATTCTACCAATTATTCGCCTTAGAAGTTCAGATTTGTGGTGCGTGGCTTTATCAAATTTGAAGTCCAAGTTTTTGTGTGAGTGGCGTTTGTTTATAACAAAATTCACATCAACTTTTGGTGCTCTCGTTGAGAGGTTCGTTCAATCTCAAGTGTTCAATATCAATTATCAATGCTCAAGAAGGTGGAGATGAAAATCCACAAGGATTTACGAAAGGTTTGAGCTTGGCTCAAGCAAAGGAGCTACGTATGCAAGGGGAGATTGACGAGTTAAAGGCTCGTTTAGATGAAGTCCTAACCATCATGGCTTCTACCAAGAAAACTCCTACTAAATCTAAACAAGAGGATGGCTCATCATCAAGTGAAAGTGAGCAAGAAAGTGTGAGGAGTGTACGTAAACCAAAAAAGGGATACTCATCAAGTTCTAGTGACGATGAGGAACCAAGATCAAGGCACAAACATAAGGGAAAGATGAGGGATGATGATCGAAATCTTAAACTCGAAATTCCTGAGTTTAATGGAGGTATGGATCCTGAAAAATTTTTAGATTGGATTCGTAGGGTTGAGAGGATTTTTCGTTACAAAGAATATGATGATCATAAGTCTTACAAATTGGCGGAATTAAAACTCACTTCCTATGCAAGTTTATGGCTTGAGGGTTTACAAAGAAAGAGAAGGAAAGAAGGTAGATCAAAAATATCTTCATGGTCCAAATTGAAAAGGGAGATGAGGAAACGTTTTGTTCCTCAAGATTTCGAACAAAACAATTTCATCAAGATGCATACATTGAAACAAGATAGAAAAACGGTTGATGAGTACATTGTGGAGTTTGAAAAATTGATCATGATTTGTGATTTAGAAGAGAAGGAGGACCACAAAGTGGCTCGTTTTGTGGCTGGTCTAGATGAAAATATAAGGGAGAAGGTCGAATTACAACCTTATTGGACCTTTGATGAAGTTTGTAGAGTGGCAGCAAGGGTTGAGAAACAAGTTGCACGCAAAACAAAGACATACTTCAAAACCTATGATTCTAAAGAAAAGCGTGATACTTTTCCTCAAAAACCAAACTTTGATAAGGTTACTAAACCCCCTTTCATCAAGGATAAGAGTTCATCTTCAAAGCCCCAAAGTAGTGATTCACGCATTGTTTGTTTCAAGTGTAAAGGGCAAGGTCACATTCAAAGAGATTGTCCTCATGCTAGGGTCACAACAACTCGAAATTGGGTAGATGGGGAAAGCCTTGAAGAAGAGGAGGAGATGTATGGGGATGAGGGAGAGGAAGAGTATGGCAATGATGAAAATATGGAGGAAGACACGGAGGAAGTCCAACCAGAAACACAAGGTCAATCCTTAGTGTTACGTAGGGTATTACAAACTCAAGGTGCGCAACCTTTGGAGAGTCAAAGGGATAAAATTTTTCTCACAAGGTGTAATGTTCAAGGCAAGCTTTGTGATGTAATCATAGATACTGGAAGTTGCACAAATGTAGTATCTACGTTGTTGGTGGAAAAGCTCGCAATTCCTACAAAGATACATCCTCAACCATACAAGCTACATTGGCTTAGCAACACAAGTGATGTTAAGGTAAACAAACAAGCCTTAATTGCGTTTAAAATTGGTAAATTTGAGGATCAAGTACTTTGTGATGTTTGTCCTATGGATGCTTGTCACATATTATTGGGTAGGCCTTGGCAATATGATCGTTTTGTGAAGTTTAATGGGAGGACAAATGTTTATATTGTGCGTAAGAACCCTAATGAAAAATCATATGCATTAAAACCCTTGATGATTTCTAAACCTAAAACAAGCATGGGTAATTCTAAAGGTGTTTTGTTGGTGGGTGGAAAGGAGTTAGAAAGGGAGTTGAAAACAAGTTCTATGTCTTATATGTTGTTAGCCAAAGAGGTACAAGACGAAGCCCCAGAGATTCCTAGGGTTTTGCATCCTATGTTGAATGAGTTTTCAGATGTGTTTCCTAATGAGTTGCCACCAGGATTACCACCAATAAGAGGGATTGAACATCAAATTGATCTTATTCCTGGGTCTCAAATTCCTAACAAGCCTGCATATAGATGTAATCCAGAGGAGACAAAGGAGATACAAAGGCAGATTGAGGAATTAATGGAGAGGGGATACGTGAGAGAGAGCATGAGTCCATGTGCTGTGCCTACATTAATAGTACCTAAGAAGGATGGGACTTGGAGAATGTGTATTGATTCAAGGGCAGTTAACAATATAACCGTCAAGTATAGGTTTCCTATACCTAGATTGGATGATTTGCTAGATGAATTACATGGTTCTCAATTATTTTCAAAGATTGATTTAAGGAGTGGATATCATCAGATTCGAATGAAGGAAGGTGATGAATGGAAAACAGGTTTTAAAACAAAGCTAGGGCTTTATGAATGGTTAGTCATGCCTTTTGGGTTAACTAATGCACCTAGTACGTTTATGAGGTTGATGAATGAGGTCTTAAAGCCATACATTGGTAAGTTTGTAGTGGTATATTTAGATGATATTTTGGTGTATAGCAAGAGTGTTAATGATCATCTAAGCCATCTAAGGAGTGTGTTTGGGACATTACGAGAACAAAAGCTCTATGCTAAGCTCGAAAAGTGTTATTTCATGGTACCAAGTGTGACGTTTTTGGGGTATATTGTGTCCAAAGATGGGGTTTCTGTTGATCCATCTAAAGTGGAAGCTATAAAATCATGGCCAACACCAAAGAACGTGACTGAAGTACGTGCTTTTCATGGGTTAGCCTCGTTCTATAGGAGGTTTGTGAAGAATTTTTCATCTGTTGTTGCTCCTATAACCGAATGCATTAAGAAGGATAAGCCTAAGTTTGAGTGGACTAAGGGGGCACAAGAAGCTTTTGAATTGATTAAGAAGTTGCTTTGTAACACACCCATACTAGCCTTACCAGATTTCTCTAAACCATTTGAAGTAGAGACGGATGCAAGTGGGGTTGGAATTGGTGCTGTTCTAGTCCAAGGGAAGAGGCCAATTGCTTACTTTAGTGAGAAGTTGAATGGTGCTAAACTGAACTATTCTACATATGACAAGGAGTTCTATGCCATTATTAGAGCTTTGGATCATTGGAGTCATTATTTAAGGCCTAATCACTTCATATTACATTCTGATCATGAAGCTTTGAAGCACATTAATGGTCAACAAAAATTGAATCCAAGACATGCTAAATGGGTTGAATTTTTGCAATCTTTTCACTTCTCTTCAAAGTACAAAACGGGGAAGTCTAATGTTGTTGCTGATGCTTTGTCAAGAAGGTATACTTTGCTTGGTGTTTTGAACTTTAAGTTGCTTGGGTTAGAGTTGATAACTCAATTTTACGAGCAAGATGGAGATTTTGGACCAATAATGGCGCAACTTTCAAAGGGTTCTATGAGTTCCTATGTGCTACATGATGGGTTTTTGTTTAAAGGTAATCTATTGTGCATACCTAAGTGTTCTATACGTGAGTTGCTAGTAAGGGAGGCTCATGGAGGAGGTATTGCTGGACATTTTGGCATTACAAAGACACTAACCATGTTGCAAGAACATTTTTATTGGCCAAAGATGATTGTTGATGTTGAGGCCATAATTGCTCAATGTGCTACTTGTCAAAAGGCAAAGGCAGCCTTTCATCAAGGTTTTTATACTCCATTGCCAGTGCCAGAGGGACCTTGGGAGGATGTTTCTATGGATTTCATTGTAGGGTTACCAAGGACAGCAAGGGGAAAAGATGCAATTATGGTAGTGGTTGATAGATTTTCAAAGATGGCTCATTTTACACCATGTCACAAGACAGATGATGCTATGAATGTGGCTGATTTATATTTTAAAGACATCATAAGGTTGCATGGGGTTCCAAAGACTATTGTAAGTGATAGAGACACAAAATTCATGAGTTACTTTTGGAAGTCACTTTGGAGGTTAATAGGCACGAAACTTTTGTTTAGCACATCTTATCATCCTCAAACAGATGGCCAAACAGAAGTCACTAATCGAACACTAGGGGTGTTGTTGCGTGGTTTGGTTAGTAAAACACAAAAAGATTGGGATTTGAAGCTTGCTCATGCTGAATTTGCTTATAATAGGTCACCTACTTATGCTACTAAGCACTCACCTTTCGAGATTGTCTATGGAGTTAATCCTAAGTTACCAATTGATTTTGTAAGTATTCCTAAAGGGGAGTTGGTACACAAAGATGCCAAGACTAAGGTTGAGTACATGCAAAAACTTCATGCAGAAGTAAGGGCTCGAATTGAGAAGGTTAATGATATTTACAAGGCACGAGCAAACAAACATAAATCACAACATGTCTACAAAGAAGGGGATTTGGTTTGGTTACACTTGAGGAAGGAAAGATTTCCAAATCAAAGGAAGAATAAACTTATGCCTCGTTGTGATGGACCGTTCAAGATCATAAGTAAAGTGGGGGATAATGCTTATAAATTGGAATTACCAGGAGAATATGGAGTCCATGCTACTTTCAACATTGGTGATTTAGCTCCTTATGTTCCTGATGACCAACTTCGAGGTTTGAGGACAAACTCTTTTGAAGAAGAGGAGGATGATACGCATATCAATGAGCAAAACTTCGAGGGTTTGGGTTTGATTGAAGGTGGAAAACAAGAAGCAACCTTGGGGGAGTTAGTGGCTTATGGAGACACAAGGCTTCTTGGGTTGGCTAGGGTGGATTTCTACGTGTGCATGGTGACATGCACAAGCTTATTCACGTAAATGTAAAGCAAGTATAGTTAGTAGTTTAGAAGTGTTGAGCTATATGGGTTTTCTTCCCACGTCATTTGATAGGGTTTTACCATATGGTGTTTTGTTATTTTCTTGATTAGTTTATGAGTCAAGGTTGATGGAATCAAGCATGAGAAACACAAAAATGGAGGTTTCTTGAAATAAAGATTGAATCTTGAAGAGTTTCTTGAAGTTCTTGAAATCGCAAGTCCAACAAAAATCAACGAGAAACAAAGCAAGTTATATGGCGGGATTTTGGACAGATTTTTGGAAGATTGGGCAACGTTGTCAACACGGTTTTTCAAGTTGTTTGACTTGGTCAACCTTGGGTTGTTATTCGGAAATATGGTCACTAGATTTAATTTGCAAAATATCTAAGATTTAGACTAGAAATCAGATTACAAAATATATGGTGCAAAAATTGTATCCGGTTTGTTAAGATTTTCTTGTTATCCTAATCTTAGTTTGTTATACCATATATCTAAGGTAGTTAGGATATGTTTAGAATTCTGAAATATTATGTGATATGTTTAGCCTATAAATAGGATGTAAAATACATCAATAAAATTCAGATTTGAGTAATTAAACACAAAGTGTTTCCGGTTTTTATTGTTTCACGAAGAAAACAAAATTTTGAGAGTTTCTTGTGAGAAATTCGATTGAGTGAGTGGTGCTTTTGCTTTATCTCACGTGAGGATAGTTCTTAGGATTTGAGGGTGCTTTGCTTTAATCAAATTCTACCAATTATTCGCCTTAGAAGTTCAGGTTTGTGGTGCGTGGCTTTATCAAATTTGAAGTCTAAGTTTCTTTGTGTGAGTGGCGTTTGTTTATAACAAAATTCACATCATTTTTCCTACTCTCTTTCAAACAGATAGTCATCACTAATAGCCGGTGTTGGGTACACACAATCTCCTGGGATGACCTTACAATCTATGCAACTTTGTCTATCCTCCCTCCTTGTGAGCAAGAAATCTATTGGAGTTGTATTTGCTCCTATGGAAAGTTGTCAAGTGGGAATCTTGCTTCTTAAACCAAGTATTAGCCAGAATTAAGTCATACGAGTGGGCAAAATCCAATACGGTCTCTCCGTGAGCGTCGCTCTACCCATACCCAAAACCCCCTTGAACAATCTCAAAACCATCACGACAGTCCCCAACGTGCCCATTCAAGTGCAACGTGTCGCTGAGTAGGGAATGTCCCCACGAAATCATCATATTGGTTCATATCATAAGATGTGACTAAGTTCTACGCTGGTTGTCACTGACCTACCACAACCCTCCTTTATCCAGGCTTGGGACTGGGACTGGCGGAGTTTAAGTTCTAGTTAGTTAGGCTTGGGAGTGGGAACCCACTGGTGGAGTTTAAGTTCTAATTAGTTATGGTAAGAAAATTAAGAGAGAAATAATCTATAATGATTCCTAGTAAGATTAAGAAGAACAATCTTTCCTCATTCTATACAACAACTACAATAACAACCAAGCCTTAATCCCAAAATATTCTGGGGTCACCTAGACATGAATCAGTAAGAGGAATTGTAACAATCATCTGCAAAAAAATTTCTCTATTCTTCCCTATTTATTGCCAAAGTCTCTTCTATCCCCAACAACCTCATATCTTTGCATGTAAACCTCCATTTTTCTATTCATTCTATACAAGTACTTTAAATTGAATGCTCTTGGGTATGCGTTAATTGACAAGTTTAAGTCAATCAAAGAATAGGTTAGCCAACATCATTCAACTTCGAACATAACATCACTGAAATCTATCAACTTAAGCTGAGTAAAAGGAATGAAATAAGATTAGAATTACATAATGAACAAAACCACTATCTTGGGTTATGTTTACAATCTGTCATTTTTCATTCATAATTTCTTCCAATCCACACGAAATATTATGGTCATGCAGGTCTATTAGAATGTTAGATTCGTGTTGATGATTACTTTAAGAATATCATACTTCTATATGTAATTATCCATGCAAATTTTTTGCATTAAAGTACATGAAAGTAGCCAACATAAAGAGACATGAAGTAATTCTCAAATCTCAAAGCAGCCATTTTTTTTATTTTTTATTTTTTTATATCTTAGGTCATCCCAAACAATAGACCGTATGTATATAGTAAGTTATATTTGAACACTTAAAATATCCTGCTAATCTATACTCCCTCCGGCCAAGACTCCAATGATACCCTTATAAGAATTCCAAAGCCACATTTATTTTGATAGTGAGCTGATTCCTAAAACAAAAAAAAATTATTTTATCTACAGATTTTTATGGATATGGCTGTTCTGGTTGATGCCCAAGGAGATTTGCTGAATAATATCGAGTCACAGGTAAGGAAAAATTAAACTATTTCAGTAAAAACTGTGTTAATTAATTGTTTGTGCAAATTTGATAAGCTGCCAAAGTGCGATCCATGATGGCTTTTCTTGCCTTTTTCCAGGTTTCAAATGCTGTAGATCATGTAAACTCCGGAAATACAGCTTTGCAAAAGGCAAAAAGCCTGCAAAAGAGTTCACGTAAATGGATGTGCATTGCAATTATAATCCTTCTTGTGGTTGTTGCTATTATTGTAGTTGGTGTACTCAAGCCATGGCAAAATAAAAATGGTGCTTGAAGGGCTCCCTTGACCATCTGCGTAAATTCTTTATATATATATATAACAAGATCATATGAATCTTACCCCCCAAAAGGAAATGGAAAACGTTAACAATGTGATTATGTGAATGTGTCGTTAAAAAGTTACTGGTTTTGTGTGAATGATTAGTTTTAACATTTCCAAACCCCAAGTTTTGCCTTCTGTTTCATGTAGACTGGCTGTATTATTCAATTTGTGTGAATCATTAGTTCCAATATTCTTTTTAGTTTCCCTTAAAATCGTCTTATTCATGTATTATTATCCTTTTTTGTATGACCACCCTCTTTGTTGAGGGTTTGTAACAGAATTAAAGAGTAATTCTATAAATGTTGTGATGATTTCCAGCTAAACAGTTGATTTTCTTTTCAGTTTTCTTTGTTACTTCGATACGACAAAATCATGGCTTTTCTAATTATTTTAATTACAAATGTAATTCTTGTTTTTACTTTTTATTCCCGCACCACAAGCAGAAAACAAATGTCATTGATCATTATATTCATTGGTCTATTTGCTGGCGAAGCTCTTATTATATTAACAAAAGAAAATAACAAAATAAAATAAAATAAAAAACAAGTGGACCAGTTATTTTTTTTGTGTTCAAAGAAACAAGACAAAGTAGGTGTTCTTCGCAAGCATATGGGCAGCATGAACCTTCCCTCTACTTATCTTTACACACTTAACATACGTAAAAAAACATAAAGCACAACATAATATGAGAAATAATAGGTTTAATATGATGAGGAGCCACAAAGGGCTTGCAAAGAGCTTGAACAAACTACACCAAGATGTGGGAGGCCTTATGCATGATCACTTTGGTCTCATGAAGCATTGTGCTTCGGCTTGGGAAGGAGAAACGACTAGTACTTGTTTGTGGCCTTTGAAAGCGGACGCACCATCGAGAAGGTTAATGATCCATCCAACAGCAGCAACCGGAATGTTGATCACCTTAGACCATGCACCATCTACAGTTAGTACCGAGAGGGATTGATTAAGATGAGGATCGCCATATTCAAATGAATCCAGTGGCTTAGGAGGGATAGTGGGATTGTTCAAACGAATCAGAAGGTGAGGATCGCCCCATCTTCTGATATCCACATTCTTGAGTTGAAGAATGGAGGGGATTGAGGCTAACCCTCCCTAAGGCAATGTCATTGCAGTGGATCCAAATCGCCCATAAAGTAGTAATGAAATGAGCTGTGAAGTGGCTTACTTCGACCTGTGAATCAAGAGTCATGAAGTAGGATAAGCAATTAGTCAGCCATGAATCAAACGTGATATTTGGGAGTGCCTGGTGCTGAAGGCCTAGGGAGCCACAACTCCAAATCCTTTTAGCAATAGAACTGTCTCTGAAAATGGTTAGTCGTTTCCAGCTGTGAACGACATAGAGGGCATCACCAGAGGGGGTAAACAGCAAGAAAAAAACTATTCCAGAAGTTCATGAACTTTGTTGGAGGAACTTATTCGCGAAGGAATGACCAGTAGGCAGTGGTAACAGAGACATCACTAGAGGGGGTAAACGGCTAGAAAAAGAGTCCTGATCCTCCTTTAGGTTAAGGTGAGTAGCCATGATATTATGAGTTGTTTCAGCATTGAACTTCTTCCAAATAAGGTCGGAGTTCCATTAGCGGGAGGTAGTTATAAGGTCGGAAAACAAGAGTGGGGTTATCAGAAGAAAAAATGTTCGAAGAGGGAAAATAGAAGGAAAGGAAGAGAGGAGAAAAGAAAGGGAACAATCTCTCTTGTTTGTATAAATAGTTGGAGGAAGGAAAGGAAGGGGGAAGGAGAGATTCATTTTCCCTCCTCAACCTTGGTTCCTCCCAATTTGGAGAGGTTAGGAGGGAAATTAGAGCTTCATTTCTCCTTCCCTTTCTTTCCCCTCCCCTTCCTCTTATTTCTCTTCCCTTTCTTTTCATCCTAGCTTGTTATGCAAACAATGTGTAAAGGTTTAAAGAACCTTTGGAGAAAACTCGGCAATGTGTTATATAAAGTAGGGACTTTCTATTTGGTAACACTCTACGTTTGACTTTGCCATTTGGTACTCAGCTTCAATGTTACATGATTGATGGTATCTCTATACTTTTAAGTTAGGGCCTGTTTACTAACAATTTCATTTCAATTTAGTTCGGTTCCAATCAATTCAATTTAGTTCAACTCTTTTTTTTATTTTGCTAAATTATTTGTTCATATTATTATTTGTTCATATATATTATCTTGTTCATAATATTTTTTTATTCAAAGATTCATAATATTTTTGTTCACAATATTATCATTATTTTGTACTTGGCTTTATTTTGTTCATAATATTGTTAGTGTGTAAATAATATATTTTTGAAACACTAATCATCATTTTTTTTGGTTTCATACATATTTTTATAAATTTATAATTTTTCAGGAAAAAATTATTATGAAATTGCCATTCCGGAAATGAAACAAAAATATAAGTGGATTATCATTCATAAAAATATGAAAGTATCTCATAACTGGAGTACCATTCACAAATATATATATAACTACTACATATGAAAATGTATTACTGATTTTTGTTTCATAAAATGTAAACTACCAATAACGAAATTTTTTTATGTGCAAAAAAATTTCTGATTCCAAATTTCCGATCCGAAAATCCGGATACCCGGTCTGATTTTTTGAAATTTGGGAAAATAGGACCGGATATCCAATTTTTAAAACCAGATATCGGAATGAAAATTATAAAATCTGGATTCAGAAATTTAAGGAAAACATAAATCCGGTTTTCCAATCTGGGTTTTTTTAAATAATAATGAAGTGTTTTCGAATAAAAAATCCGAATCCTGAATTCTGGAATTTTGATTTTTCCAGAACGGACACGGAATACATTTTTATGATTGGATCGGAAAAATTCTGGTATCCGGTTTTGCGCACCCCTAATTATTGGTGGATTAATATCAAAATTGTTACTATGTCATTACTACATAGTTAAAATCATTAACCCATAGTTAAATCGTAGTTAAAATAATAATCTTAGTTAAAAATCAATAACCATAGTTAATCGATAGTTAAAATCATAGTTAAAATAACCAATAAAAATCATTAATAGTTAAAAATAATTAATAATTGAAAATCGTTATTTTGTTAATAATCCATAACTAAAAATTATAATCCGTACTAAAAAACTTTCAGTTCAATTCAGCTCCAATCAGTTCAGTTCAACTTAGCTCCAATCAATTCAGTTCAACTGTTTTTAGCTGATGTAAACAGGCCCTTAGTCTATACTCTATACCTTACAATTAATCAATTTACTTTGCATTCTTTGATCTATGTGCCATAAAAAATGTCCCATCAAAGTTTTGATGGAATATTTAGTGCCTTACGATTAGATTTGAGGTCAAAATTACCCGAAAATGCTTTATGATACCTCGATTTTGCATGAAAGAAAAATGACTCAATTTGAATATTTTCATTTGTTTTTTGTAAATTTTATTTATTTAAGGTTTCGGGAGTCATTTTTCCTTTAAGGATCAAATATGATGGTAAAGTTAGAAAAAGAGGATCCTAAATACCCTGAAGTAACGTTTTAGTTAAAGAAATGTTACGATTAGACTAAGTGAAAAGTACAAATGTACAATACAAACTCTTATATGTGGCAAAGCCTCACCGTCAATTGATAATGTGGCCACCTTCTATTTATTAAAAAAATTGAAACAAACCCCCTTTTTCTACCTTGCAGCATCAATGGCTGAAATTCTTGTCAAATAAAAAGCATCAATGGCAGAAATTTAAAAAAAAAACAAGTCCATACTTGTTTACGTATTTTGGCCCATACTCAATAAATTAATCATACAATTACAAAAGGTTAAAGTTGAAAATTGCCAATTATTGTTGAAATGGTGGTGTTGCGGTGCTTTTCACTCGTTGATGAATTACTTTTGAAGTGTGGATATCATGAGCCTTAAATAAAAAACTAGAAATTTATTTTAAGTTTTAGTATAGGATACACCAAAATACAAAAGATACGTCTTGTATTCACACGATCGGATACTCCAAAAATTGGATACATCTTAAATCGTATCATATGCACAAAATAACTTATCATGTTTTTTACCGATATCATATTGTTATCGAATTTGAGATATACGTGGACATAATGGAGTTTACTTGAGGGTAGTTTGTATGTATCTTCACCTGGTCATTTCTTATACTTCCTTCGTTCCTCAAAGATCATGCTATACACAATTCATGCTCAAAATTTGGTTAGTATTAATATATTAAATAATCGGTTAAAAAACAAATTAGATTGGAGAGAGAAAAGATAATTGAAAGAATGATTGGTTAATGGGATCTTTGGCCCAACATGGTGGTCCCCATATGTAATGAAATATTATAAAAGATGTCTAAAATCCGAATAAAGTAAAAGTTAGATAAACTTTAATGAACGTCCAATTGGAGAAAGTGACATGAACATTAAAGAATAGAGGGAGTATTTATAAACCTTTACGGAAAGCATAATTATAACATAGTTAGACGATTCATCATTTTTTGTCATATTTACGGTTATGACAATTGTAGCTACGGAAGTAGGGAACAAATCCTCAGGGAAGCTATTAAATTCTTTTAGTTCTAAAAACTAAAAACCGTGTAAGGGGCCTTGGTAGAAAATTTTGACTAAGTAACTAACTAATTACGGAAAATAACGGGAAAATATAGGATTAGACTCAAATTACCAAAACCTAGGGCAATCGATTCACCAAGAACAAGCAATGAAATAATCAATTAGAATTCAAGTAATTCCACTAAATTCGCTAAACTAGGGCTCTTAAATTCTCCCGAATTTGGACTCTCTCAAAACTCCTCTAGAGGCTCTCACTCTTGCCTAGACTTGTTTTACCTACGATTCGGTGGCCTATTGCACATGGTAATCTTACCTCTCGGCATTATTTTTGACAATTAACTAACTCACAATTAAAATTACTATAATTTAATTAATCGAAAGAATTCAATAATAGGAGTTTAACTACTATTAGGGAATCAATTAATCGATACTCAATTACTCCATTAATAGGTTCAAGGATCCCCTAAACCCTAGAAAATGAATACTCACTCATAATTGCAAAAATTAGAACAAATTGCATGAAATAATTCATAATTAAACTAATCAAACCACAAACAACCAAAATAAATTAACATGGACTAATTAAAAAAAACTAATTATCAAAACTAAATAAACTAAATGATAATTAAAAACTAAGTAAATTACAGAGTAATTGAACATAAGAAAGCAAGAAAGTTACCAATGGAATAAAATTGAGAAATTTAATTGAATGGATGAATTTGAGAATCCACAAAAGCAAAACCTTAAACTAATCAAGAGAGAGTATATGCTAATTAAGCCTTTGTGACCGGGGCTTTGGGGGCCCACACATCCTTTTTACGGACATCGGATGTCTATTTTTTTGCATAGTGTGAGTATGCTTGGTTAGGGGTCAGTTTATAAACTCAAAACCCAACTAGAGAAGTAGCTACCGTGCTCTTTTCAGGAGCTCACGGAATCCCATTTGGTCAAGCCCGAAGACAAATTGACTCCAGGGTTAGGATGGTCTCTAGGTCATGGCTTCAAGGACGAAGGTAAGGACAAAGTAGGTCACAATGTCCCCCCGCGTATAGCAGTCTCTACTTAGTCTCATATTTAATTTCATGATTATAATATTGAATCATAACAACCATATGTCCGGTTTAGTCCTAAAAGCACATAGGAATTTTCTTGGCGAGTTTATTTAATGCGCACTTATTTTTCTATAACATGCATGAGGTGATCACTTTAGGATTAGTTAATGTTAATGGGTTCCTGAGCCGGTTGTCCAATAATTTATCTTTATTTTAGTGAGAACATGCTTTTCCGGTCTTATAATTAAACATGTATTTTATGTGATTAAAAGCAATAAAAATTTGCATAAAAACACATAAAACAATCAAAATAACGTTTCTACCTAAAGTTGATTTTAATTCAAAGTCAATCATCTCATGAGATTATTAAGCATAACCAAGTTTCTGGAAAAGCAAAATAAAACAAATAAACTAACTCAATTAACTATTCAAAGAGTAGATGTTGTTAATGTCGGTCTCATTCGAAGTACCTGCAGCGGTTAAAAAACGTCTTTGTTGATGCTTGATTAAAACTTACAGGAATTATTTTTTGTGTTTGGGAAATTAAATGAAATTGACTAGTTAATGTTAAAGGTGTTTTGGGAAGGTTTAGAAAATGCGTTTGAGAGGGAGAAGAGAGCAAGAGAGGGTCGTGAATGTTTAGAATGTGTGAAAATGCCGGAATAAGAGATATTTATAGGTGAAAATACAGAAGAACGCGCGTACATATGCTTAGGTGAGCGTATACACTAGTGGAAAAAAAATACCATTTGCTGGGGTCAAAAACCCACTTTATGCTGCGTACTTTGGCCACAGTGAATTTAGGAGCAACAAAGAGGTAGAGAAGCATTTACTGCGGTCATGACCGCAACAAAAGGTCTTACTTTTTGCCGTGTGGTTGTAATATAAACACAAAAAAGGGATTTTTCCTTGAAAAAAAATTACAACTATTTGCTGCAATCAAAGGGTTTGACGGCAACAAAAAGTGGGTCAAAAAAACATTTTTTGTAACCCAAAAATGTTGGCCAATGTGATATATATTTATATATATATTTATTAAAGTTAAAAGGTTAAACGACAGCAAAAATACAGCTCATAGTAGCAGCAAGTCAGCAACAACAAATACAGCACAATAAGAAGTAGGAGGAGGTAGCAACAAAGAGTAGGAGCAGCATCCTAGCAGGGGCAAGGGAGTGGCCTAGCAAGGCAGCAGCAGTAAGGGCAACGTAAGGGAGCTTTTATTCATCCTCCTACAAAAGCCATTGTGTTAAATTGAGTTTCAATAGTTAGAAACTAGCACGTCTATAAACATAAGCAACATTCATATTTGTGTTACAAAATTCGGAAAAAACAATTTATTCTTTCATTTTTCACTCACTCATGTATTCAAACATTAACTTAAACATAATCATCGTTTATCATTCTTTCTTTCTTTCTTTCTTTTTTCTTTCTTTTGTATTCAATCATAAACATAATCATCGTTTATCTTTCTTTCTTTCTTTCTTTCTTTCTTTCTTTTGTATTCAATCATAAACTAGTAGTTATAAATATTGCAAGTCAAACATTTATTCAATCTTGTATTCATTCATTCATTCATTCATTCATTTGTTTAATCATCTTTCATTTATTTATTTACACACTTAGTCATTCATTTATGTATTTGTTCATAAACTTAATCTCATAATCATAATCTCATGGAAGCACTCATGTTCATAATAATATTGATTTACTCATACATATATATTACACATGCATAAGCATTAAGAATAATAGAGATTCATAATTATTCCTATATTCATTCATGATACTTATACTCATACTCAGTGGCAGAGCAAGGATTTGTCACATGGTGGGTAACCATCACCCGTCATAGACTTTTTTTAAACAGGTCTAGTTTTGAATTGATTTCAATAACAAAAATTTCTTAAAAAACTATATTAAGACCAAATAGTACAAGATAATCCATAATAAAATGAAATAGTACTTATTCCAAGATAATCCATAACCTATTCCACGATCGGAAACCGTCGGTGACAAATGCATCACCTCCAAAACACTATCTTCCTTGAATAAGTAACAAATGAAACAATAGACAACATCCTTTTCCACACTATATTCAAGCAAAGAACTACAGCTTTTAAACCAATGGACACAAAGTCGATGAATTTTTGAACTAATTGGTCTTTGAGAATAAACATGTTGTTTAGGTTGACAAGGTCCTTTTCCAATGTAAATTCTCCTCACTTGACTCCTATCATCAGAATTGAAATCACTCATTTTTCTTCTCCTCCCCGGGTTCTGAGGAAGATTATTGGCAAGATCATTGTCACTTAATCTTATGCCATAAGCCAATGCATTAGGAGGACAAAATTGTTCACCTTCATTTTGAGGTGAGTTATGAATGGAATTTTGAGGGCCTTAAGGGGAGTTCTGAGTGAAAATTTGAGGTGAATTGTGTGTGGGAGAGGAATGTTTTTCACTAGCTTAATGTGGAGGCGGAATTCATTCTGTTAACCAATCATGAAATACTCAATTCAATTAAATTTGAACAAGTAAACAATAACAACATTAAGTTATTGCAATATTCATTTTCAAAATCTGAAATATTTATTAAGTTATTATGATTTATGAACTTCTTTTTTAATCAATTAATTTTACTAATCTACACAGCAAAACAAGTAAACTCTAAATCTGAAAAACTGACTAATTTAACATTTTAACTAAACTGAAAAAATCAAGTAAACAAGAATTGAAAAAAAATCTGTAAATAACTAACCTGAATTAAAAATTGACACAAATTTGAAATTTATGTTATATAATAAAGTAAGATGAAGAATACAATAAGATAGAAAGATTTAGTATATTATCTAAATTCTCTCCATTACATCCTTACATACTTTATATGTATTTATATACATACATAATCACTTAGTAACATCTAAGGTTATTGAAAAGTCTCCATTAAATGGAGAGTTACAAATGTGTTATAAAGACATAAAGGGGAGTTACAAGGGGATGATAAAGAATGAAAAAGAGTTACAAAGAAATAGACTCTCGGGATTATGGACATCCACCGTAATTATTACATAACACTCCCCCTTGGATGTCCATTATATTGATTATTGAAGATTGTGCCTCGTTAAAACCTTACTAGGAAAAACCCTGTAGATAAAAACCTAGTGAAGGAAAAAGAGTACAACATTCTTCATAATACGCTTAACATGTTGCCTTGTTAAAAACCTTGCTAGGAAAACCCAAATTGGGACAAAACCATGGTCAAGGGAAAAGGAGTACAATGCGTATTTTCTCCCTCTGATGTATACGTAACTCGATATCTTTCGATGTAATGATTTCAATATCGTTGGGTGACTTCACACTTGTAGCGAAATAATATCCTTTCATGGTTAACCCTCACATATTAGTCTTGAGTCTCCAAAGTTTCGTGAGCAAGTGAGGTGCCTTCATTACATCATATTCATAATATAGCTCACGTGTCTATCTTAATCTTATACAATAATTTGTTTCAAGTTGCCTTAACAACTTTATCTATGCCTTCTTCAGGAGGTCATATTAATCAGGTTTTGACGGTCGATACTTTTATGGCAATTTTTTCATATCATCGATATCATTGTTCAATCTTATATAAATTAGTAATATAAAGTAATTAACTAATCACCTGCATTGCTCATGGTTCTTCTGGATCACAAACACATACAAGAGTTATACAAGAGTTCTCCAATGAACATTTACAATGACTAATTAACTCTTACATGCTCAAACTTCATGCTTAAGATGTCAATAATTTAGTCACAAGTACTCGTGAGGAGTTTGATGGAATCGTTACGATATGATGTTAGAAATGCATAATTTGAAGGATTGAATACTTACATAAGACGTGCATAAGTTCTTCACGAACTCTTATTGCAGTATTTATCACATGCTATTATTTGACATCATAATTTTTATCTCAATGTTAAAGTCGTTGGAGTCTAAATGTAGTCTAGTAAGTTTTCATCAAAGTTACTTGTCTTATGATACTTTGGACTAACATTCACATACATCGATAAAAGCCAATTCATGTAATATGAGATGTAAAAAATGTTGATAAGATATTGAACAAACCATATATGAGTAATGCACCTAAGTACATCCTATATATGCAACGAGCAATTTATTACCTACAATGAACTTACATGCACATGAACTTAAGAGACAAAAATGCAAGACACTTTACAGTTTTGATTTTAAAATCAATTTTTCACGGGACTTCTGGTCCATGACAAACTTTTGCTCATCCTTATTATATTTTGTTAGACTTCTAGTCCATGATAAACGTTTGATTATTACTATTATGTCAGAATCAAAATGGACATATATTTCAGATCCCTTATTCACAAGTCCATTCTTCCATGCATATGCATTTTTCATCGGTTCCATAACATATCTGTATTATAAAAAACATTTAGATTCGTTTAGCATGCTATTTTCTAATGATGTCTGAACGCAGTTACAATCAATACCCTTATAATTTTTCTTATATCATAGATCATCTATTATAATTCAAAAAACTATACCACTTATGAGGTATCATATATTTATATTGGCCATCTATTTATTATTATTTCACTGCAAAGTGTGAGCTGCACTATCTTGCTAAATATCATATATATATATATATAGGAACCGATCATACAACCTACGCTTTAGGTGTAGTATTTCAAATATAATTGGCAAGATTTTATCTCATTAGATTGTTTTATCTCATTAGATTGTATGCACATAATATCACTATAACCAAAATGTATCTCTATACGCCTCTGAATGAGCCATAATTGTATACAAATCAAATTATAGATGTGCAACATATCTACATAAGGCATAGAGAAAAGTTGGCACATAACTTTTCAAATGTACATTATAGGGATCATTAATTTATTATTATTTCAAAATTTTGCGATTTTGCCAACATACTCCAATTCTTTTCCCCCTAATTTGGTAAAATATCGCAAATATAGGGGCTTCAAAATTCTTAGCTTCACTAACTTAGTATATACTTGCAATAAAATTCATTTCATTGGGAGAACCATATTCAATAATCTATCTCTTCTATAGTATATTATTATCCATGGGGAGAGTATATTGTGCAGTTTTTCATCATTTCTTTTCTTTGACTTGTGCCGACTAATAATAGCCCCAATAATCAGGAGATTGTTATATATAAATACAAGTCACTTGTAAGTAACCCCACTAGATAGTGATCTTCTGGATCGCCAAAGACTTTAATAATGATATATTTACTGAAAGTTTTTGTACCTACATGTAGATTTGGTGATCTTCTAGCTTAGTCACCTAATACTAAACAACATATAAGCTATCGTGGTGAACTTCTGGCCACCTATTAAATATGCCCATACAAAGTTCTCAAAAACTAGTATATAATCTCTTGAAATTTTCTTCAAAATAAACTATCATAACTCAAATATAGCTCAATCTCAATGTTATGTCTTGCCATTCAATTCATTTCATATATCTAAAATGAGAGAGCCAAAGTCAGCACATTACTTCTTTCATATTAAATGAAACTTTAAATATCCAAAACGAGTAATTATAAAACCCGGATCGCCTAATTAAATTATCACATCCAATGACACTTTCTTTGAATTTCAATGGATGGTAAGCTAAACGGTCAATTTTTTTTTCATTGGCGATCACCTTATTAGATGTACTTGTTTGCATGAATATAATGTGATATATATAAGTTAGAACACTAGCATGTATTTCTTTGTGCGATTGGCAAGACAATCAACTAACACTTGATCTTATAATAACTCATACTCTGTTGGATCAAGTATCACATTATCTTGATACATGATAATCTTGTTGAATATTTTCTACTCTTCTGGAACGCTTTATCTATATATAAATATATATAATTGTAGTACACATATATTAAGTTTACATAAACCTCTTTAGAATATCCATCGCAATCTGTCACTTTCTCGAATATGTCATTGTCAATTGTTGCTCCCTTCCTCTTTTGAGGATTCTTATTATCATTGTAACCTATACCTATTGACTTATTACGCTTCAGGCGTGCTTTATATTCATTAACAAGTGATCATGTTGTCCTTCTGGGACATAAATTTTGATTAGAGCACTATTGGAGCAATAGAAGGTACGTGGTGTATGATAGATTAATTAATGACATCTGTTCACTTCCATCTTCAAGATGGATCATTCTAAATAATTAACAAATATGCGGCACATCGATCAATGACATCTATTCATATCCATCTTCAAGATCCCATCTTCAAGATGGGTCATAATTAACAAATATGCAGCCACATCTACAAAAAAAAAAAAAATAGCTTTTGTTTTAAAGCTGATGTTTGCATCAAGCTGACCATCTATCATTGTATATTAATATTCATATATTATCTCCCCCTAATCCTTGCATATGGGGTATGAAATTGGTACAACTTCTTTTAAATCCCTATAAAACTCTTGCATGTATCAAAATAAAATAAAATTATATCCTTGTATATGTTCCTCTTGCCCAAATATATTTATCTTTAAAATAAAGATTCTCAAAAGTATGGGCATTATAATAAATAATGTTTTTTTCAATTGTGTTTCTCACAATGTCATGCTTAATTTCACAAACTTAAAAACTTATTTCTTGCTAAAATGAATGTTATGTACTTCTTATTCATGTTTACAATTCTTATGAACTTGTTCAATAATAATAATAATAATAATAATAATAATAATAATAATAATAATAATAATAATAATAATAATAATAATAATAATAATAATAATAATAATAATAATAATGATAAATCAAATATTCTTGTTATCTTTTCCATCATACAATCTCTCATGCATTCACTTTTAAGAATAAGTTATATCACTTATATATTTTAATTCATTGTAGCGCACATTCACCAATAATAAATACCATATCATCAATTA
Organism: Suaeda aralocaspica; assembly: GCA_016808085.1. Taxonomy (NCBI): domain Eukaryota; kingdom Viridiplantae; phylum Streptophyta; class Magnoliopsida; order Caryophyllales; family Amaranthaceae; genus Suaeda; species Suaeda aralocaspica. The sequence goes on from PYUH01000219.1 coordinate 1,091,914, forward strand.
TTGGAAAAAAGAACCTTAGAAAAATAATATATCCCTAAGATTACATTATTTTCATGAGTGATGATAATTTGATCTAGGCAATTAACTTCTAAGTCATATAAAATATAAAATAGGACATTAACCCATGAGATGAACTTGTGTAATATATAATATTTGGCTTATATTCATTATGTACTACATACATGCCCGGCCATCAGCAATTGAGTATACATGCATGTTTCATAATTACACTAATGTATGAAAATTTTACTTAATTCGTGTAATTAAGCATTATGAGTCTAAAAAGTTTCAAGTCATTCATACATATGAGTATTCAAAATAATCTAACCCTTCATACTATTTTGTATTTGACTATATGCTTTGAGTAGTATCCCAAAAGAGTAATTGACACCCACTTAATTTAATTCAAGTTAGACTCCTCAAGTAACATATATACTACATAATAAGTACAATAATATATATATATATATATATATATATTTTATGCAATGAAAATAAAATATAAACTAAGATCACACATATACTTCAAATCATTTGGATCGGTCATTAAAATTAATTATTGGATCAGTCATTAAAATTTACTTGTAATACGTTAATACATGATATATGTTTATATAGTCAATGTCCGGCCAATAAATTGTAGAGAGTAATAAACCTAAATTGATGGTTATAAGGTAATGTCCAAAAATCTTAGAAAGGAGCATCTTATCATCAACTATTCGACCATTTAACAAAATTATAGGAAGTTTGTTATCAGGCCAAACATTGTACATCAATAAACAATAGTAAATATGTTTTTTTTGGTGCTAAGGAGCCACAAGGGCGGGGATGAGAATCGATCCCAGGATCTCCTGGAACCGGGAGGGAAGCTTTTACCACTTGAGCTACCCCTCACTCTCACAATAGTAAATATGTGAACTCTCAATTATTACTTGAAATGAACAAGGATTTATAATATTACTACACTGTCAATATTATTATTCCCCTCACAAATATTCGGCGCAAAATTTTCTAATTAATCAAGGAAATTAAAGGTCCAATAACCACAAATAATTCATTATTACAACCAAATTGCTAGATAACAATAAAGATCTAAATCATATCACTAAGCTCATATCTTTTATCTTCGAATAAGCCTTCATAATCAATAGAGTATTAATCATAGAATCACCATGAATACAAAAAAAAAAAAAAACAAGTTATCCCTACACACTCACCCTCTCTAAGTTTATGTGGAAGATGGTTGGTGGAAGGAACACACAATAAAACATACAAGTGGTAGAGGGAATTAAACTCTATTAATGCTCTCTAACAAATGCTACACTTGTTTACAAAGGTGAATACTGTGCTCTCCAAGTTCCTCCCTTCTTCTCCCTAACATGGCTCACGAGCGTGTTGGCTTTGGCGGAACGCTCAATAGCAATCTCTTCAACCCTTATGTCGACAACGTCCATTTGCTCTTTGAGCGCCCCAATATCCATCTCGGCCTTTCTTAGACCATCGGATAGTTCCGCGGCTCCCCTCTCGACCCTTGTGGATCGCTCCTCTGCTTTGGTCGAGTTCTCCACCGCCTTTGCTACCCGTTTCTCTAGCTTCTCAAATTCCGCCTGAGTAACCTCTAGCGCATTGTCTTCAGTTGCTTGTACTGAAGTGCTACTCTTGTCCTTGGCCATCGAACCTTAATTCAACTTCGTTTACTTGCTAACACACTTGGACAATACCCCAACGACCGTAGCCGCTCTGATACCACTGAATTAATTTATCAGATTATTAATCTTATTTAATCATCATATGCCTATGGAAAAGCCATCTTATGTACTTATGGTTAAGCTTTCTAAAAATGAATTGGATGAATATGAGTTGTTTTTTTTTTCACTCCTTGAAAAAAAAAAGTAACTTAATCAAATCTAAGAATAAAATAAATAGATAAAATATGTTACCCTTTAAACTTTATAGCAAGACATAAATATGGCAAAGCAACGCCAGTTCCATCAAATTTCCATATGGAATGATTAACAAGTCTTATATGCAACAGGCCGCACGGTTACCAAATGGTGCGGCACCCCAAAATTCTAGGGTTTTAGAGAAACCTAGCCATCGTCGGAGTCGCCGCCGCCGTTTCTCCCTCTCATTTGCGTTCTTCTTTCTTCTCCCTTTCTTCTTCCTCTTTTCTTCTTCCTTTTTATGCGAATTCAACTGCCCAAATTGGGTTTGTGAATAAATCTAGCAACTACAATTTGATAATTCACTTCAACTATCACTAGTACAAAAATCCACTTTTGCTGCGGTTTTTTTAAGGGTATTTGCTGGGGTTTTTAACCGCAGCACTTAGAGCAGCAGCAATAAACTAGCTTATTATTTGCTGCGGTTTAACCGCAGCCGCAGGAAAAAAATCCATTTTTTTTGCGGCGGTTGTAGTCAAAACCGCAGCAAAAAGGGGGCAAAAATTGGTGGGAAATCCCACTATTTGCTGCGGTTCTTTGTAAAACCGCAGCAAATAGTGGGATTTCCCACCAAAAAAAAGCTAGAAAACCGCAGCAAATAACCACCCAAAAAAAATATTTTTTTTTTGTTTTTTTTGCTTTTTAATGCTAAATTGTAGCCAGAATGTTTGTATATGTACAATAGTTGTAATAACAACATTACAGCAGCATAAAGCACCAAGAAAACAAAACCATACCAAACACAAATGTGAGGATTGCATCCACATAGATGATAAACAGCAAAAATCAACAGCAAAAATATAAAAAGAAAATCCACGTAGATGATAAATAAGAGAGAAAAGAGCAGTGGCAGTGGCAGTGGTAGAGCAGCAACATAAGTTGAGGGTGCTTATTAGGTGATTCTACAACAACCCCTAGAAATCACCAAAACTGTTTATAACTGCATATGTCTGGAATACCATGGCATTCTGCAAAACAAAGTGAAAACAGTGCAAGATAAGATTTCCAGTTTTTCGTCAAAAACTCCTTATACTCCATATCAGAAATCAGACCATTACATCAAACATACCTAAACAGGGGTTTTAGAACTTCACTAGCATAATGAAACTATTCTCTAACTTAAGACCACGTTTCGCTGTCGAATTTAAAGCCTTCCTATTTTCTCATTGCTGAGAATTATATGAATCATTAACACAGACCAAAAAATCACACAATCAGCTATATGGGGACAACTCAGTTAAACTGTAGAAAGCGAAAATTGATTGAAGATAAATACAAAAGGCTGTAGCCAAACTATAATTCATAATGCCAAACTATCAAATAAAAGGAATAGACTACACAAGTAACCAAATAGAGCATCTTGATGCAGAACTACTTGTCAATAACGAATTACAAATTCTCAGATTTATGAAAAGACAGTAATCTTGTTTGAACAAATCACATAACCAGCCATCAAGGGATAAAGGTAGAATAGTTTGCACTAATTATCGAATATAAGGGATACAAAATATGACATGTTAAAATGGCATACACATGAACCAAGAATCAATACCATCCTATAAATGGCACATGTAGTTTTGAAAAGTATTTTATGAACAAGTAGTCCAGAACCATGAAAGGCTTGTCTGATATAAAGTATATTGCTCGTCATGGGTATAGCAAAACATATATTCGAATTTATATAGACTTCTTTGCTAAAACTATACAAATTTCAAATAAAAAGTTCCTAATTTCATAATCCAGAGAGTATACAAGTAAAAGCTATTTAATTTACATAAAGAACATCTTATAGTAATCAAGTATGTAGTAGAGTTAGAGGAAGTAAGTACCTGCTGAGCAAAATAGATGGAAAAAAATGAGACCCACCACCAATGCTTGCCATACTGTTGGCGCATATCAGTGAACCGCCAGTCCTCCCTAGCACCCCATTGCCAATTTTCACGGCGAAAATAGTTATGAGAAAGCCTTAGGCTCCACAAACATGTCAAAAAGATCACAACTCTGGACCTCCATAGATTATAAGTAGCTAATGGGTGAGTTGCATAGTAGCAAACCAACATTACTGGAATCACTGTCCAATATGGGTCAATCATCTGCACCCAAAAATCAACCCCACAAAATTCAAATTAGTAAATAACTACATTACATAAAATCACTGAAAATTACCATGGCATAATATACAATAAATCCCACAAAATTATACTCCTTAGTTAGCAACACTATATAAAATCACTCAAAAATTTACAAAATGGCATGAATTTTAAACTCCACAAAATCATACTCCATTACCAACATTATGCAAAACCACTAACAACATGGTATAATTAAGTAAATAAACCCCACAGAATCATTATCAACAACAATTACATAAAATCACTCAAAATTACAAATTACAAGACATAAATAAAATAAACCCCACAATCAAAACCATAAGTAGTCCAGAACCTCAATTTAAAGTATATTGCTCAGAATTTTTCTTTTTTTTTTTTCAAATTCTAGTTTCATGTTCAACAGATCTAAAAATAGCGAAAAAATCGAATAAAAGTTGAAATCAATTGATAAACGATTAAAAGAAAGTTTTTAGGTATAATCTTCAGAAATTTCGACTTCGTAACAGAAAAGAGAGAGAAATTACTGGTGTTTTGTTGTAGAAAGGAGAAGAGTAGAGTTTTCAGGAAGAGAGTGAAAGAAGTGCGAAACATCAAGTTGCTGCATTTGCATCTCCAATTTATGCAAAAAAAATCAGAAAAAAGGAAAAAAAATAAAGCTTAAATTAGAGCAACAAACAATCAATTGCACAAATCAACAATCAAACCAAACCCACAACCCAAAAACCAAAACCCACGAACCCAAAACCAATACCCAGGACCCAGAAACCCTAACCCAAACACTAACCCACGAACCACACCAATACCAAAACCTAAACCAAAACCCTAAGCCACGAACCAAACCAAAACCCTAAGCCACGAACCAACATCGCAAACCCAAACCCACAACCAAACTCCAAATCGAAAACATAAAACCCTAAATCCCAACCCGAAAACACAAAACCAAAAACAAATGAATCACCAAAAACCCTAAAAAACCCATATTCAATTTTTCCCCAATTTCAAATCTAACAAAATTAAAACCAAATAACCCTACCAAAAGAGGATTGAAAGGAGATTGAACATGAATGACCTTCGATTTCGTTGTTCATCGGATTGAAAGGAGATTGATTGTGATGAAAACGATGATGAACGAAGACAGCAAGGAGATCGCCTTCGGTGAGGAGCATTTGAAGGACGAGAGAGGAGCAAAATAGAGAGAGATTGAGAGAAAGATAGTGGGTGAGAGTGAGAATGAGAGTGATAGTGGAAGACGGGGGAAGGGTGAGGGTGAGGGTGAGGGTTTTAGGGTTAGTGAGAAAGACAAAAAAAGGAGAGAAAAAGGGTTATATATGGGGCAGTTATTTGGGCTCGTGGGCTGAACATTTATTTGCTTGAATTATTTGCTGCGGTTATAACCGCAGCAAATAACAAAAAAACCGCAGCAAATACTTTAACCGCAACAAATAATTTTGTGTTGAAATCATCAACAAGTATTTGTTGCGGTTCTTTAAAAATGTCAAAGAACCGCAACAAATGTGGCGCAGCAAAATCCATTTTTTCTACTAGTGTATATTGAAGGTTTGATGTTTAATGTGATTTTGAAATATTTAGTGTCTTAAATCTATATTATTTAATTCAACTTTTTAATACAAGTTCTTAGTTTATTGTAGAATTAAGTTTCTTATGGTATTAGATTTCTTATAAGTAAGATTATTCTTAAATTTGTAAGTTTTATGTTCATATTCCAGAAAAGTAACCTATATTATTAAAGTAAGTAACCACTGTGTCTACAATTAGAATATGTAATCATCTTTATTCTGATAAGTAACCACAATATTACTAACAAGTAACCTCAATACAATTATTAATTGGTAACCATAACGCTTCTAAAAAGTAACCACCATTGCTCATTACAAGTAACCATAGTATTACTAATTAGTAAATCATAATTATCCCTAAGTAACCATAACTCGTCTAAAACGTAACTATCATCGTTCAATTATGTAACCACGATTTTAATAACAAGTAACCTCAACTTAATAAGTAATTAAGTAATCATCATTGCTTAGTCAAGTAACTATCAATATTCAAATAAGTAACCATGTATAATACTATTTGTAATTGACATGAGTATTACTAATGATTCACCATCACTTTATTATTTAGTAACCATTACACTTTTAACTATTAACCACGAATTTTTAAAAAAGTAACCTATAAGTAAAACTCTATTTCATATACTTAATTTATAATAAGCTCTATATTTGTAAAAAGTAACCATCACTAATTATTCAAATTTCAAATAACTAATTCATACAATTCAAACAATTAAAAACCATTGCAATTCACATAAGTAAAAAGTTGTTTAAATAAGTTTATAACGTGAGTAACCATCATTGTTCAAATAAGCAACTATCATTATTCAAGTATGTAACCATAATTATTCTACCAAGTAACCATTGCAATAAAATCCATAATAAAAAGACGATTTTCACATGCATGGTTGCACCATTATTTGACGGTGCAACCTGCTGCACAGAAGACACTCATATAATAGCAAAAGTGGAATATTAAATCCCATAAACAAGGCCATGCATGGTACGATTGGATAAAATCAAAGTAATTTTTTAAACTAATCTTGGCCCTCGTGCATAAAAATTTAATATTCACCATTTTAATTCATCATTTCATCTTTAATGGTAGATCAAACATACATTTTAAGTTTACCATCACATGTAAAAAAATTTAATAGAAGGATAAGAATATAAGACTTACTGTGAATCTGGCAATTTGATGATTGTTATTCCCTCTTTGATTTTAGTTGATGTGCAAGTAAAACGCCACTCTAATTTCATTTTCTCAATGTGATAGAGTCTCGTGCTGATAACGTGTTATATAATAAAGTAAGATGAAGAATACAATAAGATAGAAAGTTTTAGTATATTATCTAAATTCTCTCCATTACATCATTACATACTTCATATGTATTTATATACATACATAATCACTTAGTAACATCTAAGGCTATTGAAAAGTCTCCATTAAATGGAGAGTTACAATTGTGTTATAAAGACATTAGGGGAGTTACAAGGGGATGATAAAGGATGAAAAAGAGTTACAAAGAAATAGACTCTCGGGATTATGGACATGCATCGTAATTATTACATAACAATTTATTAAATTAATCTAAATTTCTAATTGAAGTATATATTGAACAACAATAATAAAATTGGAAAACAATTAATTAAACAACAAAACAAAAATAAAAAAATTAATTAATTAAGATAATAAATTTGAATAACATACCTTGATAACTTGATTAGTGAGGAATAGCTGCATCACCGGTGAAGGTGAGGAACAGCTGCCACCCGCTAGGCGACCTGTAAACTGCCGAAGAGTCTACGCGATTAGCGAAGTTGGAGCCGCAAAGTCTGCACAAGTGACCATAGCAAAGTAGCGACACCGAAGACCAAATCAACAAAAAATCAAGCTTTGTGGGGTCACCGGTGAACAACCAAGGCACCAACGGCCAACCGCAGTCACCAAAGAGGAGAGGAGAGAGAGAGAGAGAGAGGGAGAGAGAGAGAGAGAGAGAGAGAGAGAGAGAGAGAGAGTGGTGCGTTTTAGGGTTTTGGATTTGTAAGTTTATTTGGTTTCAATTCAGAAAGAGAGGGTTGAGTGTGGGGGAGAATTTTATTAGAACAAAATAGTACGGAGTTATACATATATATACTCTTAGAAACTTATTTCTACTTTTATAGTTGTAAACTGCTCAATTAATCAAACAAAGAGACACACTACAATCAATCAAAAAACTAGTTGACTTCATCGTTATCAAAAGCAATGATCAACGGATTTTAGTTTCATTATTTAATTTTTAAGTCTAATACAAAAGACAACTTCATCACTATCAAGAATATGCCATTTTTCAACTCAAATCAAGTAGAATACCAAATCTGTGCAAAAGAATATAACTAAGCAACCGCATTAACACATTCATCCATTCATCACACTTCAAAACTAACACAATCAATCATGGATCCTTATGGGTGTGTGAATCATTCATTCATGGATTGTTACTACTACCTCCGTAATCTTTTACTTACAACAAATGGGGTATTTTTTTGTAAAAATATTCCTTTATTGCAAGTAAAAGATTACAGAGGTAGTAGTTCAAAAGCACATATCCAATATATCATTAAAAGAAGCAAACAAATCCGAATATGAACAATCGAACGCCGACGGAAGATCACAGCTGTCGACAATGCAACCTAAACTACAAACCCAATGGGGGAAATTTCGCATAAATATCAATTAAAACCTCAAACAATCATCTCCACTAAAAGGGGCAGGGTATATGGTGAACAATGTTGAAAAACCATCTCAAACCTTAAATTTGATAAATTATATCATTAAATAAAAGATTAAAGGACAAAGAAAATAATGGAACTTAGCTTTTGTTTAGTCAATTAATCCATCAAGAGAAGCAAGCAACAAATCTGGTTAATTATGAAACATTAGTAGAATCAGCTTCTATAATACATATAATGGATAATTGCATACATATTCACTCAGTAATTTATTCATTCCACTTTGCAGAAGATATTACAAAAATAAGTCTGATTGAAGCCTTTGCTTTTAACTTCCTGTGCACGTATAGGTCATATTTTCTACCATTGAGATACATATCCCGCACATATGCCTCTTCATCATTTGATACTTTTGGAGCATTGACAGCATCACTGTCAGACATGTGCTTGGTCATAAGCATCAATAAACAAATCAACAATGTTTAGAGATAGACAAAAAAATTTAAAGGAAGCAGCAAGTTAAAAAGAAATGGAACAAACATTACTCTACTACTATTAGCAATTTTATGATGTTAGCATATTCTTACTTATTTCAATAGAATGTTATACACTAGTGTTTTTATTTTTTTGCAATTCAAGCTTCAAATCAAAACTCATACCAACCAACAAAATGTACCCCTGGATGAACTCTAAGCTAAAAAAGCCGAAACACCATTGCTATATGGTCCCTCAGTTCTTGATGTAGAAGTACTATTAGTATGCCTTTTCACCATCACATACATAGACCCAGAATTGAAACCCAAAATCTCACCCTCATTCAAACCCCAAAACCCTAACCCACCCCCAGGCCATAAAACCCTTGATCCTCATTTGAAACTCAAAACCCCACCCTAATTCAAAACCTAAACCCTAACCCTACCCCATTCAGAATTAGAACCCTAACCCACCTATGGACCCGGGGATTTGGAGGCCCATACTCCCTTTTTACGGACATCGAATGTATGTTTGTTTGTTCGCATAGGGTTAGTACGCTTATCTTGGTGGTGAGTCTAGACCCTCAATACCCAAGTAGAGAAGTCACTATCATGCTCTTTTAACTCATGGAATCCCATTAGGTCAAGCCTAAAGACAAATTGACTCCAAGGTTAGGATGGTCTCCAGGTCATAGATTCAGAGACGAGGATAAGGACAAAGTAGGTCACAATGACCCCCGCGTATAGCTGCCTATACTTGGTCTCATGCATGATTTTATGATCATAATATTGAATCATAACAATTGTATTTCTGGTTAAGTCCTAAAAGCACATAGGAATTCGCTAGGCGAGTTTATTTAATGCATACATATTTTTCTAGTAACATGCATTGTGTGATCACTTTAGGATTTAGTCAACATTCATAGTACTTATCCGGTTGTCTAATATTTAATCTTTACATTAGTGAGACCATGTTTTTTTGGTCTTATAATTAAACATGATTATTAGGTGATTAAAAGCAATGGATAATTAGCATAGAATCGCATAAAAGCAACCCAAACAATGTTTCTACCTAAAGTTGATTTTAATTTAAAGCCAATCCATAGTTAGTCAATATTGCATGAAATTAAATAAACATAGTACATTTTCTAATAAAGCAAATAAAACAAACAAACTAACTCAATAGCGGATTTCAAAGTGGAGATGTTTTTGATGTTAGCCTCATGAATCACTACACCAAATGAGAAAGTAATGGTTGAAATCTTTATCTCCAAATTGTAGCCTCAATACAAGGACCATCTCCGCTACATTGGTTTTGACACATTTGCTAAAATCTACCATGTAGGCATTAAGATTGAAGATAACCTCCTCAATGATCACACATTCAAATTTGAGTCAAAATGGGATGAAGTCAAGGACCAAACTGAATGAAGATGATAACACCCCAGCAAACTTTGTTGATTTTGAGGGCCACAGTTTTAATCTCCTTGCATGTCATTATGTCGAGTCGGAGAGCCCCTCCACCTAGATTTTAATACCCTGGCCTTCTTTTCATTTTGTCAAGCCTATGTCACTTAATTAGGATTAAGCTTACATCTTACCCTGCATTTCCATTATCAGGTCATGTCTCAATTAAGTGTAAATAACTTCTTATGATAACAATAAATTATATTCTTATATGTTTCACCCTCCTCTAGCTTCAACTTTAATTATGAAGCTCAAAAAGTACTTTTCAATATCAAAAGCTTTTCTCAAATCATAAAATCATAGTCAAATCCCAAATTCAAAAGTTCAAAGTCCTCAACAGAAAAGTCAAAGTCCTCCATCACAAATTAAAGTCTTCAACAGCATAAGAAAAGTCAAAGGTCCAAAGTCTCCAACGGCACTATGATTAATAATGTCAAACCAAGTGTCGCCACTCAAAAGGCAAAGATTCACAGTTCAAACAACAAAGTCATAGAATTAAAAGGTCAAAGCACATTTGCGCACTTGCTCACAAATCACTTTTCAAATCACACCCTCAATTCAGCACCTTTTTCGAGCAATGCCTAAAGCCTGATTGGTTCAAAACCCGAAAGGGCAACTTAGCCAAAAGTTAGGGTAGCCCGTTAGGTCAAAAACCCGAAAGGGCAATTTAGGCAAAAGTTAGGGCACAACCAAAATACTCAAAACACCATCATCATTTCAGAAGAACTACGACGGTCTGATTCCTTAAGGATATGTTGGAATCCTTTCCTTAAGATTCGACTACCGTACCTAGGGCCGAGCATTGGTCCAGAACTGGACCGGGACCGGTGGACCGGAATCTTAAAAAAAATTGGACGTGGGCATGACCTGAAATTATTCCGGTCTAGACTTGGACTGGACATGTTAGACCTATTTTATATTTTTTTTTAGCTCTTTCAATTGAAAAATTTATTAAAAAACTTGTTGGACCTGTTGTTACTTATCTTAGAGACTAAGACTTCAAACATAATAACATAGGATCCAAATTAACTACATACAATCTAATTAGTAACGATTACAAACACCAAAGTTCTCAAACACTTCCAACTACATTACAACTTTACAAGTTATAGTTATTAATTATTGAAATAAAAATATATATTTTTAATAATTATTCCGACCCTCTGGTCCGGACCTAAAAAACCCAGTTTTAGACCGCACTGATTCGGAAGACCGAAACCCCTATTTTTTCGGACCTAGATCTGGACCAGAATCGGCGGTCTGGTCCAGCCCAGATTCAGGTCTGGTTCGGTTTCAGGTCCAAACCGGACCTTTGCTCAGCCCTAACTGTACCCCATTTTAAAGATGCAATAAAATTTTAAATACGTCAACACTCTACTCATAAGATCCACGCTTGCATGGTCATAATGCACCTTAGTCTATTCTATTCCTTCAAAGCATCATAACATGTAGGAACTCACGCTAATACACATCATAGCATGTCAGAGCTTGTCATCACTCACAACTCACATTCTAATCATACTATACATAATCACTTAAAATACATCACAATCGGTTGATGTCTACCCCAAATACACCCAAAATATCTGTTCACTCAACTCATGGATTGTAACACCCTGGAATTTCCTAACTAACTCCTGGCTATTTCCGGAAAGCATAATATGATAATAATAAATAAAACAACGAAATACTTCCTACTTAACTAGGAAAAACCAAAGTATTACCGCTACTGTGATAACTACTAAGGCTATTATCAAAGTATTACAACGGAAGTCTTTTACTTTTAAAAAACAACGTAAAATCCAAAAAAACTTTTAAACAAATCCAAATAAAACTTTATTACAATTTGGAACTGAAACAATGACCCTTTAAAACCAACTAAGTTTTGTAAATTCAAAAGTCAACGTTAGTCCAATGAAAGTCATAAATAAAAGCAAAACAACATGTCCAACACAAGCAGACAAAAACAGCAACTGCAAGCGCTCAACACTCAATCCTATCATGATTGACTATGCCCACTAGTACCTTGCTTTCTCTTTATTTAAGACTACTACTCGCCATCGAAATGGGTCGTCTTAGGGTTAGGTCAAAGATAAATCCATGCACACAAAACACACAATCAGCAAAGCTAAGTACATAAACACTAAAGACTATGCACAAATAACATGAATAATCTAAGCATAAGCATAAACAACATATCAACTTACCTTTACCACAATCATGTACCTGTACATAGACTCATCAATAGTTAAAATTATTTTTTATATTTATTTGTGGATTTCGCATCTAACGGGTTTCCTTTCTCAACAATCACCCTAATGGACACCAACTTGGGAGCAACTCCAAGATGGTATTACCATGTCACTTAAAGTGACGGAATTCCAGTGCATTTATAAATACTAAAGAGTATAACGTCATGTACCCCGATTAGAAGTTACATATTACTATTTCCATAACTCCCCCATTGTTCATACTTAAGCTATATATAAGTTCCAAGATTTTTGGTGCGATTATCAGTTTTAACAATTGCTATGACTCACATAAAATCACACCTGAACACTCAAGGCAAACCAAGCATCATATACACCATATTAATTATCTTGATTATCACGTTATTCTAATAAATCCTTGGTTCTTGATTTATTTAAACCTTCCTTTACCACACATAAACTGTGAGTGGCTACCTATTTGCTTATTAAAATTTCTATTAAACACTTGAATAAACATTCACTAACTACCTTTCTTGTTGCTTAAGTTATTAATCAACTTAACCGCTCTTCTTTACTTATTGACTATTAGTCAATTTCTTTCGGCGCTTTCGACAGGCTCGAAGAGACAATTCTATCTAGTATAGACGACGGTTCGAAGACCAAAATAGTCAACATTCCCAACATCAATGATGTAATAACAATGCTATAAAAGCGGAATGTAAAACATGATAGTCAATGCATACTTTTCATGTAATCATGCCAACATATCTTCTCATTCAAGTCAACACAAGTCAACAAGTCAATAACTTTCAATACTACAAATTCTAGCATGAAGCTTAAACTACGTACTATAGTAGGAGTTCTAGTTACACGAATGCCTTTAGTACTTACGTACCTTGTGTTATAACGATGCTCTGCCACTACTCCTAGAAATCGCTTAGTTCGAAGTTTCGTACAAAGGAAAAATCGAAACTAATTAAAAACCTCATTGACTAAATTCTACAACAACTCTAAACCAACTTTTTATAATAAAAACTCATACAAAACCTTTCCTATATGGTCTCTATTCAATCCCATAATTTATTTCATAGTTTTCTTATCAAAACTCTTGATTTTCGATATTTTTCCAAAACTGAAAACTTTGAAAAATACTTTTAAAACTCCTTTAAACCTTCATAAACTTCATGTTATAACCTCAAAACAACTTATATATGTTCTAAGATCATCCTATAATAGTTTCACGCATTCAAAACACTTATAGAATAATTCTACCATGAATTTGTAAGAATAGGCTAATAACGTTAATGAAAAAGTTATGTGGAAATTAAAAAGAAGTTCGTGGCATGACGAAATATCACTGCCCTAAAGTCGAATTTGCCCTGCGCTCGTACACACGGCCTCTTGGCAATCGAACCCCAGGGTGACACGACGTCTACTCTAATGGTGTACAGCAAAAGAGCAGATTGAGAACTCGATCAAACCAATGCCCAAGGAATTAAACGTGTTTAGTATTTTAGTGGAGAGTATGATTGTTCAATTCTGTGTGTCCTTTTTGTGAAGAAAGAATGAGCTATTTATAACACTACTCTATAATTATTATTATCATCATCATCATCATCATCATCATCATCATCATCATCATTGGCTCCATCCAAGTTAGTTTTCTAAACGCCCTTATCATCTTTATTTTATTTCAATCCATGAAATATTGATTAATAATGGTTTGAGATGTAATAAAACAAGGAAAGATCGAAAGAATCATGTTTAAGCCTTTAACGCTTTTATGAGCATGATGACATGATTATGTAGTTTGCTTTAGCTTTTCTTGTGCTTTGAGCATGATAACATGTTTTAAAAGCTTTGTAAGCATGATGACATGAAATTTAAAGTTCCTTGCAAATGATATGAATACATGTGCTTTATAGCTTTTCCAACATGTTTACATGATTTTATCGCTTTTCATATTTACGTGATTGTGCCGGTATGACGACTTTTCACGTAGATATAGGATCATAATAAAAACTAGATTGCTGTAATCACATAAAGTCACATGAGTCATAATTAAACACTCAAATCTCGGATAGGTTAGATATGACGTAAATAAAGTGATTAGCAAATCTAGTTAATACGTATGCATTAAAAAAACTCACCTAGTAAGCACTCAAGCGGTGTGCTCATTAGGGCTCATACTATTGTAATGTTGATAAACATTATATGATGAGAATTACAAAAGAGATCTAGTAGAGGATAACTCGACTTGGAGGTACCTCGTTCCCGATCCCACTAATCTAGTGCATGACCTAACCTTAGGAACGCGGCTATTCGGGTCCGTAAGACTCTTCAAAGTGTGGTATGAATGTAGCTCATACATGCATATAGGATAGATTAGACTAAGTTTTAAATGAAGCATGTGTTGCAACAATCAAGTCCGTGATCAATGAAAAGATGCCAACCCATACGGGTTCGTTGAATTGCCACCATATATGGGTTCGCCCCCACCATTGTCATACCAAATATCCCATACGTGAAGAAAATACCTTCTTCACAAGCAAAGCATCCTCCTCATACACCATATTCAACCCAAAGCAAAACACACATCATGCATACTCAATTATAAAAACAACTACTCCTTGGGGCTCTCTCATTCTCTTCAAACACATTTCCTCTCATTGTGAGATAACACATCTTCTAACACAACATTCTATGGACGCACCATCCCTTAATCATGAGATAATACACCTTCTTATAGTACCTCCAAAGGATAGCACAACTTCCTATGGAACTTAACAAAATACACTCCATCCTATATGGTTCAGGCAACCTGAAGGATCCCTCAAGAAAGCACCTTCTCATACAGCAACAAGACTTATGCTTGTCTTTGTTAATCATATACAAAACAATGCCCTTATGGTCATAACGCACCTTGATCACAGTTTCCAAATCACATACAACGATGGAGCTTATGTTGCTTGATATACATATTTTATATAGTGTTTTCCCTTTGTTTTCGGTTGATTCAGTGCTTAATATTGAGTTTCTTTGCTTCATTTCAGCTCATATAGGGTCCTTTGGTGATATTTTGTATTATTGCCAAGTTTGGGTCGTTTTCATTGATTTTAGAGCCTTTTTATGTTAATTTTATATCCAATAGTTGTTACGCACGGTTTTTGGTTTGGGTTTATGTGTTTAGGTGCGTGAAATTGGATTTAAAAAGTCAATGGAAGCTTAAATGAGTCATTTTGTCTTGCATTGGAAAGTGTGCCAAGGAACGACTAAGAACGAGAAGCTAAGAACAATGAATAGAAAAATCGAGTGACGAAGATTGAAAAGATCGCCAAAATGCTACATCGGAGCACTCCTGCACGCGGATAGGTCAAAACCTTATCTAGTCTATGTAGGCGCATTTGAGATTAGAGAGTTCCTCAGAGAACTGCAGATGGGAGCTACGGGCACAGGGAGGAAGTTGGGATTTAACCACTACGGTCGCAGGTACGACGCTTCTAAGCTTTTTCGCTTGAATTTGTTATTTTGCGTGGATCAATTTTGTAAAAGGCCCATTAGTTATTATTTTAGGGGCATGAATTCCTAGACTCGTCTACATAATATTTTACATTATTTTCTTAGTTTATAACCCAAATTATTATCTAGTTACTTCTCTCTCTAGATTAGATTAGTCAGGTTAGTTTGTTCAACAATTCAATCATTCAATTAAAATTAAGTACTTTTCCTTTCATTTGGTAATTTCTTTCATTTTTCTCTTTGTTTCAATTAAGTTTAATTTATTAGTTTTGTTCATTAATTTTTCATGTTAATTAGTTTATGTTTCTTAATTAGTTTATATTAATTGAATTGTTTAATTATTGTTGATTATGTTTGTGAATATGTTTTTATTTGTGTAATTATTGTTTTAGTTTTTTTTTAATTATGTGTGACTAGTATAATTTCTATGGTTTAGGGGATACATGAAATTGTTAATGAATTAGTTTAGTATTAATAGATTAGTTCCTAATTAGTAATTAAATTCTTATCATTGATTTCTATCGATTGCAATTGAATTATGGTCAAATTTAGTCGTGAGTTTGGTAATTGTTGACATCGAGGTCGAGAGGTAAGATTATCACAATAAGACCACTGAATAATATGCAAAACGAGTTTATGTGAGCGAGAGCTGGTAAAAGAGTTTTGAGGGAGTGTAAGTTCGAGAGAATTAATGAGCCGTAGTTTAATGAACTTTAGTAAATTATTTGGTTTTTATTTTATGAGTTTGTTAATTATTCATGGTGTACCAATTGCCCTAAGTTTTTATAATTTCAGTCTAAATACGTGTTTTCAACCATTTTCCGTAGCTGTTAGTCAACTAGTTAAGAAAATCAACCAAGGCCCCTTAGTCAGTTTTTACCTTTTATAACTAATAGAATTTGATAGCTTCCCTGAGGATTCGATCCCTACTCCCTTAGTTATATTAGTTAGTGTTGTTCGGTTTATTTTTGAGAGGATTATGATAGCCTTGTAAAATTTTGGCACCATTTCCAGTGAGGTAATTTTAATTCTATAAGTTGGGTTTGAACTGTTTTTCTTTTTTATTTTTTATTTCATCAGCCTCTAGGAGCTAATCAATCCTTTGAGGCAGTTTCTCATATTCGTTTAAAGTTTTTATTCTTGTGCACATTCCTGATTTGTATGCCTGACTGGGTTAACCCTGACCTAGAAAAAACACTTCATAAGCTCATTCGTAGAAAGAGGTGGAGAGAAAGAGGATCAATTATCACTGAGTAGACAATAGCTTATATATCTAGATTCTTGTTTGAGCTAGATATTACTCCGTTGGTTATTCACGAAGAAGTGATGTCGGTCTCCACACTAGTAGAAAAAAGAGCTTATTAGTATCGTTTCTTATGACCTATTTGTATCGTTTTACACACGATACAATTGGAGGCGTAACATGATCATTGAGGGATAATTCCGTTATCGTTGTCGCCACTAGTACCATGATAATTGAGGGATAATTCTTAACCTAAGAGGTTGATATCAAGTTCCAAACATAGATGCTCTTAACTTTGAATTGAAAACGAGTTTGTTCAATATGGTAGAACAAAATCAGTTTTCAGGAACATTACTAGAGGATCCAAATGGACATTTGACTAATTTCCTTCAATACTCCAATACTATTAAGTAAGCTGGGGTGACTCAAGACTACATTCGGTGAATAATGTTCCCATTTTCATTAAAGGACAAAGCTTGTACTTGGTTGAATGGTCTCATCATGGTCTTGAGAAGTGGTTTCTAGTCCAATCCTTATATATTGTGCTAGAAATGATAGTATGACATTACTAGATTTTGCTGCCAATGGTCGATTTATGGAACAGGAGGTGAATGCTGATTATTACTTGATTGAGGAAATTGTCATTCATAATTCTCGATTTGGTGATCCCGGAGGTCATTCGAAGAGCGGTCGAAAACATGTGGATGATGATAAGTATGAGAGTATGGCTTCGCAGCTCAATGCAATAAGTCAAAAGTTTGATAAGTTCAATACTACACCTTCTTCACCATGTCTGTAGCTACGATGATTGCACTTTTGGGATGTAATGAACCTTTTTGCGATTCATGTGGTTCATTTGGTCACAATGTTCAATCATGTCATAGTAGTATGGAGCAAGAATGTGCGTTTCAAGCTTACAAGAACAATCTATTCTCCAACACCTATAATCCGGGTTACAAAGATCATCCATACCTTTTCTACCGAAGTAACAATGTCCAAAATACTCAACCTTATGTAACTTCTCCTCCTCAACAACAACAACAGTTTCAGAGGTTTCAATTTCATGCGGCGCAACAACCACGACAAACTAGCAAGAGTGAGCTTTTGGAATGAAAACTATGATGATGCAGATGGCTAGATGCAAAATACTATGCATGCAATGCAATCTCACAACCGTCAATTGGAGACTCAAGTTGCATATATTGCTCAATTTTCCGCTGTAAGGCAACAAGGACGACTTCCTTCTCAGCTAACTCCTACAAATCCACCTAGAGATCATTGCAATTCTATATCTAAAAGGAGTGGTTACTATGAAGGCCCAAAGATGCCTACCGATGATACCAATAATGTTGGCGATGGAGCAAAGAAAACTAGTTCAGTGGTGATTGAAAAACTAGAAGCATAAGTATTTCACAAAAGGAGAGTGAAGTTACGACGAAGAGAGCTTTTTTAGCTGACTTGCCTACTGATACTTTGCCACCTTCCAAGGTCCCGTTACCTTTTCCTAACAGGGTAAGCAGGAGTAAAAATGACAATCACTTTAAAAAAAATTTTAGAAATAGTTAAAAATTTGCAAGCTACTATTCCTTTTACTAATTTGATAACTCAAATTCCTACTCACACTAAATTTCTGAAAGATATTTGGAGCAGGAAACATGAGTTGAATATGAAAGAGACTGTTTCACTTATTGAGGAGTACAGTGCTATACTTTAAAATAAGTCTCCACCTAAACTGAAGGATCTAGATAGCTTTTCAATTCCTTGCAATATTGGTGATTTGTTTATTGATAAAGCTTTGTGTGATTTAAGGGCTATTGTTAGTGTTATGCCTCTAACTATTTGCAAGAAAATTGACAAGGCAGATGCCAGATAGAACAATAAAATACCCTAAGGCTATTTTAGAAGATGTTCCTCTAAGAGTTGAGAAATTCTTTATTCCTGTTGATTTTGTATTTTTAGATAGACAAGGATGCTCATATTTCAATCATACTTGGCAGTTGACCTTTCTTACACATTACAAATGTCATTATTGATGCTTAAAATGGAAGTCTAACACTTTCCGTAGGGGGATGATAAAGTAACTTCTAACCTTAACAATGGTATGAAAAACCCCATGTTATAACAATCATGCTATAGGATTGATGTTGTGAATGAAATTCTTTTAGATGACATGCCTTGATCCCTTTATAAGGATATTATAGAGGTCATTTTGTGTTTGGATTCGATAAATTACCTCAATGAGTTTTTTCTGTAAAGGAGTTAATACAACCTGAAATGAAACCCCTCCTCTCTAAATTAAAATTTTCTTTCTTAGATGAAAAGAAATTGTATCCAATCATAGTTAATTCTAATCTTACTGATAGCCAAGTCGATATATTGTTCTCTGTGCTTAAATGAAGTCCCCAAGTACATTGTGGGCCTCACAGGGGGACCTGAAAATCCCCAAGGCCAAGCGCAGGTGCGCAAGGTGGGCGCCCCTACGCCCAACCAACGCTTCTGCACTCAAAAGGGGTCTTTGGCCCTTGTTTTATCCGTGTCTTTGTGTTTGTTTTGGTTGTTGGTTGGCGTATTGTACTTGTTGTACTTCTTCTTGCTCCTCCTTATTTCTTGTTCAAAAAGCCCCAACAAAAACCCAAAAAATCTCAAACTTCTGTTTCTGAAGGTTTTAAGGTAGTGGTAGTAGCAGTAGCAGTAGTAGCAGTAGTAGTAGCAATAGTAGTAGTAGCAGTAGTAGTAGCAGTAGTAGTAGTAGCAGTAGCAGTAGCAGTAGCAGTAGAAGTAGCAGTAGCAGTAGCAGTAGCAGTGGTAGCAGTAGTAGTAGTAGTAGTAGTAGGAGTAGTAGGAGTAGTAGGAGTAGGAGTAGTAGTAGTAGTAGTAGCAGTAGTAGCAGCAGTAGTAGTAGTAGCAGCAACAGCAGCGGTAGCAGTAGTAGTAGTAGTAGTAGTAGCAGCAACAGCAGCGGTAGCAGTAGCAGCAGCGGTAACGGTAGCAGTAGTAGCAGCAATAGCAGTAGCAGTAGTAGTAGTACCAGCAATAGTAGCAGCAGCAGTAGTAGTAGGAGGAGGAGGAGGAGGAGTAGGAGTAGCAGGAGTAGTAGCAGCAGCAAGAGGAGTAGGAGTAGAAGTAGCAGTAGGAGTAGGAGTAGTAGTAGTGTATGAATGAATTTAAAAGCCTGTTGAGGATTGATATACGTGTTTTATGTTGTGTTTTCCCCTCATTTTCGGTTGATAATTGTGCTAAATAGTTAAGTTTGTGGCCTTGTTTTGATTAAATATCGTCTTTCGATATCAAGTTATGTTTTGGAACGGTTTTAGCATCTTTAATTGACTTTTAGAACCTTTTTTTCGGTTATTTTTACTCTTTCAGTTATTACGAGTGGTTTTTGATTTTGTTTTATATTTTTCAGGAGCGTGATAGAGAATTATGAAGTGATTAGAAGCTAAAACGAGTCAAAAAGCACTTACCTCGGGATGCGTGCCAAGTCACGAAAAGTCACGAACGAGATTCGAAGAATCGAGCAAAGAAACAAGAAGGATCGTCAAAATATAGGCATGCAAGCAAGATGCACGTGTAGCCCTTAATCGCCATTTTGATCTATGCGCCCGCAACATAGATCAGCAGCTCCAAAAGTCCCAAACCGTGAAGGCTGCGGGCGCAAGGAGCAATGCCAGAATGGTCTATGCGAGCGCAGGTGCAAGCTTTTGGTGTCCGATTTTTCTTTCCGTGCGGTTTTTGCTCGTGGGTTTTAATTAATTAAAACCTAAATACTATATATACTTATTGTAAAGGGGGCACGACTCGAACTAGTTTTTACGATATTTTTAGCCCTAGGAATCCAAAATTCATGATTCTCTCTAGTATTCTATAATTGATTACTTTGTTCAACAATTCAAGCTTTCGATGAATGCAATTCAATCATTATTTTGGTAATCTCTTTCCTTATGCTTTTCAATTCTTTTAATTTCATGAATCTCCTTAGTTTCTTAGTTTTTAGTTTAGATTAATTAATTTCGCTATTTTTGATTCTTAATTTAGTTTTGTTAGTAGTTAATTTAGTTTTAATTCTAGTTTTAATTAATTCTTTGTTCAAGATCATGTTGTTTAATGTTGATTTTGTTTTTATTCCCTTAATTATGAGTGAGTAGTCTTTTTCTCTAGGGTTAGGGGATCTATGATCATAGTATGAACTTATTTTATGTTTTCTAATTAGTTCTTGCCTTTTAATTGAATTCCTATTATTGATTTCTAGCGATTGTAATTAAGTTGTGGCCAGATTTAGTTGTAAGTTAGGTTATTGACGAAATCGAGGCCGAGAGGTAAGGTTACCACAATTAGACCAATGAATAATAGGCAAAAACGAATTTATGCGAGCGAGAGCCGGTAAAGGAGTTTTGAGGAAGACTAAGTTCGAGAGAATTAGTGAGCCCTAGTTCAATGAATGCCAATGAATTGATTAGTGAGCTTTAATTGAGTTTGTTGTTGATCATAGTGAACCGATAGCCCTAGGTTTCCATTAATAGAGTTTAATTAATAATTGCTCGTCATTTCTTTAGTTTCATTTCTAGTCTTCTTAGTTTTAGTAGTCATTTACCGAAATTTCCACTAAGGCCCCTTACACACTTTAGGCTTTTTAGAATTAGTAGAGTTTAATAGTCTCCCTGAGGATTCGATCCCTACTTCCCTAGCTATATTAGTTAGAGTTGTTCGGTTATTTTTGAGAGGTGTGCGATAGCCTGTTCAAGGATGATACATTCTTAGTTCAAGAATTATGTTGGATTTTGATGATGTTTGAGGAATTTCCCAGCTTGGGGATGACTTAGTTCATATGAACTAAAATAGTAACTTAGTAGATGATGATGACTTGATTCTTGTGAATTGATGATGATGATGATGTCTTGAAAATGATATTTGGAATGAATTGGCACTAATCTTGTGAAATTGAAATCAATTATGCAAACTTGACCACTAAATCACATAGTTCATATGAATTAGTTTAATTGTGTAAAGTTGATTACTAACTCACATAGTTCATATGAGTTAATTTAATTGTGCAAAATTGAATTTTAACTCATATAGTTCATATATGAGCTAATTTAGTTACGGCGAAAGTAATCATTTGCACATTATATCTTCATTTGAGCTCGGAATGCCTTGAAATTTGTTCATGATGTTTAAAATATCATTCTAAGAAAGTTTAAATGCATAATTGAAGTAGAATCTCATTTTTCTAATTTTAGCTCAAAATTAGATTTTAAGCTTGTAAAAAATGCTCATATTCGCCAAAACCATGTAACATGTCATTTGAAGCATTAATGTCATTGTTGAGGCCATCTTGTATTCATTGTTCATGCTAGCCCCCTTACTTCACCAATTTTGAGGAATGTGGGAAATTGAGGCTTAAAACTGGCTTCATTGAATATTGTTTAGACTTCCTTGGATTTGGGAAATTTTATTTCATGTGACTAGATAACCACAGTTTATGCTTTATTGCAGGACATGTCCATATATAGTCGTTATGCTGCCGAAATTTATACTCAAATGCTCTCTTTAAATTTTCCAAGTCTAGTTATGGCGAAGAAATTCTTCATGAGGCCGAGGATGTGCGGCAAGTGTCTTCCAAAAGGAACGTATGGAAGCATTAGGGGTGGAAATAAGCGATGTTGGATTTCAATCGTCCTCAGCACGTCTCCTACCGTCCTCTACATGGTCAGGTGAGTATTTCTTTCCGTGCATACATGTCATCTTCTTTCTTTATTACTTTTATTGATCTTTTCTCACGGTTCACATTTCTGTCACATTTTCAATAGGATGATCATTACTTAAGATCTTATGGATCCATCATACCCTTCTCTAAGGGTTATGCTATTCTTAAGGGCGAACAAGATCAGGCTCTCCTCGATCTGATCTTAGGGTGTCGCTTCGATGACTTCATCCAGGGCTTACAAGTCCTTGAGAGGGTTAGGAGCTCACATGTACTGACTCTAAACCTTCTGGAGTAGTGGTGGGATACCACCAACTCCTTTCACTTCCCTTAAGGTGAGATAACTATCACACCTTTAATTTCGATTTTGCCGTTCTTACTGGCCTTCCTTTCTCTTCTTCTCTAGTTTATATCAACAACGATCTTACTCCTCTTCATTCCACTACTAATGAACTCCTGGGCCCTACTTGTGACTCACTGAAAAGAGACAAGTTGGTGAGTAGTGTGAGCTTGCACAACGGTCTTACCTTGCGCGACACTAGTAGGGAGTAAAAATTCCGCATTCCTCTTCTCCTTCTCATTTCTTGTGCTCTGACTGCTGACAAGGGTGGTACTCATCGTTTTAAGCTTCGCTTTCTTCCTTCCCTTGATGACCTTTATAAGGTCAAGGATTATGACTAGGGAGGCTTACGATATGCTTCCCTCCTCCGAGCCATGAGGTCTGCTTGTCATCAGATGGACGACTCTGTTGCTATTGGTAATGCTTCCTTTTAGAAGATCATCGAGGTAATGGTTCATTCTCTTTTTTATTATTATTTTATCACCATTCTTTTGTTATCCTCCCGCATTTCTAGGCTTTCTAGTATTTCGCCCACTTGGCTTCTCTTCACCCCAAGAGCGTATTCACCCTATTCTGGCTTCTTGGGAGAGTTTTAGGGACGGGATATGGATCAATGGGAACAATAAAGCTGGTCAGATAATTCGGAAGCTTCATGTAGAGGAGGTAAATTCTCTTCTTTATTCATATATATATATATATATATATATATATATATATATATATTGTATTTAGTTTATTCATAAATCACTGAAAGTGTGATTCTGCCCCTAGGTGGATTTGGTGGGCATTCCGAGCAGCTTTGTCTATGATGCTCGACTTATGGCCCACCACTACTACAACTAGGACCACAAGCTTCCCATTTGGTAGCTAGGAGAACGGGTCTTGACATAGCATAGCTTCGATGACTTCATCATTCCCCACGATCCTCCGGCGTTGATGGTCACCCTTAAGGCCTTTTATGACCAGGTTCATCTATCTAGGGTTGCATGTTCTCACTTTATTCCTTGGGCGTCCCTTGTTTGTCCAGACAAGGCGTATCAGACAGACCTCCTTTCGCGTTTAGCGAGGCCAGTTTGGCTAGTTGATGTTGTAAGCTTACGTGATCCTTGTACATGTTAGCCACAATTTTATATTGGGAATTTGTCTTATTCTATTTTATTTAGGAAAAATTGACCAGAAAAACCCTCCTAAAAGTGCAAGTGACACTCAAGAGGGGGGGTGAATTAAATGTTGTAAGATTGTTGTTAATTTTCGATTAATTATAAGAACAGTTTAGAACCAGTTTTCAAGCAGCGGAAACAATAAAGCAATAAAATAAACAACACCAAGAGTTAACGAGGTTCGACTTCTAATAAGTCTACGTCCTCTACTCACTCACTCTTTTATTAATGAACTTAGATTAACAAAAGAATTACACTCAATCAATTATGCACCTATGCCCAATATGATTCCCCAACTTCCACCTATGGATGTTCGACCTAACCTTCAACTATGAAGGTTCTAATGAAGATGATCCCAGATTAACTTCCCCAGACAACTGAACTCTCAGAATGCTCAAATTACAACACTTTGTCTCTCAATAACAATTAACCTAAACGCTTACAAAAGAGAGAATACTAAGACCTTAATGTGGTTATGAGGTTTGTGTGAGATTGAGACTTTGAGAGAGCTTTTGCAATTCGTAATCTTTTAGTTTTTTGTTCGTGCAAAAGTGGTTCTGGTTGTATGCTAACTAATGTCCTTCAATAAGCCTTTGGCTAGTATGTCATATAATATTGTAAGAGAATATTTTCCTTGGAGTTATAGAAATAATTCCGGGAAAATATTCTTACTGATTTTATTTTAAATCAACTAAAATCAGCACAATATCATATAACATACTTGCCATACTTAAGAATATCTGCCTTGCATACTAATCCCAGCATCCGTATTATTTTTGAAAACAATTTTGCGTGGAAAGAAACTTTCTTGAAATATGGATGTGTGAATTAAACTCTAGGGTACTGGTTCAACGTTGTTCCCAGACTGTTCCAGTCAGCCAAGTTTACTTATAATTATGTATGCCAAGTAACTTAAGTTCTTTGTCATTCATAATTAGTGCATCTCTGTAATCTCAATATTTATAGTACATTTGTAAACCTTCATACCACGTACATTGCATCTAAGACCTAAGATTTAGACTCTATGAGCTTGGTCTTTATGCAAACTTCTCGAGCTTTATGTTGTCATCATTGAACTTATTTCTTTAGTACCGCCACATGCTAACAGAAACTTGCATACAGTATATAGTTCAATGTGGTTTGTCATCATTCAAAACAAAAGCTAGGAACTCAACAAATTCCCCCTTTTTGATGATGACAAACCATGAAGTTCCCCTGTAAATAATATCATTTAATATTTGAAACTTTTCAAAAATTTTGAATTCTTTAGAATTCAATGCACTGGTCTCATATTGTTCCTACAGATTAAGCATCATTTACAAGTAAACTAGTTCACAACAAACTGACAATAGTTTAAGAAAGAGTTTTCTAAGTACCCAGGGAAAATACTAATTAGACGCAGAGCTCTTAGTCTTAAACATGTATTCGCAATAAAAACATCAGTAAGTTCATCACACTTGTTTTCAAAAAAACAAGCCGTTGAGATGATAAGAAGTAAATGCTTTGAATACATTTACTTCCAAACCTTATATGTCTGTCACCACTAGCAAGACTATCAATCTTGCTTCCAGTTGCTGCAATACACACAGATTAGTAATATTCATTAGACCTGCTTCCCCCTGAATTAGGTAGTAGAGATCTGAACTTCACACCTGCTTCCCCCTTTTGGCATCATCAAAACAGTCAAAGCATAAAAGCATTGAAACAAATAACTAAACACAATCAATAGTAAAACTACTAATTATATTAAGTGCAGCTAAATAGGTAGCTCTAACAGCATTCTAGAGATGCTGATGCTACCAATTGTTCCTGCCAAAGTGCCAAACCTACTTGTCCTAAAAGTTATTCCAGACCAGCATTAAACCAAATTACAGAATAACAATGTCTTTTGAACTTGGAAGGGGGGAAACCAGAATAGGAGTTCAATAAAAGGAGGGGTTAGTAGCATTAGGATAAAATAAGAGGAAATAAAGGAAATCAATCAGCTCCAGAGTCTTGTTCAGTCTCATCATCATCTTCTTCTGCTGAAGCACTTGCATCATGTTCTTCATCATCCTCTTCCTCATCCTTCTCAGAGACCAGTTCAGCATCCTCATCATCAGTATCAGTTGCAGCTTCTGATGTCTCTTCTTTGTCTTCAGAATCCTCACCACCAATTATACCATCTTTATCAAGACGAACCTCAATTCTTCTGTAGGATTCCTGAGGTGCAGCACATAGTGTAGTGACACCATTGACCATATTTTGCATGAGCTGATTCTGGTCACTCAGCTGCTTTACCAAGGCATAGGTTGCCTAAACTGTTTCTGTACTAGTCCCAACAAGACCAGCATCACTCTTCCCCTCATCCTTCATTTTTAACACACCACCTGCATATGTCATACCCTTTTGACCTATTATTTGATTGGTGAGATGTGATATGGTGCCATAATATCACACCATAGGTATCTTCTAGTGCCCAAATACTAAGGTCAGCCATCCTTCATAGGGCAGAGCATGATTAGCTTTCTCCACACAGCAGATCATATGACCTAACATCATAGCAGGGAGGTTGATAGGAATGTGTTCAATGAGGCAGTAAATGAGAACACTATTCATCAACCATACACTCATGTGGCCTTGTGTTGTAGGACTCACAATCTTTGAGGCTATAGTATGGAATATCCTCATGATTGGCTCCTTTAATTTGCCAATGGTGTACCCCTGCTTGCTATCAGGTGGACCAGTAAAGATTCTGCTCTGGATTTGTTCTGCTGTGACTCCCCTTACAGAAGGCTAATTTTCTCTAGAGTAAACATCAAGTCCCTGTGTTGGAACTTTGAGGATCTCGGGCAATTTCTTTTCAGACAAATTTATGGGAGTATCTTTACTAAAGGAGAAATAGGATCCTTCATCTTTAGTATGCAGGTGTGAGTAAAATTCTTCAACCAGGAGCATGAAACATCTAAATCTTTTGCAAACGACAGAGACCATTTTTGAAAATCTAAAGCCTCCTTAACCTCAATCCAGAATTTTTGTGCAACCCAACTTTTTGCAACAGAAAATCCTACCAGAATTTGTCTATCTTTTAGATTATATAGAGGTTTAGGAGTAGTAGACTTACATTTCTTAGATATAATGCTTGAAGAGATCACAACATCAGATTGCTTTCTCTTTTGCCCTGTTGTGGGCTTGTCTGGTTGTGCATTTTTCATGATAGCCTTCCCCTTGGACGCTTCTGCACCCTTTCTAGCACTCTTCTTCACACGAGCACCCTTGCTTGCTATTTTCTTTGTGCTCTCTTTCTCAGTAGCTATCTCAACTTCCTCTTCTTCTTCAGTAACTTCCTTGTTCTTTGATTTCTCAATTGGTTTAGGAGTGGTTTTAGGCGTTGGTGTTTTGGATTTTGTGATTTGTGGGTTAGGGGCCTTCTTCTCAACTTTCTTAACCGTTTTCGATGACAATTTCTTAGTACTACTTTCTTTTCCTTTACTTCTTCTGCAACAACATCCTCCATTGGTTCAATTTCCCTTTCTTCTGATTCAACTTCTTCTTCCTCAACTTCTTCTTCATCCGATTTTGATTCGGACTTAGATTCCTTCTCGTGTTCAAATTCTTCGATAATCTCTGGTTCTTTGGATTTTGAGGTCTCTATTGGTACAGGAGTTGATTCTTTGGATTTTGGTGTGGGTGGCTTTTTGGTAGTGGTTTATTTTGTGGATATTGAGATTAGGCATCATATTCCAAACATAATTTATTGACATTGATACTAGAACTACTTGTGCTAGCAAGAGAAGTTTTTAGATTCACATGCTCTTTGAACAATTCTTCCACATCCTCAACCATATAATTATAAGCTAAAATCAAGTCAGAATGTTCTCGAGTATGTGATTTATGTTTAAGTAATTCAAAATTTATACCTTCAACTTCTACCTCCTTAAGCTTACTAAAACCTCTTTCGTTATTTTGATAAAAAACTGCTTTTGAAAAAACTAATTGAGGTTTTAGCATCTCAAGTTCTATATTCTTCTGATCCAGTCTTATTTCAAGCTCTGAAATTTTTACTTTTAGTTCTGTACAAATAAGTTCAAGCTCCACAGAACGGCACTCACTAAGGTCTAGATTTTGAGTTACTTCTCTTAGTTTCTTTTTGTTAGCCTTATAAGCAGCATTGCCTTTAACATTTTGTTCAATAGCAGCATCTATAAAACTTAGTAACTCATCTCTATCACAATATCTCATTTCTCTTGCATATCATAAATAGTTACCTGTTCTTCATCAGAAGCGCTGCTTCCTGCCATGAGACACATGTGTCCCTTCTTTCCTGAACTAGTCTACTTCTAGTCCACTTCTCATAATAGTGTAGTCACACAAACAAGAGCTTCGTCCTCCTCACTTTCACCACCTGAGTCAGAATCACCCCAGACAGCAAGCATGGCTCTCTTTGTCATCTTTTTCTCCATTGGTCCTCCCTTGTCAGTTTTCCATGCCGGATAGTCCTTGATCATATGTCTAGTTTTACCACATTTGAAGCAACCAGTGCTGATACTGGTCTTCTTTGTGTTGCCTTTGTTCTTCCTGGATTTTACTTTATATTGAGATCTGAGACTTCTTTCAAACCTTCTTGCGATGAGACCTATCTCATCCAGATCTTCTTCATCTTCTTCTCCCTTCAAGGCCAGCCCTCGGCTTTTGGTTGTACCTTCCTCCTTTGTGCTTACTAACATCTCATGAGTCATTAATGACCCAATAATTCCATCAATTGCATAACAACACCACAATAACTTCAAAACTCCCCTGAGCCAGGCTTGGGCATACACAATAGACAATGAAGCACGGCTAACAGGGTTGTAATGTGGCTAAAATACAAATTAAGGATAGAAAGTTCAAAACAAAGGATCAAGGAAAAAATATGTGATCGAACGCCTAAAATTTAAAAATTTAGTCGGTCTTAAAAGAAATGAAAGCCTCTTATCATTCACAACATCAAACATACCCAAGCCAAGTTACTCGAGTCAAAAGCCAAAACATGGATCGTACAACCACCAGGAACTAAGCACACATGAAGAGAAATAATGCATAAAATAACAAATGCGGCTCAAATCCTTCCGTTGACACTGTTTAAGCCCCAACTCTACACATGGCTATATTGGCAAGCTTAAAAATGGCTTCAAGCTAAATCAAGTTCAAGTCCAAGTTGGATATTCCCAAAACATAACCAAAAACATAACCCGTAAGTTGCAGGGCATAGGGAAATCACCATCTATTCAATTATACACATTCATCATTATTCAATCAACTAAACACTAAGAAAGCAATAAAACTAATCTACAAAAGTAGTACATTTTTTGGTCACATGTAAACTCCTACTCCTAACGAGTAGTACAAACCATGCAACTATCCTATGTAAGCAATAAAAACCACCCTAAAAAGCAATAAAATCTAAACTACGAAAGCAAATAAATCTTACCCCCACCCCCCCCCCCC
>PYUH01000219.1:1123269-1146229 GCA_016808085.1 Suaeda aralocaspica
CCCCCCCCCCCCTCCCTCCCCCAAGTCGGACTCAATAGAGTCCTCAGTGCTGAAGGGAGTAAAGAACGAACATCAACTATTCGAAATCTTGGAGGAAAGCATCGGTATCCTTGCTCTCCTCCTCCTCATCATCATCATCATCATCATCACCACCCATCCTGCTAGTACCCTCGCCATGAACACCAATACCTCCCTGGGGATATGTGTACCAAAAAGGATGTGGGGGCTAGAAAGTGGAAGGCTGAGAAGTGGATGACTGGCCATGCCCACGTCTAGCATAAGTCTGCTAACTAGCAGCGGGTGTCCCATCAGTAGGACTAAGGGGCATAATCTAGGAGCCTTGATCAGGAGCTAACCCAGTGATGGTGGGGTTGGGCAAAGCTGTAAATGCCTTCTTGTCGGAACCAACATACCAACGGAATTGTCGTCCGTCTATAGAACTAATCCACTCACAAACTGTAAAATAAACTAAATCCAAATAACGAATACCCACTACAAGGGTACGTCGAAAATTAGAGTCAATCCAATTCTTACGAGCAATTAAAGTAATTAAACCACCAAAAACGATATTATTTAATGTCTTCCTACCATGCCTATCTAAACCTACAAAAGTGTTGCATTGAGTTTACAAATCAATCACAAAATGATGTGCAACAAGAAATCGATATGGACAAGAACCACATAACAAATGTTGCCCCATAACCATGATTTCTCTAGTAATGAGAGTGTGAGCCTTATGGTGCCCAAAGATAGTCAAACCCATAAGCCTATGAACAATATTGAAGGAACATTAATGCATCAAATTAGCGGAGTTATGTTGCCAACTCTTTGTTGTTTGACCCATCAACGCATTCCATAATTCCACATCATTAAATTCCTTTAGAGCTCTCTTTTTAATTAAGTTAGCTAAGTTAATAAAAAAGCCAAAATCTGCTAAAGTCTCATATCACTCTTCTCTGAATAATCGGAATGCAACTCCCCTAACGGACCTATGCGGGTTTGGTTGGTCATTCCTAAAATAGATATGAATTCATATGTTATATTGGCATAGGTTGGCACATCCATGGTGAAAAATAATTAATTCCATACCCATATTATTAAGAGACGGCCTAGTTTCATCAACAATACCTAAAGCATGCAACAAGGTATGGTCTAAAAAACAAGTTGGAACAATGGGACGTTCTTTTAGCTTAATAAATTTATCACGTTTTCCTTGGGAAGAAAAACTTCCATGGGATACTCCAGAACTATCGGGATTGCATCATATCGTGGCGGGGTTGGGCTTGCCTCATCCTTGAAGATCCACTTGCTTCACCTCTTTGCCTTTTTTATGCCATTGTTGATGTTGTAGATGAAGTTTGGTGAAAGTTAGGGTGGAAGTTAGGGTTTGTGGGTACTAATGATTTTGGGGTTTTGATGATTTTTTTGGTGAGAGGATGAAAATTAAAGAGAATGGTGAAAATTAAGGTAATTTGGAGTTGTGATGATGATGTTACAACAATTTGAAATTTGAATGAAGGTAGGAATAATGGATCGGAGGATTGGGATTTTATGAGAGAGAAAGTGAGAGTAAGAGTAGAAAGAGAAAGTGAAAAAAAGAAGGAAGGTGTAGAAGTAGGGTGGGACGAAGAGAAGGACAAAGGAAAAGGGGGGTAGGTGGGGGAGTCAGCCCGTCCGGGCACTAAGGCAGCACGCCCGGCTAGATCGCATCACCCCCGGGCGCCAGGGCACCTGGGCATACTGACGTTCACCAAAAATTTTCTATAAGTGGAAAACGTGATGCATGTCAGGTCGAAATGCAATCCACCCGGTTGCCTATCATTGTGCTCGGGTACTCGAGCACACTACTCTTCTGCACTTTTTCTCCAAATTTTCAAAAAAATTCTAAGTGTTGGATTTCATGATGCCCGCCCAGCATATTTTCATTTCGCCCAGAACCCCTCCACTGTGCTCGGCCACCCGGCATGTTGTATCCTCCTTGTTTTTCAATTTTTTTCTTCTTTTCTCTTGTCATGCATCCTTACCAAAATTGCAATACTTTAGAAAAACTTTATGAAATTGTTAGTCAATCCCTCTCACTCACTCACTAACAAATAAAACTAAACTAAATTAAACACAAAAACTAAAAGAAAGGCTACTAAACTATTTACAGGTTGCCTCCTGAAAAGCGCTTGTGTAAGGTTATTAGCTAGACCGTGTTACCTCACCATTCACTGGGGAGTTGGGTCATGGAAGGTGACTTCCTCCACCAACCCAACTACATCACCTTTACAGTAATGCTTAAGGCGATGGTCGTTGACCTTGAACTTTTCTCCTTTCTCGTTTTGAATCTCAACGAACCCATACTTACTGACCATGATGACAATGAACAGTCCACTCCATCTAGACTGTAGCTTTCCAGGAAAAAGTTTGAATCTAGAATTGAATAAGAGTACCTTACACCAACATAAAACTCTTTCTTCACGATTCTCTTGTGATGCCACCTCTTAGTCTTCTCTTTGTAGATCTTGACTTTATCATAAGCTCCCAATCGAAACCCATCCAACTTGTACAACTGAAGTATCCTTTTCTCACGTAGCAAGCTTAGCATCCATATTAAGCTCCCTCACAACCCAATAGGCCTTGTATTCTAGCTCAATAGATAGATGGCACGCTTTCCCATACACCAACCGATATGGAGATGTACCAATAGGTGTCGTGAATGTTGTTTAATACACCCATAAAGCATCATGAATCTTGCTACTCCAATCCTTCCTAGATTTTGCAACTCTATTCTCCAAGATGGACTTAATTTCACTATTAGAAACTTCAACTTGGCCACTAGTTTGTGGATGATAGACTCCCGGTTCGATGATAAACTCCATACTTCTCAAGAAGCTTAATTAATCGCTTCTCATGAAAATGTAAATCCCCATCACTAATGACAGCTCTCAAAACTCCAAATCTCGGAAAAATGACTTGTTTAAACAATCTTAACACAGTATTAGATTCAGCGTTAGGTGTTGCGATAGTTTCTACCCACTTCGAGACATAATCTACGGCCACCACTATGAACCTATTTCCATTGGAAGAAGGGAATGGTCCCATGTAGTCAATGCCCCATACATCAAAGATTTCCACTTCTAATATCCCATTTTGAGGCATCCCTCATGGCGCATAGAAATATTTTCGGTCCTTTGGCACACATCACAAGACAACACAAAATCTCGAGCATCGTTAAAAAGAGTAGGCCAATAAAATCCTGATTGCAATACCTTGAACATAGTCTTGGAGGGCCCAGCATGGGCTCCATACAGTGATAATGGCAATGGCTCAAAACCCCATAAAATTCTCAATCAGGAACATATCTTCAATACAAACGATCATCACACTCTCGAAACAGATTTGGGTCATCCCAAAAATACCTCTGAAAATCATGTAAAAACTGCTTCTTTTGCTGTGGCGAAATATTATGAGGTAAGACACCTCCTACGATTTAGTTAGCAAATCGACGAACCATGGTGAGTTGTCTGTAACAGAGAGCAAGTGATCATCCGATAATGAGTCATCAATAGGAGAAATTCCGCCATCATCAAAAGGAATCCTAGATAAATGATCAACTACCACATTCTCCGCTCCTTTCTTGTCATGAATTTCGAGGTCAAATTCTTGCAACAGCAGAATCCATCTGATAAGTCGTGGTTTTGCTTCCTTCTTCTCTAGGAGATATTTCTGCATGGTCTGTGTGAATGATAACTTTCGAGCCCAAAAGGTAGGATCGGAACTTATCAAATGCATAAACAACCGCAAGCAACTCCTTTTTCGTAGTGGCATAATTGACATGAGTTGGATCTAAGGTCTTAATGGCATAGTAAATGGCATGCAGAACTATGTCCTTCCTTTGATCTAGAACGGCCCCAACTGCATAATTACTAGCATCGCACATTATCTCGAATGGGAGGTCCCAGTCGGGAGACAGAATGATGGATGCAGAGATTAGTGCATGTTTTATCCTGTTGAAAGACTCAAGACATTCATCAGTAAGATAAAAATCGACATCTTTTAAATGCAATTGGGTTAGTAGTTTTGCAATTTTCGAATAATCCTTGATGAATCTGCCATAAAAACCTACATGACCCTAAAAGCTTCTTACCCCCTTGACGTTCACAGGATGGGGGAGGTTGCTCGATTACATGTATCTTTGCCTTATCTACCTCAATGCCACGTTCATAATTAATTGTCCAAGTACGACACCTTCAGTGACCATGAAGTGGCACTTTTCCCAATTCAGCACAAGATTCACTTCTTCACATCTCACAAGCACTTTAGCTAGATTGTCTAAGCATGCATCAAATGAAGTTCCATAGACATTAAAATCATCCATAAAGACCTCCATGATAGGCTCAATAAAATCAGAAAATATGCTCATCATACAGCATTGAATAGTATCAGGGGCATTACATAAACCAAAACGCATCCTACGATATGCAAAAGTACTATAAGGACATGTAAAAGTAGTTTTTTTCTCCCTATCATCCGGGTGGATGGGGATTTGGAAATATCTCGGTATCCATCCAAATAACAGAAATACTTATGCTTAGCTAACCTTTCAAGCATTTCATTAATGAAGGGAAGGGGGAAGTGATCTTTCTTAGTGGTAGTGTTCAAATTTCGATAATCGATGCACATACGCTAACCTATGACAACTCTAATGAGAATCAACTCATTTTTATCATTACGCACAACAGTGGTACCACCTTTCTTAGGTACTACTTGAACTTGACTAACCCATTTAGAATCAAGAACTGAATAAATAATACCACCATCAAGCAGTTTAATAACCCCTTTCTTAACTACCTCCTGTATATTAGGATTCAAACGACGCTGACTTTGTATGCATGGTTTATGACCTTCCTCTAAATGAATTCGATGCATGCAAAAATCAGGCCTAATACAAGTCAATTCATAAATTGTGTAACCAATAGCCTTTTTATGATATTTAAGCACAACTAAAATTTTTTAAGTTGACTATTAGTAAGAGAAGCACTAACAATGATTGGATATAATTCCTTTTCATCAAGCAAGGAATGCATATTTTAAATTAGAGGGGAGGGGTTTCATCTCGGGTTGTGTTACCTCCTTCACTGAGCAAACATTCTGTGGCAACTCTAAAAATTTCTGGCTCACTTCCGAACTCAATTCCACTCCAGAGAGATCTTGGATCAACTTGTCTGTCTCAACATTGCCTTCACCTGAAACAACATTCAAACACAATATGGCCTCCAGATGGTCCTTTTTATCGAGGCAAGTCATCACATACAATCTCATTAATGACATTAATTATATAGCAAGATTGTTCTGACATAGGACTCTTTAAAGCACTATCAAGGTTAAAAGTGACCTTGTAATCACCTATAGTAAAAGTTAGATTGCCATTTTTCACATCAATAACAACACCTGCAGTATTCGAAAATGGTTTACCTAATATGATGGGGATGTGAGTATCATCATCTATATCGAGTACAACAAAATCTACGGGGATAAAAATTTTCCCCACTCTCACCGAGACATCCTCCAAAATACCTTTTAGGTATTTTACAATTCTATCAGTCATCTGCAAGGTAATATCAGTAAACTTTAAGAAGCTCATATTTAACTTCTACAAATAGACAATGGCATTACACTAACACTAGCCCTTAAATCTACAAGGATGAAAATTTTCCCCACTCTCAATAGGACATCCTCCAAAATACCTTTTGGGTATTTTACAATTCTATCAGTCATATGCAAGGTAATATTAGTAAACTTTAAGAAGCCCATATTTAATTTCCTGCAAATAGACAATGGCATTACACTAACACTAGCCCCTAAAACACACAATGTTTTATCAATAAACAGTGGACCAAAGTTACAAGAAATGGAAAAACTTCCTGGATCCTTGAGTTTTTGTGGAGACTTATTTTGTAAAACTACACTACATTCTTCAGTAAAGGCTACAGTCTCCACCGAACTCAGTTCATGTTTCCTGCTTAGTATGTCTTTTAAAAAGTCGTGATTAGATTAGTGAAAGGCACAGTAACTTGCAAAATTTTGACAATATTGAGAAACTTACAGAAATGGTTGTCATTCTTACTCTTGTCTACCCTATGAGGCAAAGGTAGTGGCACCTTGGGAGGTGTTAATGTATTAGTGAGCATGTCAGCTACAGAAGCTCTCTTTTGGCTCTCCAATCTCCTTTGGGGGTATGGCTCTCCAATCTCCTCAATAACCACATTGCTAGTCTTCCTATTCTGCACTACCAACTTGGAATCAGCATCATCATTTGGCCTCTTCAGGCCCTCGTAGTGGGTCCCTCTCCTAGTAGTAATGGAATTGACATGATCCCTTGGAGCTGGCGGACTAGGTTGTGGATTTTGCACATTGTTGTTGTTATTGTAAGGGAGATATGGATGATCCTTCCTTCCAGGATTGTAAGTGTTGGAGAATGGATTATTCGTGTAGGCTTGGAACACACACACTTTCTCCATAGAACTATGACACGACTGGGCATTATGACCAAATAAACCACATGAATCGCGAAAAGGCTCAGTGCATCCCGAAAGTGCATCCATCGCAGCTACAGATATTGGTGGAGAAGATGCAGTACTAATCTTGTCGAGCTTTCGACTTATTGCATTGATTTGTGAAGGTAGACTCTTATACTTGTCATCTACTACATGCTTTTTATCTCTCTTCGAATGCCTTCTAGGATTGCCAAATTGTGAATGGCAATTTCTTCAATCAAATCATAAGCAACATTAACCTCCTAGTTCATAAATCGACCACTAGCAGCAGAATCAAGCAACGTACGACTCTCATTCCCCAACCCATTATAGAATGATTGTACTAGGAACCACTTCTCAAAGCCATGATGTGCGCACAACCTCAACAAATCCTTGAACCTTTCCCATGTTTCATTTAGTGTCTCATTTATCTCCTGGTTAAAATTCAAAATTTTGTTTCGGAGGGTTGCAGTTTGCTCTGGAGGATAGTATTTCTTTTGAAATGCAAGAGCTAACTCATCCCAACTGTTAATATTGTCCATATTAAGAACGTTCAACCAAGTACGAGCTTTGTCCTTTAATGAAAATTAGAACATCATCCGTCTAATGTAGTGTTGTGTAACCCCGTGCTGCTTGATCATGTTGCAGTATGAAGGAAGTTGGTTAAATGCATATTCGGATCCTCCATTAATGTTCCTGCAAACTGGTTTCTCTCCACCATATTCATCAAAGCTGGCTTCAATTCAAATTTAAGCATCTGTATCAGGAACCCGATAGCCACCTCCTAAATTTGATGAACTCACTTAAGAATAATCCCTCAATTATCATGCTGGTGGTGGTGGCGGCGACGGCAGCGATGTGTTATTCTCGTTGAGGTCTAACCCCGACATCTCTCCTTCGCCAGTAATATCTGATTCAAACAAAAACCGTGATAAATCAGCTAATGTTCGCTCTATAATGTCCGAACTCCTATTTCTCCACCTGTTTCTATGGTTGCGCTTATGTAACAATATTTTTGCGTCTGGATCAATCCACTCGGGCATGCAAATCAAGATTCTGCACAAGCATAGAAACTACAGACAACCGTAAGTAACTGTCACAAAGAACGATTAGTTCTTTGAGATGAAAAGGTAACAAAAATAAACAAAATAACCCGATTAGCAGAAATAAAACAATTGCCTCCCCGGCAACGGCACCAAAAGTTAAAGGGATAGTCGCGTACCTATCAAAAATAAACCTACAACTCTAACTAATGTAACTAGGAAAGTAGTACACAGGGAGACGCGGGATTTCTACTAATTCTAAAAAGTTATTTTGTTGTAAAGGGCCTTTGAATTGGTGATCGAGTAGGACACTAATTAACACTAAAAACAGGAAATAAACACGAAAATATAATAAATTAACTAAGCCTATGACATTGGTTCACAATAAACAAATAATGAACTGATTAACAATCGATTAACAAATAAACGAAGCTCTAAATTAAGGCATACTAATTCTCTCGAATCTAGACTCCTTCAAAACTCCTTGAACGGTTGTCGCTCGCTTAGACTCGTTTTCCTGTGATATAATTGTGGTAATCTTACCTCTCGGCATCAATTTCGACAATTATCAGACTAACAATTAAACTTGGCCAGTATTCAATTACAAGCAATATGAATTGATAATAAGAATTCATATATAAACGACATAAATTATGTCAATCAATTAACAATCAAATTCATTGAGATGGCTCATGGATCCCCTAGCCCTAGAAATTAAATTAAACTGCTCACACATATTCTAAATCGCAAAAATCAAATCGAAATTCATAACTGAACCATAATCAAATTTATAAAACTAATCAACTTTAAAATAAGGGCATAAACAAACTAAACTAAAATAAAAACTAAAAGTAATAACAAAAACTAAATAAAACAATAAAACTAAATTAACAAGAATAAGAAAAAAAATTGAATAAACCTGAATTGTATTGAACGATTGGATGAATGAGTAACACCAGAGTATTTTTCTAGAGAGAGAAACTATGTAAAACTAAGCTCTAAAAAAATTATAAAAAAAAAAAAAAAAATCCGTCCATGAGAGGGACAGTTGTATACCTATCAAAAATAACCTACTACTCTAACTATGTAGACAGGGAAGTAGGGATCGTATCCACAGGGAAGCAAAGTAACTCTACTAATTCTAAAAAGCTATTTCGCGGTACGGGGCCTTTGAATTTTGGGTTTTGACTAAAAAGTTAATGACTACTAGGAAAGGAATTAAACACAATAAATATTTCAATAACTAAGCCTAGGACATCGGTTCAGTACAGATCAACCAATGAATTGTGTCACAATTAGCTAGCCGATATTGACTTCCTGAACAAAGGCTCACTAATTCTCTCGAATCTAGTCTCCTTCAAAACTCCTCTAATGGCTCTCGCTCATTTAGACTCGTTTTGCCTATTATCCCTGTGATCTATTTGTGGTAATCTTAGCTCTCGGCATCGTTTTCGACAATATCAGAAAAACAATTAAACCCGGCCAGAATTTAACTGAAAGCAATACTAATATCCAATAGGAATTCAAGAACATCAACAATCAAATTAAACAATTAAGAACAAAACATCATAAACGATCTATAGATCCCCTACCCCTAGAAAGAAAACTACTCACACATGATGAAAAACATAGAATTCAAATCAGATAAATAAAACAAAACTAAACACATGATTAAAACTAATAAAATAATTAAAATCTATGAAACTAATCAAGAACATAAAAAACTAGGGCATAAAAACTAATAACATTAACTAAAACTAAACTAAGAATTAAAAACATAAATTAAAA
The DNA here is from genome assembly GCA_016808085.1 of Suaeda aralocaspica. NCBI lineage: Eukaryota > Viridiplantae > Streptophyta > Magnoliopsida > Caryophyllales > Amaranthaceae > Suaeda > Suaeda aralocaspica. The sequence goes on from PYUH01000219.1 coordinate 1,132,622, forward strand.
ACATAATTAAAAGAATAATTAAAAAGGATTTGAATAGAACCTTGATTGAATTGAACTGAATGAATGAATATTGTTAACAACCTAGAGAGAGAAAGCTAGGGCTAAAAATTAGAGTTTATGATAATGAATTTTGAATATAGGTTTTGGAGTAAAAAGAAATATATACTAAAGCCCAAAAATCAATAAAGGCGCGTGAAAAAGCCTTCGGCGCAGCCCACCCGGGTCACTCAAGCGAAATGCCACTACGAACCCAGGCGCGCTGCCTCAACCCGGACGAATCGCNAAAAAAAAAAAAAAAATCCGTCCATGAGAGGGACAGTTGTATACCTATCAAAAATAACCTACTACTCTAACTATGTAGACAGGGAAGTAGGGATCGTATCCACAGGGAAGCAAAGTAACTCTACTAATTCTAAAAAGCTATTTCGCGGTACGGGGCCTTTGAATTTTGGGTTTTGACTAAAAAGTTAATGACTACTAGGAAAGGAATTAAACACAATAAATATTTCAATAACTAAGCCTAGGACATCGGTTCAGTACAGATCAACCAATGAATTGTGTCACAATTAGCTAGCCGATATTGACTTCCTGAACAAAGGCTCACTAATTCTCTCGAATCTAGTCTCCTTCAAAACTCCTCTAATGGCTCTCGCTCATTTAGACTCGTTTTGCCTATTATCCCTGTGATCTATTTGTGGTAATCTTAGCTCTCGGCATCGTTTTCGACAATATCAGAAAAACAATTAAACCCGGCCAGAATTTAACTGAAAGCAATACTAATATCCAATAGGAATTCAAGAACATCAACAATCAAATTAAACAATTAAGAACAAAACATCATAAACGATCTATAGATCCCCTACCCCTAGAAAGAAAACTACTCACACATGATGAAAAACATAGAATTCAAATCAGATAAATAAAACAAAACTAAACACATGATTAAAACTAATAAAATAATTAAAATCTATGAAACTAATCAAGAACATAAAAAACTAGGGCATAAAAACTAATAACATTAACTAAAACTAAACTAAGAATTAAAAACATAAATTAAAAACATAATTAAAAGAATAATTAAAAAGGATTTGAATAGAACCTTGATTGAATTGAACTGAATGAATGAATATTGTTAACAACCTAGAGAGAGAAAGCTAGGGCTAAAAATTAGAGTTTATGATAATGAATTTTGAATATAGGTTTTGGAGTAAAAAGAAATATATACTAAAGCCCAAAAATCAATAAAGGCGCGTGAAAAAGCCTTCGGCGCAGCCCACCCGGGTCACTCAAGCGAAATGCCACTACGAACCCAGGCGCGCTGCCTCAACCCGGACGAATCGCCAGGTGCAGTTTGTTCTTCGTTTCTTCGCTCGTTTTCTTCTAATTATGTCTTTAATGCTTCTTTAATACTCCTAATCCCTAGTAAGGCTTCCCAAATGACTTCAAATTCTTCACTAACTCTCCAAATGCTTCAAAAGGCTCGGACAACAACGATAAATCATTGATTCCTGCAAAATCTTATAAAGAACACAACAAGCACTCGAAATAGCAAAAGTTAGTAGAAATGGCTCAAAAAGACCACATTAGAGCTAAAAATCAATCGGGATCGAGGGTAAAATATGCATCAAATATTAACTTATCAATCCATAGGCCTAGGATAGAAACCCTATATATGCAAAGCCAAAACAAGCGAAAAATCTCAAAAAAAAAAAAGTAAAAAATCAATTCGCCTGGGTACCTGGGCACAGTGCACTCGAGTCGAGCACACTGCACCCAAACCGAGCAGAATGCTCCTTGGCTCCCGGGGCCTTATCGCTCACTCGTTTGCTTTGAAATTCGACCTCTTTGCTTCGTAAAGGCTTCTAATTCACATCCTTCTCTTGCGGCTTCTCAAAATGGTCAAGACTCCTACTACTCATCAAGTGCCCAAAATAATGGGAAAATTGATACAAATGCACAAATTCCTGCAATATATAACAAACTGAAACACAAAGCACTAAAAGCAACCAAATTAGTAGAATTAGGCTCAAAAGAGCCTTGTTAGAGCCAATAGCCAATATAAACGAGGGTAAATAATGAGTATAAAATGCACTTATCACCTAGTACCATGACTAATGTTTCCCCATCCCCTTTTGTATCTAATGTATATATATTTTATTTTACAAATTTATGCTTGCTACTAACCCTTTACATCTCATGAGCATAATTTATTCTTTTCATATGCATGATAACTTCTCCGCTTCCTTGAAATTGTATACAAAACCGTTGTATTCCACTAGCACTTAAGATTAAACAAAGATCGGCATGTGCAATCAAGCCTAATAAGATAAGTCATGTAAATCGGCGAATAGATAAAACTACATAAAGCAAAGTGATCACCATAAGGGAATACGTGTGAATTAACTTAAGCCAACATAGCAATTTAGTAATCTCTATGTGCAAGTAAGGCTAGGGCAAAATGGAAACAGTTGTGCAGCCGAAGATTCAACTAATAGTGTGATGTGAATTTTGTTATAAACAAACGCCACTCACACAAGATAAACTTAGAGCACAAATTTGATAAAGCTACGCACCACAAATTTGAAGTTCTAAGGCGAATAATTGATAGAATTTGATTAAAGCAAAGCACCCTCAAATCCTAAAAACTATCCTCACGTGAGATAAAGCTCAAAGCACCACTCACTCAATCGAATTCCTCACAAGAATCCTCACAAAATTATGTTTACTTACGTGAAACAATAAACCGGAAACAATGTGTTTTCAATCAATCTAATCTGAATTTTATTGATGTATTTTACATCCTATTTATAGCTAAACATATCACACAATATGTGAATATCCTAAACAAATCCTAACTACCCTAGATTCATGGTATAACAAACTAAGATTAGGATAACAAGATAATCTCCACAAAACCGGATACAATCTTGCGCCATATACTTATAATCTGATTTTCTAGCCTAAATCTTAGATATTTTGAGAAACAAATCTAAGAACAATATTTCCAACTAACTAACTGAAGTTGACCAAGTCAAACAACACGAAAAACACCCTTGACAACGTTGCCCAGAATCATCAAAATCGTTCAAAAATCCCGCCATATAACCCGCTATAGTTTTCCTTTGATTTTTGATGGACTTCCATTTTCAAGAACTTCAAGAAACTCTTTGAGCTTCGATCTTTATTTCAAGAAACCTTCAATCTTGTGTTTCCCATGTTTGATCCATCAACCATGACTCATAAACTAAATAAGAAAATCACAAAACACCATATGGTAAAACCCTATCAAATGAAGTGGGAAGAAAACCCATATAGCTCAACACTCCTAAACTACTAATTATGCTTGCTTGATTTTTACGTGAGGAAACTTGTACATGTCACCATGCACACGTAAAAATTCACCCTAGCCAACCCTAGGAGCCTTGTGTCTCCATTAGCCACTAACTCTCCCATGGTTGCATCTTGTTTTCCACCTTCTATCAAACCATCGAAGTTTTGCTCATTGATATTCGTATCATAATGCTAATGTCCGAGTAATAGGCAGCAATACGCGGGCAGGTTAGGTATCGAAACTGATACTTGTACCCTCGCTCCTGAATCCAGTCTCTAGTATCCAAACCGAGCATGAGTCATTTTTCGGTCCCCCAACCGAAATATTCTGCTGTGTGTGCTCTACCCTTAAAGACACGCTGACAACTCTCACTTCTGACGCAAATCTATGACGAACCCCCATGTTCATACTTAGCCATACAACCAAGGTCGCACTGAAAAGTCGTAACTCATTGCGAGCATTTAAGAGCCCCGCTGTTGGTTAAAGATCGTGAGGATGTTCGGCCGACCCCCGAGGAGGCCGCGTTGGAGGGACAGTCTGGTCCCCTTGAGCCCCTTCACAGCTGAACAACATTTTTCACGTGTCACAATTGAGGAGTTATGCTCCGAATTAGTCTCATGTTTTGCAACTGGAGTCAATTGAACCAAAACCTCACTTACGAAGAAAGGCCAGTGAAAATTCACGATAGCAAGGTGGGTAGTACGTGAAAGAAAGATGTTAAAATAGTAAAGTTACCATTGTCCTACCAAAAAAATGAGGACGCCCCGAAGAAACCAAACATGGCATGCTAGCATAACACCATTGTCTTTCTCAACTCATAGCGCCATAGTTCGACTTCAAATCCTAAGGCTTATTTACTTTAGATGAAAACGGCTAGCTGCCTGAAAGTTTTTATTATAGTTTTCAAAGAATAGTTGAGTTGAACTAATATACACTGAACTGATTGGAGCTAAGCTGATCAGTTGAGCTATTAAACATGCCGCTAGTCATGCTCTTTATGTATAATCATTGCCCGGACCTAAAAACTAATTTTATATTAAAATTGAACAATAAGTACACCAATGCATGCACAATTTTGACTTGCATTTCTCAATTATTATACTTTAGATGATATATATCTAATAATTCTATGCAACCTTGCAGCATTACCCTACATAATATTTACCCATGAAAAAGCGCTGACATTACCTAATTATTGAAACACATAATATTTACTCCTAACAAAAGGTGATAAATGTGGAGAAATAGTACGTACCCCCATATTAACTATATCAAATATAGTTATATAACAAGTTAACACATTGACCTTGCCATAAATGGTTCTCAATTCTCTTTCCATACCCAGATTTTTACAAAGATGTGATACAAGACTGAGGATATAGCAATGCAATCCTGCTAATGATTGTTAAAAGGAAATGATCTTTCACTCCTATTCCTCCTGAATTACAATGTCATCTACAACCAAACATGTCCCTGGAGCAACCAGGTGCAGATGGAGACTGATTACCTACTTGTCTGTGGTCGCTCTCAACTCATTGCGGCATTTCCCTGCCTCACCATACATGATGCATCCATTTAAGCTTAGATACTAGCACCTTTGGACCACAAATAAAACAGAGTTTTACATCAATAGCCTACAAGATCTATCAACCACCTAGGAACCAATGGCCGGGCTGTCAGAATCAATTTCCCTCAGTTTTGACAAACCAATGACACAGCTTGGTAACTCTTAATATGATGAGGTCAGATGGTTATTGTACATCCTAGTTCCTTGGCTGCTAGATCAAGATACTCTATAGGCTTTCCTCTTGCAAGTTGACTATGAGCTTCCCATGTCAAACACTTTTCAATATCTAAGTGCCAGTCAATGATGCCTAAATGCAAGTATTGAAAACGTGTTCCATGGAAGCCTTTTCTACTCACGTGTTTAAAACTGAAATTTATTGAACCGTTCTGCAGTATGTCTCGGAGAACAGAGGTGCTTAGAGCACGCACATGTGCACTGGGATGAGAGAGACATGTGATAGTAGCTGGTAGACGGCACTGCAAAAGATGAGAAACAAATCAGTCAGCATTGACCTATTCAAGGTAAGCCGAGCATAAGCACATTACACCAAACAGTGAAATTATTTACTTTCTGCCCCATATAATGTTGTACATGCATGACTTTTACAAGGAGAGTAATGAGGTAAAGAGAACAGAAGGGTAAGTGGGCGAGGGTTCTAACGTTACAGAAAACATAGATTGAGAATATATATATATATATACTCGTACCAAAAGTAGGCGCTGAGTATGGGTCATCTCAGAAATGAAAATTATAAGTTGAATACAAACAAAGGGATCAATTTTTAAAAATATGCCTTCCTGCAGAACGTGCTTGAACTGGAATCCTCGCATGAAACATGCTATAGTTCGATTTAGCAATTTTTGTCAGACAAGACGAAACCTTTAAAGGTTGCCTCAAGCAAAAGCTTTTACCTTTAAAAGATTGGAGAGGCCATCTGCAACTGCTAATCCAGATTCTCCCCATTTCAGCACTGGCTGAACTGCTCTGGCAGTTGCTTCAAGAAGCTGTCAGATAATAATCAAAGAATATTAAGATTCACACTCATCTTTGGACAGCAGATATTAGCAGCAGTAAGATGAATACTTTGATAGCAACATTCAATGATTTACATCTTTAAAGTACCAACGGACCACCCTACATCTCCGCAGAGTTCAAGTCAACATAATTCTTTGTATGTATATCCTAAATGTTGCTTGTACTCTAAATTGTGTTCATGCTAACATGAACAGACAATTGTCGGATTGAAATAACTACAATGTAAGATATGTTACCTCCAACTGTGGCAAAGTGCATGCTTCTCCATCAACAAGCATTCCATCTGTCGCACGCAGAAGAAGATCTGAAGCACTTGCCAGTATGACTAATGATTCTGGGGTATCATAATTTCTCATCAATTCCACCATCAGCTTTACTATTCTTTGGTTAATCTTCCACATTTTCTGGCCCTGATCATCATCTTTAGCAATCCAAGGCTGTAACTCTCTTTCCGCCTGATCAAAGTAATACAAGAGATTAAATAATTGCACGCACTTCATATTACATTTTGATGAAGGTTTGATTTGGAGAGATATGAAAATATGTTTTGCACCATAAATTGGGTTTCTTTTGAGTAAGGTATTAAAAGTGCCAAATTAGCCATCATGCAATAAAAAATAAATTATCAGGCACCACCGCAAAAGTTAAGTCACTAATTAATCCACATTCTCACAGTTCGAATTGATAATTCAAAAGAAATTGGTCAGAATAGTAACATCATAGTAGCTTGTACCTGAAGAACAATTGCTGCTGCTGCTTTAGCTGGTGATGCAGACACGACATTACATAGTGCATCAACAACCTGTATTAAAATGCGTGAGATGCTGGAGCAATCATGTTGTGAATCATAAAGAAACATGCTGATATTACTGAAGTATCACAGCTAATTTTTTTAAAAAAAAAAAAAAAAAAAAAAAAAAAAAAAAAAAAAAAANTATATATATATATATACTCGTACCAAAAGTAGGCGCTGAGTATGGGTCATCTCAGAAATGAAAATTATAAGTTGAATACAAACAAAGGGATCAATTTTTAAAAATATGCCTTCCTGCAGAACGTGCTTGAACTGGAATCCTCGCATGAAACATGCTATAGTTCGATTTAGCAATTTTTGTCAGACAAGACGAAACCTTTAAAGGTTGCCTCAAGCAAAAGCTTTTACCTTTAAAAGATTGGAGAGGCCATCTGCAACTGCTAATCCAGATTCTCCCCATTTCAGCACTGGCTGAACTGCTCTGGCAGTTGCTTCAAGAAGCTGTCAGATAATAATCAAAGAATATTAAGATTCACACTCATCTTTGGACAGCAGATATTAGCAGCAGTAAGATGAATACTTTGATAGCAACATTCAATGATTTACATCTTTAAAGTACCAACGGACCACCCTACATCTCCGCAGAGTTCAAGTCAACATAATTCTTTGTATGTATATCCTAAATGTTGCTTGTACTCTAAATTGTGTTCATGCTAACATGAACAGACAATTGTCGGATTGAAATAACTACAATGTAAGATATGTTACCTCCAACTGTGGCAAAGTGCATGCTTCTCCATCAACAAGCATTCCATCTGTCGCACGCAGAAGAAGATCTGAAGCACTTGCCAGTATGACTAATGATTCTGGGGTATCATAATTTCTCATCAATTCCACCATCAGCTTTACTATTCTTTGGTTAATCTTCCACATTTTCTGGCCCTGATCATCATCTTTAGCAATCCAAGGCTGTAACTCTCTTTCCGCCTGATCAAAGTAATACAAGAGATTAAATAATTGCACGCACTTCATATTACATTTTGATGAAGGTTTGATTTGGAGAGATATGAAAATATGTTTTGCACCATAAATTGGGTTTCTTTTGAGTAAGGTATTAAAAGTGCCAAATTAGCCATCATGCAATAAAAAATAAATTATCAGGCACCACCGCAAAAGTTAAGTCACTAATTAATCCACATTCTCACAGTTCGAATTGATAATTCAAAAGAAATTGGTCAGAATAGTAACATCATAGTAGCTTGTACCTGAAGAACAATTGCTGCTGCTGCTTTAGCTGGTGATGCAGACACGACATTACATAGTGCATCAACAACCTGTATTAAAATGCGTGAGATGCTGGAGCAATCATGTTGTGAATCATAAAGAAACATGCTGATATTACTGAAGTATCACAGCTAATTTTTTTAAAAAAAAAAAAAAAAAAAAAAAAAAAAAAAAAAAAAAAACTTTTATTTATTCGGAAACTATTAGAGACAGTTATGAGCCCAGCATCACTAAATCAATCAGAATGTTGGGCATTTTAAAGGGATAGGTGTGATAGATACATCTGTCCAACACCCTAAAGGAATAGAATGTGAAACAGAGGTAATTGCAGTCAGATTGAACTTGCATACGCTGAGGATAAGACAAGGGAGAACCAATAAGATATACCAATAGAGCAACAAAATAATGGAAGATACTACCTTCGTTTCTGATTAGTTGCACATTTGATATTTGTTAGATATAAAAAAATCAAATGTTGCAACTAATTAGAAACGGAGGTAGTATATGTTTGCAAGAGCATAGAGCTTTAGATAAAGATGAACCGAAGATCTTGAATGACCATAGGAAATAAGTTCTTGATGCATCAGCAAACCCCATCTTTGGGTACCAACAATTTGGTGGTATTACTTAGACTTTCACTGCCAATTACATCTATTGTAAACCATTACTAAACAAGATGATGCAGGACAAAGTGTGAAAATATGATGCAACAAGTATTATAAGGCTAATGTGATAGTTCTGGATGGATAATATGATGCAGAAATTGTCAGTCATGCATTACAACTGGCAGGATAAGAATCAACTTCAATAAAAGTTTCCACGACATGAACTAACTGAATTTTGGAATGACAAGAGACTTATAGTGGAATTTCAATTCACATACCTGTCTCCAGCCTTGCTGCGCAGAGGTACTCTCTGCACTAGGTTGCGTTTCAGGTGATGCAATCAATTTATGCCAAAGAAGTGAAACAACTGAAAAGCACAGCTCTTGTTTCTCTTCAAGTACTGATTGCAGGAAAATCTGTACACTGCAATTAAATCCTATATGCCTGTCCATTGTGAGGAAATGAGCTAGATCTGACGCATCAAATTGGAAGCTTGCAACCGTTTTACCCCCAGTTCCAGCATCATTATTTGTGTATAGCGCCTTCCCACAATTGAGTAAATTCTTCGAATGGGAAGCATTTTCACTTGTGTGAGCTGAGGGAACTTCTGATAGAAAACAAACATTTTCTGCACTTTCATTTTCTTTTCTTCCATTGGTAACCATTAACGAATCCCTCCATACTGGTGTGTTAGACAAATGTGCTTCTAGTGGTTCTGCCTTGTTGGCAATAGATGCAACTGCTTTTCTGTGGATGTCAATTAGGTTATACAATGAAGATGCTCTGCTGTGAATTTCATTATCCCACTTACACCGCATCAAGACTGAAAGAGCATTCATGCAAGCTTTTGATCTCCTGAACAATTCAGAAATATGGGCTGCAACCATAGCAGCAGCAACAATTTCATTTGAACTGTATCCCCATGATGTGCCAATAGTCGAGGGCTTTAGCGAAAACAATGCTTCTAGAATTGCCAAAATTCTACGTGTATGACGAACAGCAGAGTCGATGCCATCCTTAAATTCATTAGATGAACCATTTAATTTGACAGCTTTGGCTGCTTCAGCAGAATTTTTGGAAGTCGAAGGGCTAGATACATTTCCAATCAATGGAAACAACTGAAGTTCACAAGCTAGTGCACAAACAGCAGCCAACACATAGGAGTCAAAAGCCACAACGGGGCCTTGTTTTTTGGATTTCTTACTCTTGGGTTCTCTCTGCCTCTTCGAACCTTTTGAACTGGAAGTACTAGATTCACAAGACTCTGAATTTTTGGAAGTACGATACGTAACGGTTTCCTCAGCCCTCGAACTTTTTCCATTTGTGTGAGCTTCATGACTAACACAGACAGTTAGCACCACGAATAGCAATCGAGAAGCAAGCTCGACAGTAGCGCATGATTCCAAGAACAACGAATGAACCATAGTGCGGAGCTCAGCCACAGCAAGGTTTTTGGATGCTGGCCCTGCTTCAGAGCTATATCTTGATCGTCGGCTTTCTTCTGGAGAAGGATCAAGTGGAAATGTCCTCTGTAGAATTGCTTCTACAGTAGCCACAAAGATTTTCATAAGACAAGCTTCTGATGGGCTTCCTCGAGGGAGGTACTCCAATACTTTCAGGAGAGGTATGTACAAGTTCCAAGATAAAAGGGGAGGCTGTAATGGAGTAGCAACTATTATTTCAGGCAGATCAACAGCTGAAGAACTTAATGATATCAAACCATATGCAGCTTCCCAAATTGTACAAATTCTCCATTCCACCTCCGGACCATGGGCACAAAGCATTGATGCGATGCCCTGGGCAGTGGCTTCAATAGTAGCTTCGGCCGCAGGCATTTCTATCTGATTAAAAAATATTATAGACAGTCTCAGACAGCATCTTCAAGGTATTAGGAGGAATTATATTATATATTGGGAAGTTTAGAAAAATAAAGCCAACTTAGCAGCTCTTTTTGGAATATTTGCAGAGACTTTCCTTCTTTCCCTCCCCTCCCCAAACCCTCTCTTACTTTCCCCATGCCATTATAGCATCAAAATATGAATATATTACCTGCTTTCTGTAGCATGAAACATAGCCGCCCAAAGGTTCATGTTGGACGTCAACCCCTTCAACTTGCCTCAATGGTGGAAAAAGCAAGGCAGGTTGAGAAAGTATGCGGAACAATAATGCTGCTGCTGCATCAGCAGCAATGCCTTCTCTCATGGACATTGCGATACCTATAGCTCTCAGGAAATGTAAATGCATCCAGTTTCTCGGTAACTGCAAAACATCATGGGATACGGTGATCAGATAAAAACATTGACGGACAACGACCATACATTCCAAATTCACAATAAACAAGTTGCCTGGCTTATGACTTATGGACTAGTTGAAGTACTGTAGAGGGAAACTGTTAAGTTTCCCATGTTAAACAATATGTGCTCGTGGGGAATTGGTATAGAGTAAAGAAACAAAATGCTACAATTCAGCAAAGATCACAGACTACATACTTTCATCTCTCAAAAAAAAAAAAAAAGGAAATTATTGTTAATTAGTCAAAAAGTGTTTGTGGGATCCAGGGATTTTAGATACTGTGACCGAATTTCAATAGTAGATCGTGAAATACAGATGGTTAATTCACCTATATATACCATGTTATAATGTTATGGAAGAAATAAAAAATGATGAACAAGAAATCACCAATTTTAGCATGTCTATAATCATTAAATTTTAAAGTAATAATGGGCAATAAAATTTGTTTATTACAAGCAGTGAAATAGGTCTAAATTATAATATGTAATAGTAAAGATATATAAATTGGACCTATTTTAACATCAATACGACACTGACATTACCCATTCACCCTTTAACAACAAAAGAAAAGGTGGAAATAGATTTAGATAACATAGCACTGAGCAAAAAGCACAAAATCAGAGAAGTAGGAGTGCTTCTCAGGGATTGAACACAGGATCTACTCCTAACCTTCAATTAATGCCTAACACTACAGCCAGTGGTCAGACATATACAAGTCCATAAAGTACTATTATGCATATATTATGTTTTTCGAACATGGGGTGGGCCGTGGCCCGCCAGGCTGGCTACCCCTAGATCCGCCACCAGGAAAGTGGATGACTAAAACTGCCTCGTTCTGAACTAACACTCTTCACAAACAATGAGCAAAACACTTGATTTAAAGTATAATACTCTATATTTTGGTATTTGGGTGTATCTTAAGCAATTGAGCATCATTTCGACAAGCAGAATCAAAAATCACCAGAATATATGGGGCATACAATGCATCACCAAAACAAAGAAAGAGAGCATAGGCTAATGTCTTACTCTCATCCCAGTTGCGTAATCTTCAGCTGCCCGTAGCAGTTCCACAAGTTGTACTGCAGCATCAAGTGCATCTGGAGCCCATGATGGTGGTGCTTCAAGAAGTCCAAGCAACAGTCTCTGAGTGGCACTTGGTGTTGCTATTGCATAATATCTTTGTCAAAAAAAAATAGATAGACAGAATTAGAAGGCAATTATATTGCAATACAAAGGAAAACAGAGTAATTAGTATTTCAATAGTTTACCGGTGAAACAACCGCGCATATGGTTCTAGTGCAGGTAAACCTGCAACTAGATGCTCATCCAAAGCTGTGGTTGGAGGAGGAAGCAACAGAGCAGGGACTGCAACTGCTGTTAAACTAGCAGTCTCATAGCGAGTGACTTCCTCATCACAAACGCTCAATATAACACCAGCACCATTTGCAACAGCCCAGCGTGGAGTTGATGGCATCAACTGAGGGTGTTTACCATTTCCTCGAGAAGCAGCTACAGACGGAAAGGAAAACGGAGATTAGCCTTCAAATTTTGTCTTCATATATTGACCAAGGCATTTTTCAAAGAGACTAAAGAAATACTATGTCAAGCCCAAATACATTGAATTACATTTATTATTTGAATCTGGAGTTTGAAATTGCATGGACCACCTCATGAACTGCAATGTTGGGTGTGCAGCAAAGCACAGAGAAGCATTTTAAAATTATTTGGGTTTTACTTTAGTAGTTATTAATTAGTCTTGCAAAGGAGTAATTATCCAGGTCATGGTAAAATTATTCTAGGATCAAAAGTTTTAAACCTTACCATTTTGCAATGGCAATTTATGGTCACTTAGCATGTCCTTCGCATAAGCATTTATCAGTTAGGAACAGTATCTTAAGCAGTATCATTGCACCACTTATAGATTTTGAGTACATTGCACATCACCAGGTTTGAGTAATTTGCTCAGGTAATCATTAATTAGCCAACAGAATTATGAGCCCACAAGAGAAAAATTGCTTACTCGCATATTTGTTTAATGCGTCAAAAGAAAAGGCTCAACCCGAAAAAGTACTTCATCCTCATACTTATTACAATTGACCCCATATAATTTAAGTTATTTATACCACACACTTCAGAACCGTCCTCAGCCCTCACTCGTTTAATTCAACAATATCAGTAGGTACAATTATCAGGAGCATGGAGAGCAATGATTCATAAAAACTAAAACACAAAATAAATAAATAATGTAATTAGCCACTTTTTTTTAAATTACCACCTTTTGTTATGTGTGTGTGTGTGTGTATATATATATATATATTTACTTTACCACCTTTAGATTTCCAAGACTAACACCAATTAATCAACTCCATTCAAAAAATTGTTTCGTGAGGCCCATTTTTCACATAAATATTATTCGGAACCTTGAAGGCTTAAATTCTTTCTTAACTCGTCTGCACCACTTTTTTACTTACCAGTCATTGGTGGCTTGAGTTCTCCAGCAGCATACCTTCCCATAACGCCACCACACCTACATTTTTTTTTAAATATTGGTTAATCACCAAATATAGTGGAAATTATTATACATACACCCATTAAAATGAAGGAGGGAGTGTAAACCTTTGGATACAGTAATACACATTGTCTACGACAAGAATTGTCGACAACAGTTGTGGAACTTTAGATAGCACACAATTCACACATACATGTCAGCCACACACCTCCCCCACCCCCTTCCACCACA
>PYUH01000219.1:1160690-1171570 GCA_016808085.1 Suaeda aralocaspica
CTCATATAAAGCGCATGGTCAAATAGCTATTAATAATATTTTCTAATAAGTATGTTAAATCACATAATATATACAATGAATAATAATAAACACTACTTGTTGTATTATTTTTTAATACACTTTGTGTGATCATTTTATTTTAAGCTTTTTTTTCCAATATCATAATTGTTCTTTCATTCCAGTTTTTTAAACTCTTTAGCAATCGTTATTCATGTTCAAAAATCTAATCATTCAAAATATTATATTTTCAAACAAATTCAACTCACATAAATCCCTAATATGAATGAATCATTTCTTGAGAAAAAATATTAACAAATGATCATATTTGAAATAATTAATCATCATATATAAATTGTGCAAATATTTTATTGCTAATGTAAAAGGGTTTCGTATATACTCTATACATGCACTTACTTAATTTTCATCTCTTTATAATTTTTAAATTTTTTTACCAAAAGTAAGATTTTCCTAAAAACTTAGTTAAAACTTATGAAATTTATTAGTAAGCCTTAAACTATTTTTTATCAATGGTCTGGGGCAACACAAAGCTAGTTGTGATGAAAGATGTTGGAATCATGTGTAAACCTAACATGGCTAGGAGTAGGGAGACACTGTTCATTTTATGGAGAATGTTACAATTTCAATTTATTTCAATATGTGATCTTTATTCAAATTGATGTTGATTGGTCATGAATGTAGCCCATAAGATCGAATCAGGACGATTTAGTGGAATGAAACTTCTGATTTTCTATGTAATTGAGGTATGCAATAAAGTATGGAAAAAATTGTATCACACAACTATTAGGATGGGCATTTACGGACCAAATTCGAGTTTGACTTAGTTACCTTCATAAGATAAGCCTGGAAGATGCATATGAAGCGGTATGATGGATTGGATCTTTATGCACACAGGAAATAGTAAATATGAATGAGGTCCTAAGGATGGATCTCTATTGAAGATAATATGCGGGATAATCATTGAGAATAATCCGAGAATATAAGACGAAGACCAAGTAAGCAGCAATAAGGAGGCTTGAATAGTGGCAACCCAATTGATAGAGGAAAGAATTGCTTATGCAACTTGATTAAGAATGGTTGGTGGAGATGTAAGGTTAGTGGAGCTTGAATATCATTTGGTGTTATAGGGAGAATTGGTGACAGAAGATTTTGCAAATTCCTTTGTTGATACCTCTTATTGTTCATGCCCAAATGACCCCAATCTTTTGAAATAAAGGTTTTGTTGTTGTTATTGATGTAATTTGATCATTAACGCAATATGTGTTTTATGGGGTTTTTGCACTTCTTGGAAGGCTATACATCTAGTCCAACCGCACATTGCATCTGCAAAACAGGATAGTATCTTGGTGTTTGAAAATCTCTTGATGCCAAAGTAAGTATCATAACATGGAATTATAGAGAAAGAATAGAGAGAATTATAGCAAAGTAATTGCACTATTCTGGAAAAATTTTCAAAACTTATTTATTTGATGTTTCTTCATCAATATTTATACAATCAAGCTTCTAGCAATTTTCTGTTACTTTTGCACATTTATTTGTGATTTCATTTCATATTCAACTTTTATTCTTAAGCAACCATTTCCCGAACTATAAAATCAATCATTTAGCTTCTATTGTGTTATAATCAACAAACAGCTTACTTCTTTTCTATAACTTACCTTGTTAAAAGATGACTTCTATTAATGTTATTGCTTTCATGCATAATGAATAATGAGTGTCTTTTACTCTAGTGTGCGGGTGAAACCCTCTCCACTTCCATGCATGGTTTTATACGAGTCTAACTTGGGGGCAACTAGATTTGTAATTTGGGAGGTCATTACATATTCTACCCTATACCATAAATGTCATACCATGCTCTCTTGGTTGGTGGCTTGGAACTAATTAGTGGTTGACCATACTCTCATGGGATTGAATCCTCTACCTCTGCTCTTTCTAGTAGCCCAGTGAGTCTTGTTTAGTTTATCCTTGGCAGTCACACAATAGAATATCAACATCAAACCAATTACTTAGAGCCTACACCCAAATCTCCCCATATATTTGGATCATCACATGGACCAAGAAACACACGAGCACGTAAGCAGCAAAGTTGATACAAACAAGTTACAAAAATAAGCAAGCAACATACTAACAACAAATTGTATGAAGATTATTAGTATGGAGTAGTAAAATACTAGCAAGACATTGAGACAATACATAATACTTGACCCAACTTGTATTTTAACTTAATTAGGTGTTGGCTTAAAAATATACAAGCTGGTTATTGTCAAACACATGTTCCATGATGGAACATAAAGTCCAATCTAAAACGTGAAAATACATAAAGTCTAATCTAAAATCACATTTTGCATAACAAAACATTGTTCTAATCACAATTATTTTATAAAATACAGCTCAAACTATGACATAATAATTTAAAACCAAACATTTACAAAAAAAAAATTAGAAAACCAAACTAATATTTATTCTAAGAAAATACTCAAACAATTTATTAAATAGCTATAAAATTCATAGAAATGGGGTACCATACCCCACTTATAATAAATTCTGTTCGAAAACACAATACAGAAATATAACAGAGTATTACACAAAATATTGAATGAAGATTAAAGATAGAGCTCATCATAAACAAGCTTGAAGTAGATGTCACAAATCATTTAATAATTATCTAACATTTACTCCTCAGGTGCTTAAATTCTCCACATGACAATGTAGGGACCAATTGATCAAATCTAAATTAGGCACTAAACAGTCTACCAATCCAATGGGCAATTATCTTTTACAACGCAATTTACTACTCATTACAAATAAAAGAAGGAATTATCATCCATATTATTTATTTGAACAACATTCTCTAGAACAACAACACCAACCACCTTCGAGTTTCGAATTAATGAGCACAATAACCCTGAAAAATTAAAAAGCAATGACATCAAATAAAAGATACGACGTGTTAATTTTGAGCTTATCTAAGGGTATTGCATTTGACTTCAGTGTTAAGTAGTGAGGGTCACATAAGTCCCTCTCTAAGGTGAAACTTATTTTTTTTATATTTGATGGTGCTTGAATAATCGGGAGATAATATCGATATTAGGTATTGAATTAATGATGACTATGATTGTGTGCTAAATTTCAATGATGAAGATTATGTATTATGATGATGGACACATATTACTTGACGACATCGGTGAAGATAAAGATGGTTGAAAAAATTATGATCTTAAGTAATATTGGATAAGAAAAGGAGAAGAGAGAGAGAATATTGCGGGTTTAGGGTTTTTTTTTTCTTAAAACAAATTTTAAATAAAAACAAATTTGGGCAAATAAGGAGTATAATCTAGCTTATTTAAATAGATATAGTAGGCAATAGGGATGTTCAATTGGATCGATCTGATTCGGAATGTCGGATATCCGACAATTCTGGATCAGTCAATCCCGATCCGATAAATGTCGGATATCCGAAATTTTTGGGTTGAATAGTCAGCTATCCGATATTCCGAATTAATGGTTTTGACGCTTTACTTTTGGAACTAAAAATTACATTTAAGGGGTTTTAAAGTCCCAAATAAGCATAAAAACATGAATAACAATTACCAAAGTCTCAACAATCAACATTATAAAGTACACAGATCACACTCCACTAAAAAAAAGTATAAATACAAACACTAAAAATAAAAGTCCCAAATTTAACATTACAATCCAAAATAATCATAGATTCTAAACACTTGTATCAAAATTTAAAGTGTCCCAACCACTCATCAACTCGATATTAGTTGCTCTATGATCAAATCTTTCATACCTACAGTAATAATAGCATAATTCCATCAAATAACAAGTGTGGGAAAACAAAGTTAAACATATATTATTCAAAAAAAATGAAAGCAGAATACACATCATCATAATGGAAAACGAAGAAATAACAAAAGAAAACATAAGCACAATTAAGAGGAAAAAAAGACAAAAGAAGAGGTAGTCAAACAAATGAAGAAAAAGACAAAGAATTGTAAAATAAAACAAAATCAATCAAAATCGAACAAATAAAAAAGATATAAAAATGAACTATAAAATTGTACAAAAAAATGAACAAAAAAAAAATCATATCAACAAAAACAAATAGCAAATTAAATAAACACATGAAAATTTTAAGAAATTTAAATCAAGAATACCTCATTTTTGGGAGGGAAAGACCTTACTCTGAGCCGAGGTCTATGAGAGACGTCGCCGCCGCCAAGAGATGTGGAGTTAGGATTTAGGTTTTGTTTTGTGTATAGAGAGAGAGTCAAGAGGAAGAAATGGCTTGTTTATTATGTGTAATTATTTCGTTGTGGAATACAATAGGTCCAAACACCCCAACCCAAAACTATCTCTTGGTTTTTTGGATCTGTCAGATATCCACAGTTTCAGGATCGTAATCCATATCTGACCTGATAATTGCCGGATATCCGATCCGACTGATCCAAATAAAATAGAGTATATTGATCCGATTTTTTTAGATTGGATCAATCAGATCGCGATCGGATTTTTTTTAACAACTCTAGTGGACATATGGTCTAAACTCAATCTTTCGTCATATAACTATATAAATGGAGGGAGAGATAGATTGTTCCATGCCCCTACCAAACTATTCAGTTTTACACACAAGTATCCTCATGAATAATACAGGCCGTCTTTGGCATTTTGGAGGCCCAGCAAAAAATTACAAAGGGCCTTAAACTTAGAAAATTTCTTAAATAATTTTATTTCACTGAATTCAAAGCTAACCAAATCAAATCCCCAAATATTTTTTTCGAGAGCGGATCTGCAAATGGTTTCAAAGGAAAGGAAATAGGAAAAATAATGAATTATGAATATGACGTTTATGGAAAAAACCTAATCAAAATCAAACCATGACAATTGCTGAAAAAGTCATCTATGAATTATGAAAAAAAAAAACTCACCCAAATCAATCTTCCAAGTAAATTTGATTATTTGATGGAGAATTGAGCAGCATATTTATGAACTATGATAATTAGGGTTTAAAATTAGGAAGTTATTATGGGTAGAGAATTAAAAAAACTGAAAATTTGGCAGTAATAGCATTCACGAGAGAGGAAAAAAAAGGGGAACAGTTTTGCTTCTCTTTTAAAAAAAAAGTCCATTTTTTCAGTGGGTCTTGAAATTGGGGGGGGGGGGGGGGGGGGGGGGGGGGTAAGCATGGGCTCGACCTGCTCATGCTAAAGGTCGCCCTGGGTAACCATTATTTTCCTTTTAAGTTCTAAGTTCTAACACTACCATTTATTATATTTACTCATATTTCTACATTTATCACTCTTCCCCTCCACCCAACAATAACAAGACCCCAGTGGCCACCTAATGACCACACAACAGGTGCTAGCATGAATATCATAAAAAAAAAAAAAAAAAAAAAAAAAAAAAAAAAAAAAAAAAAAAACTCAATATAAAGCGCATGGTCAAATAGCTATTAATAATATTTTTCTAATAAGTATGTTAAATCACATAAATATATACAATGAATAATAATAAACAACTACTTGTGTGATTATTTTTTAATACACTTTGTGTGATCATTTTATTTTAAGCTTTTTTTTCCAATATCATAATTGTTCTTTCATTCCAGTTTTTTAAACTTCTTTAGCAATCGTGTATTCATGTTCAAAAATACTAATCATTCAAAATATTATTATTTTCAAACAAATTCAACTCACATAAATCCCTAATATGAATGAATCATTTCTTGAGAAAAAAAATATTAACAAATGATCATATTTGAAAATAATTAATCATCAATATATAAATTGTGCAAATATTTTTATTGCTAATGTAAAAGGGTTTCGTATATACTCTATACATGCACGTACTTAATATTTCATCTCTTTATGAAATTTTAAATTTAATTTTACCAAAAGTAAGATTTTCCTAAAAACAACTTAGTTAAAACTTATGAAATTTAATTAGTAAGCCTTAAACTATTTTTTATCAAATGGCGTGGGGCAACATCAAAGCTAGTTGTGATGAAAAGATGTTGGAATCATGTGTAAACCTAACATGGCTAGGAGTAGGGAGACAACTTGTTCAATTTTATGGGAAGAATGTTACAATTTAAATTTATTTCAATATTTAGGATCTTTTATTCAAATTGATGTTGAATTGGTCATGAATGTAGCCCATAAGATCGAATCAGGACGATTTAAGTGGAATGAAACTTCTGATTTTCTATGTAATTGAGGTATGCAATAAAGTATGGAAAAAATTGTATCACACAACTATTAGGATGGCATTTACGGAACCAAATGTCGAGTTTGACTTATTGTTACCTTCATAAGATAAGCCTGGAAGAGGTGCATATGAAGCGGTATGATGGATTGGATCTTTATGCACACAGGAAATAGTAAAATATAGAATGAGGTCCTAAGGATGGATCTCTATTGAAGATAATATGCGGGATAATCATTTGAGATAATCCGAGAATATAAGACGAAGACCAAGTAATGCAGCAATAAGGAGGCTTGAATAGTGGCAACCAAATTGATAGAGGAAAGATAGTGCTTATGCAAACTTGATTAAGAATGGTTGGTGGAGATGTAAGGTTAGTGGAGCTTGAATATCATTTGGTGTTATTTAGGGAGAATTGGTGACAGAAGATTTTTGCAAATTACTTTGTTGATACCTCTTATTGTTTCATGCCCAAATGACCCCAATTCAGTTTGAAATAAAGGTTTTGTTGTTGTTATTGATGTATATTTGATCATTAACGCAATATGTGTTTTATGGGGTTTTTGCACTTCTTGGAAGGCTATACATCTAATGTCGCAACCGCACATTGCATCTGCAAAACAAGGATAGTATCTTGGTGTTTGAAAATCTCTTGATGCCAAAGTAAGTATCATAACATGGAATTATAGAGAAAGAAAATAGAGAGAATTGATAGCAAAGTAATTGCACTATTCTGGAAAAATTTTCAAAACTTATTATAGTTGATGTTTCTTCATCAATATTTATACAATCAAGCTTCTAGCAATTTTCTGTTACTTTTGCACTATTTATTTGTGATTTCATTTCATATTCAACTTTACTTATTTCTTAAGCAACCATTTCCACGAACTATAAAATCAATCATTTAGCTTCTATTGTTGTTATAATCAACAAACTAGCTTACTTCTTTTCTATAACCTTACCTTGTTAAAAGATGACTTCTATTAATGTTATTGCTTTCATGCATAATGAATAATGAGTAGTCTTTTACTCTAGTGTGCGGGTGAAACCCTCTCCATCTTCCATGCTCAATGGTTTTATACGAGTCTAAACTTGGGGGCAACTAGAGTTGTAATTTGGGAGGTCATTTACATATTCTACGCCTAATTACCATAAATGTCATACCATGCTCTCTTGGTTGGTGGCTTGGAACTAATTAGTGGTTGACCATACTCTCATGGGATTGAATCCTCTACCTCTTGCTCTTTCTAGTAGCCCAGTGAGTCTTGTTTAGTTTATCCTTGGCAGTCACAACAATAGAATATCAACACTCAAACCAATTACTTAGAGCCTACAACCAAATTGCTCCCCAAGTATTATTTGGATCATCACATGGTAGACCAAGAAACACACGAAGCACGTAAGCAGCAAAGTTGAGTACAAACAAGTTACAAAAAGATAAGCAAGCAACATACTAACAACAAATTGTATGAAAGATTATTAGTATAGGAGTAGTAAAATACTAGCAAGACATTTGAGACAATACATAATACTTGACACAACTTGTATTTTAACTTAATTAGGTGTTGGCTTAAAAATATACAAGCTGGTTATTGTCAAACACATGTTCCATGATGGAACATAAAGTCCAATCTAAAACAGTGAAAAATACATAAAGTCTAATCTAAAATCACATTTTTGCATAACAAAACATTGTTCTAATCACAATTTATTTTTATAAAATACAGCTCAAACTATGACATAATAATTTAGAAAACCAAACATTTACAAAAAAAAAAATTAGAAAACCAAACTAATTAGTTATTCTAAGAAAATACTCAACCAAATTTATTAAATAGCTATAAAATTCATAGAAAATATGGGGTACCATACCCCACTTATAATAAATTCTGTTCGAAAACACAATACAGAAATATACAGAGTATTACACAAAATATTGAAATGAAGATTAAAGATAGAGCTCATCATAAACAAGCTTGAAGTAGATGTCACAAATCATTTAATAATTATCTAACATTTACTCCTCAGGTGCTTAAATTCTCCACATGACAATGTAGTTGACCAATTGATCAAATCTAAATTAAAGGCACTAAACAAGTCTACCAATCCAATGGGCAATTATCTTTTACAACGCAATTTACTACTCATTACAAATAAAATAAGAAGGAATTATCATCCATATTATTTAATTTGAACAACAAATTCTCTAGAAACAACAACACCAACCACCTTCGAGTTTCGAATTAATGAGCACAATAACCCTGAAAAATTAAAAAGCAATGACATCAAATTAAAGATACGACGTGTTAATTTTGAGCTTATCTAATGGTAATTGCATTTGACTTCATGTTAAGTAGTGATGGTCAACTTTAAGTCCATCTTCTAAGGTGAAACTTATTTGATTTTTATATTTGATGGTGCTTGAATAAATCGGGAGATTAATATCAAGTGATTTAGGTATTGAATTAAATGATGACTATGATTGATGGTGCTAAATTTCAATGATGAAGATTTATGATGATATGATGATGGACACATATTACTTGACGACATCGGTGAAGATAAAGATGGTTGAAGAAAATTATGATCTTAAGTAATATTGGATAAGAAAAGGAGGAGAGAGAGAGAGAATATTGCGGGTTTAGGGGTTTTTTTTTCTTAAAACAAAAATTTTAAAATAAAAACAAATTTGGGCATAATAAGGAGTATTAATCTAGCTTATTTAAATAGATATAGTAGGCAATAGGGATGTTCAATTGGATCGATCTGATTCGGAATGTCGGATATCCGACAATTTTGGATCAGTCAAATCCCGATCCGATAAATGTCGGATATCCGAAATTTTTGGGTTGAATAGTCAGCTATCCGATGACCCGAATTAATGGTTTTGACGCTTTACTTTTGGAACTAAAAATTACATTTAAGGGGTTTTAAAGTCCCAAATAAGCAATAAAAACATGAATAACAATTACCAAAGTCTCAACAATCAACATTATAAAGTACACAGATCACTACTCCACTAAAAAAAAGTATAAATAACACTAAAAACTGAAAAAGTCCCAAATTTATAAGCATTACAATTCCAAAATAATCATAGATTCTAAACACTTGTACATCAAAAATTTAAAGTGTCCAACCACTCATCAATCTCGATATTAGGTTGCTCCATGATCAAATCTTTCATACCTACAGTAATAATAGCAATAATTCCATCAAATAACAAGTGTGGGAAAACAAAGTTAAACATATATTATTCAAAAAAAATGAAAGCAGAATTACAATCATCATAATGGAAAACGAAGAAAATGACAAAAGAAAAAACATAAGCACAAATTAAGAGGGAAAAAAAAGACAAAAAGAAGAAGGTAGTCAAACAAAAATGAAAGGAAAAAAGACAAAGAATTGTAAAAATAAAACAAAATCAATCATAAAATCGAACAAAATAAAAACAAGATATAAAAAATGAACTATAAAATTGTACAAAAAAATGAACAAAATAAAAAAGATCTATATCAACAAAAACAAATGAGCAAATTAAATAAACAAACATGAAAATTTTAAGAAATTTAAATCAAGAATACCTCATTTTTGGGAGGGAAAGACCGCTACTCTGAGTGCCGAGGTCTATGAGAGACGTCGCCGCCGCCAAGAGATGTGGAGTTAGGGATTTAGGGTTTTGTTTTGTGTATAGAGAGAGAGTCAAAGAGGAGAGAAATGGCTTTGTTTATATATGTAGTAATTATTTCGTTTTGTGGAATACAATAGGTCCAAAACACCCAAAGCCCAAAACTATCTCTTGGTTTTTTGGATCTGTCAGATATCCGACAGTTTCAGGATCGTAATCCATATCTGACCTGATAATTGCCGGATATCCGATCCGACTGATCCAAAAATAAAATATGAGTATATTGATCCGATTTTTTTAGATTGGATCAATCAGATCGCGGATCGGATTTTTTTTAACAACTCTAGTGGACATATGGTCTAAACTCAATACTTTCATGTCATATAACTATATAAATGGAGGGAGAGATAGATTGTTCCATGCCCCTACCAAAACTATTCAGTTTTAACACAAGTATCCTCATGAATAAATACAAGGCTGTCTTTGGCATTTTGGAGGCCCAGAGCAAAAAATTACAAAAGAGGCCTTAAACTTAAGAAATATTTCTTAAATAATTTTATTTCACTGAAATTCAAAGCTAACCAAATCAAATCCCCAAATATTTTTTTTCGAGAGCGGATCTGCAAATGTTATCAAATGAGAAAAGGAAAATAGGAAAAAATAATGAATTATGAATTATGAACGTTTATGGAAAAAACCTAATCAAAATCAAACCATGAACAATTGCTGGAAAAAGTCATCTATGAATTATGAAAAAAAAAAAAAAACTCACCCAAATCAAATCTTCCAAGTAAAAATTATGATTATTTGATGGAGAATATTGAGCAGCATATTTATGAACTATGATAATTAGGGTTTAAAAATTAGGAAGTTATTATGGTGAGAGAATTAGAAAAAACTGAAAATTTGGCAGTAATAGCAATTCACGAGATGAGGAAAAAAAAAGGGGTAACAGTTTTGCTTCTCTTTTAAAAAAAAAGTCATTTTTTCATATTGGGTCTTGAAATTGGGGGGGGGGGGGGGGGGG
>PYUH01000219.1:1171595-1208504 GCA_016808085.1 Suaeda aralocaspica
GGGGGGGTGGGGGTGTAAGCATGGGCCAGCCTGTCATGCAAGGGTCGGCACCTTGGGTTTCCATTATGTTCCCATTTTAAGTTCTAAGTGTCTAACACTAACCTATTTATTATATTTACTCATATTTCTACATTTATCACTCTTCCCTCCACCCAAACAAAATAACAAGACCCCAGTGGTCCACCTAATGACCACAACAAGGGCTATCATGATATGCATTGTTGTCTCAAAATTATAATAGGTGCTTAATCATCCTAGAAATACAATTGGCTCAATGGCATCGATAGATTAAACGATTATCCTCAAGGACAATCATTGACCCTAGAGGATCATAATATTGGCCTACAGGGAAATTGTTATATAGGACATTACCTGATTTTAATGTACTCCATTTCTGAAAGAATTGCAACATAGAATGAGATACACATCCTACTAGGAAATATTGAAAAAGGGTGATAAAAAAATGGGGCATGTGATAGAGGGGAGGAAAGAGAAAGAAAGGATTAAAGTACTTTTATGATAGCGAAACGTCAGTAGCGACTATTTTGGGATGGAGAAGCACAAAGAGACATGTTTTTCTATTGTTCCCTCCAAAGAATCTTTTAGACCACTACTTAAGTGCACTAGATCCGGCAATAATTTCCACAATCAATCACGATTTGACAAATGTTCCAACATTGTGGCCCTGTGACGATGTACTGGGTGGAGTCCGTTAAATCTCGAGTCCTTCACGAAATAACCGGATCATCTAAACTACGCCTACGTTACCGATCGTACTTCTAGCTAAAATTTGTAAAAATAACGTTGTCAATTTCAATAGTCTGTCATCAACGATGGTCCAGAGGCATATTGACATAGCAATCCCCCAACATAGAAACCTTGAGGACAAGTCTTTTTGCCCCGACTGTATACAAACCCCCAAATTGAGTATAGGGGAGCACTCACAATTAAAATGTACAGCGAGCAGGTGTGTCCGATTGAGTTTGTATAGTGGGGGAATATAACTATGTTAGCATACTATTCAACGCAAAGCAACCCACAACCCAAGGACTACATCGCTTCATCGCCCAAGGCAGCACTCCAGACACGTCATGTATCGGCCTCTAAAAAGATGCATTCCCCGAACGTCATACCTATATAATCGCTCACGACCAAAAAAACAAACAAAAATTAGGAATAACTAGCAAAAATATCTAAGTAAATGGGAAGATATGTGGATTTTGAGGATGGTTTTAGGTAACAATGAAGGAGCTAATTGATTGAGGCGAGTAGTAAGACGTGGACTCTTGGTGAAGAATGGGCAGAGGCGGACAGTGGAGTTAATGTTAACTCCAGAAAAATTCGGGATGGGAATTGTTGACTAGAACTAATGACACCATTAGACATAAATAGGCGTTCAAAGAGTTATGACTCTTTTGAACCAACGAGGAAGTGGAGAAATAGACAGGAGGGGATGTATAAGAATTCGCTGTGCGAAGTGGACACGGAAGACCGAAAATTCCAAGGGGGAGTGGTACAATATATGCACGAAATGTGGGCTAAACGTGAAAATGGACCAGTAGCACAAGAGAAGCCCATAAAGTAAGTCGATAAATTTTAGGGCGAAACAGCACACCAGAAAAAGAGGAGCATGGCGCAGGTGTGTGTTAGTTGATTGTGATGTCGTTGATTCGAGATCAAAGAAATTTCAATAAGAGAGGGGAAGGGTCCGAGAGGTGGCATCAAAGAACAACCAAAGGAAATATCAAATCTGATCGACGTCGGCCTTCAACTTTGTGTACATTTCGATCAGAGGAGCAACTATAAGGCGTCATTGCGAGAACAAGGTAGTTCTTAACAAATTGGAGTAGACCCTAGTCATATGTTTTTTAGGCTCAAGAAGAGGGGGAGGCGAGGAGTAGGTCCATACAAAGCCACAACACACAAGCCAAAACTGTCCCCAAATCACATGAATCATCATGCTAGGGCTTAAAAAATATAATAGGTCTGTTCCACAAAATAGATTCCGGTAGGGATCTCCTCAAGACAAACAGGCCCCTAAATGTAAGCAGACATGACACCACAGATAATGTGTTGCATTATAGATGAGAGACGGAAGTTGCGGGATGAACGGTATGCTGAGTGGAATCCAGAAATGGCAAGACTAGGGTATATTGACCTCGTTATTGCCAAATAGAAGATGACCCCATGAGGTAATGGGGTGAATGCTTATAGAAGACGGAGGAGGCGGGTACCAAGATTATAAAGACGCCATGTGTGATGGCGTGCTTGTTGGTACATGAAGACAGGCATTGTTTTTATATATAAAAAGAACGGAAATCTTCATAGGATGAGTTGTCGATGAGTGTGAAGAATAATGAATATTCCAATATTATTTGTTACCAGACAGAAAGAGCATTCAGAAGATGTTGTAGAGAGATAGTCAAGAGCCGTTATGCCTTCCGGGGCGGTCCGACATGACCAAGGAACTTGGGATACGACATACATGCACCTGCAAAAAGGAAATGTTTACCAGTTTAAGACGCACAAATCACATAAAGTCGATCGTTAGTTGTTAGAAAAGATCATTCCAATTGGAGGAAAAATAGCCAACACAATTAAGTAAAGATTTTTGACATACCAATGGGACAATGCAAGGACACACAAATTCCAAAGGATGAAGAATAGAGGCAAGCTACAAAGGAAAATTAATGGAATTCTGAGGTTATCTTTCAATCCCCACAATCCCTAACTTGAAAGTGTTAGACTTAGGTTTGTTCACTTCAATGCAATCAATCCACAATATCAGACATTCCCAAAGACAGTACCAGAGTTGGGTTGAAAAGGTTGAACTGCATATCATAAGTTTGACCCCTCTAGTAAACAAGTATACATGGTTCACCTTACAAAGTGTAATGAATGAATAATAAAGCACAAAGGTGGCAACAACTTTAGAATCCAGCATTGCAAAAAAGAGAGGTTTAGATGAGTTGGGACTTTGCTAGACAATTTGAATCCTGAACAAAAAGATGTGGAAGAGGCAGTCAAGTATCAAAATGATAGATTCAGGGAGTTGACAAGCACAACAACACAAGCAGAAAGGACGGGAGCAGTGAATGAAGAAGAAGATGAGTAGATACACAGTGGACTGAGGAAGTGGATGCAGTTTGAAGTGAATTTTACAACAGACAACATGATTGCCACACATAACTTGAGCCAACAAAGTAATATGCTGAAAACTGTACAGATTATATTTATTTTGTTTTTGTTTTTGATGCGGGCAGTCACGTGCTAGGTTTAAGTTAACAGTTTATTGTAAAATCAGTGCCTATTTAAGATGAAGTGTAGGTAACATGTATAAACCAAATTTTGAGCAATGAAAGTCATTACATAATCCATCAATTATTGTTGATGTCGCCATTAAGTTAACTCCAAATTGTGCTACCTGCTGTTGTTTTGAGGTTAACCAATAGGAGCATCACTATAAATATAGTGTGATATCTCAACTGTTAGTGTAACACGAAGAAGAACATAAGCTGCACAAATGGTAACTTTCAGAGGAGTCCATCATATTTGAATTATATGTACGTAATGAAATTAGTTACACAATTGGGGACTCGTACCTCTTAAAAAACAAACACAGGAAACTCATAATCATTGAAAGAAATGGATGACCCCTCACTTATGTCATCGAGGTCTAAAAAATCTTTGCAAAAACAGGAAAGCTTACTCATCACTCATCAATCAACTGGCCAAAAGGGACTCATCTCCGAAACCGAAAAAACCAAACAACATGTGTAGTATCAAGTTGTATCATAACAATAATCAATCAAAAAAGTGTAGTATGAAGTATATTATAACAAAATCCATCAAACCATCATACTAATGAACCAGCAAGTGTAGTAATAAGTAATATCATAACAACAATACAACAAACAATGTAATGAATGCAAAGATAGTGAAGAAGAAGTAGGTTTAATTAGAAAGGGTTACAAGAGTTGAGGTTAGACGACAACAAAGTCGTATAGGTGGCGTTTCTTGTAGCAAGAACTGCGCTAGACTCTGCAGCAGGGGACTCCTTTTCAGATCTTCAACACCAACAACAGCAGGGGGACTCTGTTTCAGGTGGTTCAACAGCAACAACAGAAGGGGACTCAGTTGATGGAGGCTCAACAACACACAAACAACAGATGAGTCATCTGAAATAACACAGATCGGGGGTGGTCGTCTTAGATTGGACAAAGCTTCACACCTCTAGGCTTCCTCATGTCCATAACTTGGTAAATATGCCATGGGCCCCTTCTTTTTATACGCCGGCGAAACAACCCTATACCCTTTTCATTGTTCACGCCGCCTCAACGTTACACCACATATTGGAAAGAGCCCGAGAAGGTGGGGCTTCCAACACCTGTGCTACTTCTCCAGAATAGAGAGTAGATCTAGTGTAACGTTCACCCTTCTCCAACCGTCAAGCATGGACACAAAGTATTGGGTTGTTTCTATCGTTGGTTTGGAAAAATAGCACAACGAAGAGGTTGTAAGATTAGTGTGCTTTTGGGGTTGATTTTGATGAAGCCATCACAAAGATCGCAAATCTCAAGTGTTAGTGTAATACCCCACATTTTCACATATTTTAAGAAAGTTTTTGTGTACTTTGTGAGTTATATTTAATATTTTTATTGAAAAAAATATGTTCAGTAGGAATATAAATAAAAAGAATTAATAATAATAAAAATAAAATAATAAGTTTGGTTGAAAGTAATTATTTGGTTTCAAATAATATTTTTATGTTAAAAATATTTTAAAATGCTTCTAAAATAAAAATTTCAAAGGTTCCTAATTTATTTTGAGGCAAGGGCTAAAGGTAATTTTCCACTTGTATGATTAGTATGGGCTTTTCCAAATCCTACTTTGGGGCCTATAAATACCCCTTTTAAAACCCAAAATTTCAGATTTTCTTGCTCATTACTAGTCATTAGGATTTCAACAATTTAGAGAGAAGAGAGAAAAAAAAAGGGTTTGTGATTTCCAAGGAAAAAAACAAAAAAAAAGAGAAAAAAAATTCTTGGGTGTCTTGGGATACCGTGCTAGCTGGATCCCACCGTTGCCGCGCCTCGCCGCCACAGCGCATCGCCGGTTTCCCTCCCCTCTTTGGTAATTTCCGAATTTTTTATTAAAAAAAAATCTCCTTCTTTCTTTTGTGATTCAATCTTGCAAATTCATGTTCATACTTATGTTTAATCATGTTTTATGAGTTTTAATCATGTTTTAATAAGTATGATTGGTTTTAAGGCATGAATAAATTTGTTGTTCATGAAATTTTAGATAGGGTTTATAAATTATGCAAGTTATGATTTTATGAGTTTTTAGATTTGTACTTCAATATGATGTCATGAATTATTGTTGTTGAATTTATGATTGATTTTATGAAATTTAGATTGATTTTTAAAGGCTTAAAAAGTAAATAAATTGATGTCAAAAATTATAATCATGAAATTCAATTGAATAAATATTTTGATCATTGTTTTGGTTTATGAAAAATTGTTCTAAAGTATAGATTGGTTTCATAATTATGTTAGTTGATTGTAGAAGAGTTTTACCATGAAATTTGATGTTTTTATAAGTTTTTCATGACTTTAAAGTTTAACAATAAATCTGAAATTTTATAAAAACAAGTTAAAGTAAGTTTTAAGTGTCATATATGCTAGTATGATCACCTATGAATTCTATGATGTACATATAATTTTTAGTAGTTTTATAAAGTTTAAAAGTGAGTTTAAGCATGTTTAACATGCTGTCCAGAATTTATAAGTGAATAATTAGGCTTTAAAGTATGTAATTAGCATAAATGATCATATAAATTAAGTAGTACATTGTATGGTTGTTATGTTGTTTTTGAAGCTTTTTAAGGAGTTTTAGTAATTTTATATGTTGTCCAATCTTCTAAAGTGGCCATTAAAAAATTATACTAAGATTTTATAAAGCATAAATAAGTCTTGAAAACCAAGTAGAGCCATACAATAGAAAAGAAAAAAGTGAAGTATGGAATTGAATAGAGACCACATAAGGAATGTTTTGGACAAGGTTCCAATATAGAAGTTGAGTTTAGTTGTTGTAGAATTTAGTCAACAAGGTTTTAATTTAGTTGCGGTTTTTCCCTATATAGGAGACTTTGAACTAGTCCACTTCTAGAAGTTATGGCGGAGCCACTGTTACTTTACAAGGTACGTAAGTACTAAAGACAAACACAAGAGTTAGAATGCATGCTTGAACAATTCTGATTACATGAAATCTTGTATGCTTGTTTTGAATCATGAATTTATGTCATGACAAGTTTATTAGTAGCATGTTCTTAAAGTATGATGGCATTCCATGTTAAATAGAAAGTTAAATTTTTATATAAGCTTGAATGGGAATGGTATGATCAGTTTAATTTGGCCAATAGTTTATTGATCAAGGAAGGAAGTATTTTTAAGTTGGTTAGTTACTTAATCAACAAGGAAAAGTAGTTGTGAATTTTTATTCACATGATCAAAAGAAGTTATGAGCAATTATATTAGCATGTCGCCACTCACAGTTTAATGTGTGGTCAAGAAGAGAGTA
Organism: Suaeda aralocaspica; assembly: GCA_016808085.1. Lineage (NCBI taxonomy): Eukaryota > Viridiplantae > Streptophyta > Magnoliopsida > Caryophyllales > Amaranthaceae > Suaeda > Suaeda aralocaspica. The sequence continues at coordinate 1,178,178 of PYUH01000219.1, forward strand.
AAGTAATTAGCCATTCACAGTTAATGTTGTGGTAAAGGAAATTCAGTTAAATAAAGGGACAATAAGAATAATTGAATCACCTTAAATTGAAGATAATTAATTTGGCTTACTTGATTTGATGCATGTCTATATGTGATGTTGTATGAGAGTCATAACATTGCTAAACTTGTTAAATCACGTAAAGTGTAAGAGGACTTGCATCAAAACTCTTGGGAACGTATACCTTGGAGTAGAACAATGGGGGGATGTCGTAGGAAAAGTGATCTGTGACTTCAATGGAGTACAAGACGTTGTACTCTTCTTATTTTTTTTAATGCGCTGGATATCCGTCACTTTATGTGACATAGTAATACCTTCTTGGAGTTGCTCCCAAGTGATGCCCAATAGGGCGATGATGTTTTTTTAAGGGAGGAAAACGTCGATTATGCAGGATCCATAATTTTAAATAGTAATTAAATTAATTGAGTCCATGTACAGGTAAAAAAGGTCGTTAAAAGGAGTGAGTGATGTTTTATTTCTTTTGGTGTTGCATAGTCTTTAGTAGTATGTACTCATCTTGCTGACTGTTTAATGTTTTGTTGTACATGGTTTTGTCTTGGACATGTCCTCAATGACCCACTTGTGTGTGAGTTGCTGTCTAGTAAAAGAAAGCTTGCAGGTACAAGTGGGCATAATTCATTTCATAATGGGTTGGAGTGAGAGGTTTGCTGTTGTGTTTTGTAGCTTTACTTTATTTTGTTGCTTATGATGACTAAAATTATTTTGGATGTGATTTAATTATAAAGACTATTAGTTTTGGTTTGGTTTTTTAAGGGCCATTAATATGGTTCCGAAGTGTAATAAGTTTAAAGTTGATTTTAATTGGGATTGTTTGAAGTTTAGTTTTAAATTGTTTTGGTTTTAAGACTTCGCTGTAGTACTTTGATAAATGTCTTAGCGTTATCACGTGGCGGGTAATACTTTTGATTTTCATATTTAGAAGGTTTTAATTATCTATAATCTTAATAATTTAATTATGTTTTCCGGAAAAATGAGAAGTAGGGAAGTTAGGAAATTAAGGGTGTACAGTTGTAAGGTTGTTGTTTTCAGAGAGAGAGACGAAAGAGGCGACTCAGAAGTGATAGAAACAGAAGAGGGCGAATTAGAGGAGACACAAGGAGATGGATGAACTTTTGAAATAGGGGTTGCTGAATGTTGATAAAGAAACCATTTCGGGTTTACTATTAAACCAACCCAATTATCTCCATAATTTAATGATGAACAATGATGTGGGTAGAGGGGGGTTTGTGATTTTATTTGGTGGGAAGTAATTAGTCCCTTTTGCTAACAGTAATTAAAACGTTATGTAATTGTCATTAATCATATTGTATATTTTTTTTTTAGGGGTGGTAATTACGTAATTTCAAAAATATTTTCACTAAGGAAAGTTTTTTTTGTTGCCAATTTATATGGGTCATCCAAGTTAGGTAAATGTTGCAATTTCTAGAAACAGATGGTAGTATAAAAAAAACCAACCAATTCATATCTAATGACGATGTCAAAAAAATTTATTGAACATTTAGGCCCTTTTCTCCTCGTTTATTTTTACTTATTTTCAGCAAAAAATAAGTTCAGTTCGGCAAAAATCAGTTTCGATCCTTAATAAATTGTTAATGATTTCAGCAAAAATAAGTTCAGTTCACAAAAATAAGTTCAGATAAGTAAAAATAAGTTAGTTCAGCAAAAATAAAATTTAGTTCAGAAAAAAATAAGTTAGATCAGCAAAAATAATTGAGAGAACATGACCTTAGTGATATTAGGGGTGTTTGTTTCATAGTGTTACAATTGGTTTTGTGGCGGGGGGGGGGGTAAGCATGGGCTCACCTTGCTCATGCTAAGGGTCGGCCCTGGGTATACCATTATTTTCCCATTTTAAGTTCTAAGTTCTAACACTAACCATCTTTATTATATTTACTCATATTTCTACATTTATCACTCTTCCCCTTCCACCCAACAATAATAACAAGACCCCAGTGGTCCACCTAATGACCACCAACAAGGTGCTATCATGATATGCATTGTTGTCAAAATTATATATAGGTGCTTAATCATCCTAGAAATACAATTGGCTCAATGGGCAATCGATAGATTAAACGATTATCCTCAAGGACAATCATTTGACCCTAGAGGATCATAATATTGCCTACAGGGGAAATTGTTATATAAGGACATTACCTGATTTTAATAGTACCTCCATTTCTGAAAAATTGCAACAAATGGAGATACACAATCTCCTAGGTAAAATTTGAAAAGGGGTGATAAAAAAAATGAGGGGCATGTGATTAGAAGGGGAGGAAAGAGAAAGAAAAGGATTAAAGTACTTTTATATTAGCGAAATCAGTACATCTTTTGGAGGAACCAAAATTTTTTCTTCCCTCCAAAATTTTTAACCACATTAATATTAACCCAAATTTACATCATACATTTAAAATGTTCAAATTTCCCTCTGACATTGAGGGTTGGTCCTTACTTAGTCCTTCAAATACCCACTATAAATACACTTACCCTACTTCTACTAAACTTTAAAAACTTCAATTCAAATTTCATAATATTGTCCAGCATTAATACAACCCCCAAAAAAAAATTAGAAAGTTTTTCCCCATTTATACAACCCCCAAATTAATTACACCACCATAAAATACAATCTTCCATAGTTTTACATAATTAGCATACTAATCAAGGTCAAAGCAACCACCACAAACAATCCCCTTGCTGCAGCATCCATCATGTAGGCCCCAAAAAGATGCTTCACCCAACCTCATACCTGCACCCAAAAAAACAAACCACAATAGCATAACTAGCAAATCTGAAAATGGAAGATAGTGATTTTGATGATGGTTTTTATTCAATAGAGCAATTATTGAGAGAACAGGAGGCAGAGAATGAGTTAATGTTAACCCAAAATCGGGAATTTGAAATACAACACCATAACAACATAGGCGCAAAGATTTGACTCTTGACCAAAGGAGGGACAGAGTGGATAAATTGCTTGCAATGGAAACCGAAGAAGAACTTCCAAGGGGAAATATATGCAAAGTGGCTAATGAAATGGAAGTACACAAAAGTACAGTAAGCAAATTTATGCAGAAGCAACCAGAAAAAGAAGGGCATGCCAGTTGATTGATGTCAGATCAAAGAAAGAGGGTAGAGCGGGTCAGACACCAAAGGAAATCCCTGATGAAGTCCTTCAATTTGTTCCTTTAGACCTCAGAACAACTATAAGGTCATTTGCAAAAGTATTAAATGTAGCCTGTCACTGTTTTTAGGCTCAAGAAGAGGGGAGGATTGAGTAGCCATACAAGCACAAACAAGCCAAAACTTACCCCAAATCATAAAATAGCTAGGCTTAAATAAATGTTGTCACAAATAATTCCAGGGACTCCTCAAACAAAAGCAAAATTCACAGACAACCAGAATGTGTTGCATATAGATGAGAAGTGGTACTATTTGAATCCAGAAACTAGGATATTCCTCTTATTGCCAAAGGAAGATGACCCATATAGGTGTGAAGTTTCTAAGAGGTACAAGATTAAAGCCATGTTTATGGCTGTCATAAGAAGTCCTTTTTTTATAAAAATGGATAGATGTTGCATGATGGAAAATATGGAATATTTCCCTTTATTTACCAGAAAAGAGCATTAAAGAGTTGTGAGAACAAAGCAACAAGGACTTGGGAAACAAAAGCACTGCAAAATGTTACAAAAGACACCATCAAAAGTATGTTGTTAGAAAAGATCATTCCAATTGTGAAGGAAAAATAGCCAACACAATTAAGTAAAGATTTTTGCATACAATGGGACAATGCAAGGACACACCAAATTCCAAAGGATGAAGAATAGAGGCAAGCTACAAAGGAAAATTAATGGAATTCTTGAGGTTATCTTTCAATCCCCACAATCCCCTAACTTGAAAGTGTTAGACTTAGGTTTGTTCACTTCAATGCAATCAATCCAATATCAGACATTCCCAAAGACAGTACCAGAGTTGGTTGAAAAGGTTGAACTTGCATATCATAAGTTTGACCCCTCTAGTAAACAAGTATACATGGTTCACCTTACAAAGTGTAATGAATGATATACTAAAGCACAAAGGTGGCAACAACTTTAGAATCCAGCATTGCAAAAAGAGAGGTTTAGATGAGTTGGGACTTTTGCTAGACAATTTGAATCCTGAACAAAAAGATGTGGAAGAGGCAGTCAAGTATCAAAATGATAGATTCAGGGAGTTGACAAGCACAACAACACAAGCAGAAAGGACGGGAGCAGTTAATGAAGAAGAAGATGGAGTAGATACACAGTGGACTGAGGAAGTGGATGCAGTTTGAAGTGAATTTTACAACAGACAACATGATTGCCACACATAACTTGAGCAACAAAGTAATATGCTGAAAACTGTACAGATTATATTTATTTTGTTTTTGTTTTTGATGCGGGCAGTCTCGTGCTAGGTTTAAGTTAACAGTTTATTGTAAAATCAGTGCCTTATTTAAGATGAATGTGTAGGTAACATGTATAAAACCAAATTTTGAGCAATGAAAGTCATTACATAATCCATCAATTATTTGTGATGTCGCCATTAAGTTAACTCCAAATTGTGCTACCTTGCTGTTGTTTTGAGTTAACCATAGGAGCATCACTTAAATATAGTGTGTATCTCAACTGTTAGTGTAACACGAAAGAACATAAGCTATGCACAAATGGTAACTTTCAGAGGAGTCCCATCATCATTTGAATTATATGTACGTAATGAAATTAGTTACACAATTGGGGACTCGTACCTCTTAAAAACAAACACAGGAAACTCATAATCATTGAAAGAAATGGATGACCCCTCACTTATGTCATCGAGGTCTAAAAAATCTTTGCAAAAACAGGAAAGCTTACTCATCACTCATCAATCAACTGCCAAAAGGGACTCATCTCCGAAACCGAAAAACCAACAACATGTGTAGTATCAAGTTGTATCATAACAATAATCAATCAAAAAAGTGTAGTATGAAGATATATTATAACAAAATCCATCAACCCATCATACTAATGAACCAGCAAGTGTAGTAATAAGTAATATCATAACAACAATACAACAAACCAATGTAATGAATGCAAAGATAGTGAAGAAGTAGGTTTAATTAGAAAGGGTTACAGAGTTGAGGTTAGACGACAGCAAAGTCGTATAGGTGGCGTTTCTTGTAGCAAGAGCTTGCGCTAGACTCTGCAGCAGGGGACTCCTTTTCAGATCTTTCAACACCAACAGCAGCAGGGGACTCTGTTTCAGGTGGTTCAACAGCAACAACAGAAGGGGACTCAGTTGATGGAGGCTCAACAACCACAGCAACAACGACTGAGTCATCTGAAATAACACAGATCCGGGGTGGTTCGTCTTAGATTGGACAAAGCTTCACACCTCTAGGCTTCCTCATGTTCCTAACTTGGTAAATATGCCATGGGCCCCTTCTTTTTATACGCCGGCGAACAACCCTATTACCCCTTTCATTGTTCAACGCCGCCTCAACGTTACCCACATATTTGGAAAGAGCCTCGAGAAGGTGGGGCTCCAACACCTGTGCTACTTCTCCAGAATAGAGAGTAGATCTAGTGTAACGTTCACCCTTCTCCAAACCGTCAAGCATGGACACAAAGTATTGGGTTTGTTTCTCATCGTTGGTTTGGAAAATAGCACAACGAAGAGGTGTAAGATTAGTGTGCTTTTTGGGGTTGATTTTGATAAAGCCATCACAAAGATCGCAAATCTCAAGTGTTAGTGTAATACCCCACATTTTCACATATTTTAAGAAAGTTTTTTTGTACTTTGTTCGTATAATTTTAATATTTTTATTGAAAAAAATTTGTCCAGTAGGAATATTAAATAAAAAGAAATTAATAATAATAAAATAAATAATAAGTTTTGGTTGAAAGTAATTATTTGTGTTCATAAATAATATTTTTATGTTTAAAAATATTTTAAAATGCTTCTAAAAATAAAATTTTCAAAGGTTTCCTAATTTATTTTGAGGCAAGGGCCTAAAGGTAATTTCCACTTGTTATGATTAGTATGGGCTTTTCCAAATCCTACTTTGGGGCCTATAAATACCCCTTAAAACCCAAAATTTCAGATTTTCTTGCTCATACTAGTCATTAGGATTTCAACAATTTAGAGAGAAGAGAGAAAAAAAAGGGTTTGTGATTTCCAAGGAAAAAAAAACAAAAAAAGAGAAAAAAAAATTCTTGGGTGTCTTGGGATCCGTGCTAGCTGGATCCCACCGTTGCCGCCGCCCTCGCCGCCACAGCGCCATCGCCGGTTTCCCTCCCCTCTTTGGTAATTTCCGAATTTTTTATTAAAAAAAAATCTCCTTCTTTCTTTTTGATTCAATCTTGCAAATTCATGTTCATACTTATGTTTAATCATGTTTTTATGAGTTTTAATCATGTTTTAATAAAGTATGATTTGTTTTAAGGCATGAATTAAATTTGTTGTTCATGAAATTTTAGATTAGGGTTTATAAATTATGCAAGTTATGATTTTTATGAGTTTTTATGATTTGTACTTCAATATGATGATCATGAATTATTGTTGTGTGAATTTATGATGATTTTATGAAATTTAGATTGATTTTTAAAGGCTTTAAAAGTAAAATAAATTGATGTCAAAAATTTATAATCATGAAATTCAATTGAATAAATATTTTGATCATGTTTTGGTTTATGAAAAATTGTTCTAAAGTATAGATTGGTTTCATAATTATGTTAGTTGATTGTAGAAGAGTTTTACCATGAAATTTTGATGTTTTTATAAGTTTTTCATGACTTTAAAGTTAATCAATAAATCTGAAATTTTTATAAAAACAAGTTAAAGTAAGTTTTAAGTGTTCATATTATGCTAGTATGATCACCTATGAATTCTATGATGTTACATATAATTTTTAGTATGTTTTATAAAGTTTAAAAGTGAGTTTAAGCATGTTTAACATGCTGTCCAGAATTTATAAAGTGAATAATTAGGCTTTTAAAGTATGTAATTAGCATAAATTGATCATATAAATTAAGTAGTACATTGTATGGTTGATTTATGTTGTTTTTGAAGCTTTTTAAGGAGTTTTAGTAATTTTATATTGTTGTCCACTCTTCTAAAGTGGCATAAAAATTATACTAAGATTTTATAAAGCATAAATAAGTCTTGAAAACCAAGTAGCCATACAATAGAAAAGAAAAGTGAAGTATGGAATTGAATAGAGACCATATAAGGAATGTTTTGGACAAGTTTCCAATATAGAAGTTAGTTTATAGTTGTTGTAGAATTTAGTCAACAAGGTTTTAATTTAGTTGCGGTTTTTCCCTATATAGGAGACTTTGAACTAGTCCACTTCTAGAAGTTATGGCGGAGCACTGTTACTTTACAAGGTACGTAAGTACTAAAGACAAACACAAGAGTTAGAATGCATGCTTGAACAATTCTTGATTACATGAAATCTTGTATGCTTGTTTTGAATCATGAATTTATGTGCATGACAAGTTTATTAGTAGCATGTTCTTAAAGTATGATGGCATTCCATGTTAAATAGAAAGTTAAATTTTTTATAAGCTTGAATTGGAATGGTATGATCAGTTTAATTTGGCCAATAGTTTATTGATCAAGGAAGGAAGTTATTTTTAAGTTGGTTAGTTACTTAATCAACAAGAAAAGTAGTTGTGAATTTTTATTCACATGATTAAAAGAAGTTATGAGCAATTATATTAGACATGTCGCCACTCACAGTTTAATGTGTGGTCAAGAAGAGAGTAAGTAATTAGCCACTCACAGTTAATGTGTGGTAAAGGAAGTTCAGTTAAATTAAAGAACACATAAGAATAATTTTGAATCACCTTAAATTGAAGATAATTAATTTGGCTTACTTGATTTGATGCATGTCTATATGTGATGTTGTATGAGAGTCATAACATTGCTAAACTTGTTAAATCACGTAAAGTGTAAGAGGACTTGCATCAAAACTCTTGGAACGTATATACCTTGAGTATGAACAATGGGGGGAGTCGTATGGAAAAGTGATCTGTGACTTCTAATTGGAGTACAAGACGTTGTACTCTTTTCTATTTTTTTTAATGCGCTGGATATCCGTCACTTTATGTGACATAGTAATACCTTCTTGGAGTTGCTCCCAAGTTGATGCCCAATAGGGCGATGATTTTTAAGGAGGAAACCCGTTCGATGCAGGATCCATAATTTTAAATAGTAATTAAATTAATTGAGTCCATGTACAGGTAAAAAGGTCGTTAAAAGTAAGTTGAGTGCATGTTTTATTTCTTTTGGTTGTTGCATAGTCTTTAGTAGTTATGTACTCATCTTTGCTGACTGTTTAATTGTTTTGTGTACATGGCTTTGTCTTGGACATGTCCCTACAATGACCCACTTGTGGTGAGTTGCTGTCTAGTAAAAGAAAAGCTGCAGGTACAAGTGGGCATAATTCATTTCATGATGGGTTGGAGTGAGAGCGTTTGCTGTGTTTTTGTAGCTTTACTTTATTTTGTTGCTTATGATGACTAACATTTATTTTGGATGTTGATTTAATTATAAAGACTATTAGTTTTGGTTTGGTTTTTAAGGGCCATTAATATGGTTCCGAAGTGTAATAAGTTTAAAGTTGATTTTTAATTTGGGATTGTTTTGAAGTTTAGTTTTAAATTGTTTTGGTTTTAAGACTTCCGCTGTAGTACTTTGATAAATGTCTTAGCCGTTATCACGGTGGCGGTAATACTTTTGATTTTCCATATTTAGAAGTTTTAATATATATAATCCTTAATAATTTAATATGTTTTCCGGAAAAATGAGAAGTAGGAAGTTAGGAAATTACAGGGTGTTACAGTTAGTGGTTGTTGTTTTCAGAGGAGAGACGAAGAGGCGACTCAGAAGTGATAGAAATAGAAGAGGCGAATTAGAGGAGACACAAGGAGATGGATGAACTTTTGAAATAGGGGTTTGCTGAATGTTGATAAAGAAACCATTTCGGGTTTATATTAAACCAACCCAATTAATCTCCATAATTTAATGATGAACAATGAATGTGGGTAGATGGGGGGTTTGTGATTTTATTTGGTGGGAGTAATTAGTCCCTTTTTGCTAACAGTAATTAAACCGTTATGTAATTGTCATTAATCATATTGTTATATTTTTTTTCTTAGGGATAATTACGTAATTTCAAAAAATATTTATCACTTAAGGAAAGTTTTATTTTGTTGCAATTTATATGGGTCATCCAAGTTAGGTAAATGTTGCAATTTCTTAGAAACAGAGGTAGTATAAAAAAACCAACCAATTCATATCTAATGACGATGTCAAAAAAATTTATTGAACATTTAGGCCCTTTTCTCCTCGTTTTATTTTTACTTATTTTCAGCAAAAATAAGTTCAGTTCGGCAAAAATCAGTTTCGATCCTTAATAAATTGTTAATGATTTCAGCAAAAATAAGTTCAGTTCAGCAAAAATAAGTTCAGATAAGTAAAAATAAGTTTAGTTCAGCAAAAATAAATTTAGTTCAGAAAAAATAAGTTTAGATCAGCAAAAATAAGTTGAGAAGAACATGGCCTTAGTGATATTAGGGGTGTTTCATTATGTGTAAAATTGGTTTTTGTGGCGGTGGTCCGTTATTTGCCTACTTTTTATGGTTTGTTGGTGGTTCGTTAATAATGGTGCAATAGTGGTAGATGGATAATGTTAAAGTGAGAATGAAGGAGAAATGAAAATCAAAATAGGAGCTTTAAGTTATAATGTAGACGATTTAAATAATTAGTGGGCGAAGTTTAGTTAATACACAATGTTAGAGTTCAAAGCAAATTCTCAATTTTCTTTTTCCCCAAAAAGCTAATTGGGAGTTTTTTTGTTTAAATTCTAATCTTTACTCTTATTGATACAAAAAGTAATTATCCAAACGGTAGCTAAATCTAGAGGAGTGTGTGGATTTTGTTAACTTGAATTTTAAATCATGTACATTTATAACATGAATATATTTTTTATAATACTTGAATTTAGGTCTTGTTCTCCTCGTCTTATTTTTGCTGATCTGAACTTATTTTTGCTGAACTGAACTTATTTTTGCTGAATTTGTTTTATACTAATTAAAAATTATAGGGAAATTATATACTATAATTGAATTTTATTTAGGTGAAAATAATTGATTTATTATAATCTCTAAATTATATATAATCTGTTTTTTTCCCTCAAATATCAAGAATCTTATGGACAAAGGAATGCACAATATTTTATCATCTTCTTTTTAGTATCATATAGTTTTCATGTATTATAATATTATCATATATCTATATTAACATATATTTATTTTCATATAAATTATATATTTCCAATTTTCCATCAAAAATATAAAATCATATGTAAAAATTTTGTTTACATATTATTTCCATACAAAACATATTCTCTTCGAAAATTCTACCTAAATATTTTTAAAATTATATTCTACTGTTTTTATACCATAATTTCTCATTTAAAAAGATGTGCACATATAAATATTCATGTACAAATTAATTTGCATAATACATATAGATTTTTGTTTTTTTGAACTGAACTTATTTTTGCTGAACTGAACTTATTTTTGTTGATATGAACTTATTTTTGCTGATCTGAACTTATTTTTGCTGAACTAAATTTATTTTTGCTGAAAATAAGTAAAAATAAGACGAGCAGAACAGGACCTTAGTATAGTATGACTCGAATGTTCTATCTATTAAATTTAATAATGCATACACACTATAACTTTAATCTTTTATGACTTTACTATTGATTTGTGTAATTTGAATAGCATACAATTATTACTAGACCTATCAAATTGAGTCAGGTCATGCTAAGTCACTTACTTTTGAGTTTGGGTTGTCCTTGTTCGGGACGTCGGGGTTTGAGTAGAGTGACAGGATCAGGTTTGGTTGGCTCAATATCTTTGTGTCGCTGTTTTTTCATAATTCCTCATTATTATAAACTACAAAATCCACATGATCCACAATTTTAAGAGTATTTTAGTAGGATAGAATGAAAACTTATTGACCATCATTAAAAAGTAATTTTAGCTATGTTTAATACCTCAAAATGAGGTAAATCATTTAAATATGCAAACATTACAATAGGTTGGTAAGTAAAAAAAAAAGGTCCAAAGTCGTAAAAATCTTGCCATGATCTTGACATTGACGAATAAAAATAGTTTACGAGTCATAAAAATCTTGCTAGAACTCAGTGTTTTAAGGTCAGGTCTAATAAGTATATTTTATACGAGATTTTATCCTTGTTCCCTATTTATTATTGGCTCGAACTTAGCTCTTTTGTGCTAATTCTACTAATGTTTGCATATTCTTAATGTATTTCGTGTTCGTTTAATAATTGTGCAGAGAATTGATGTTCAACACCATATTTCGTGCCATTATGAGGCCCCGACGAGGTTAGAAGGAGCCAAGGTCACGAGCATGAAATTTAAGGAAACTAGGAGCTCATTTAAGAAAGATTTGAAGCTTTTCGGGAGCTAAAAGAGCTTATAAGTGAATCATCCTACGTACTGGGGCCATTATACACTTGTTTAACATATTTTTTGGGTAACCAGGGCGATGTACATGAGTAAGATTATGGAAGTAACAAGCAAACGTTGGGACTAAGCATTTTTTTTCTTATGCCGGATGACAAGTTGCTCTGGTGGCGTCATTTACACGGGCTATTTGTACTACATTCGCCCAAATTTGACTTTTTCTGGAGTATTTAGGCTTTGATATAAATATGCTATGTCTCTAGGTCATATGTACGCTTTTATCACGTTTATTTTTCAAGCTTCGTCAGGTTTTATGCTCTCAAGTATTGTAAATTTCTTATTCAATCAATAGATAATTTAGGTTTTCTTTTATTTTATTCTATAATTATGTTCTTAATTCTTAGTTTTTATTTGTTAATGTTAATTATGTTTTCCTATGATTTTATTGTCATCGTTTTATTTCAATCATGAGCGATTAGTTTAATTTATATGCCATATGGGATCCATGAACCATCCCAATGAAATTGTCTGTTAGTAAGCTAATTCGACGCATGCAATTAGGGCTATGCGCAGGTCCAGGACCCGTTGGATCGGAAAACCAGAATCCTTGATTTTTATGGACCGGAGATCGAAACAGAAAAAATCAGGTCTTGGACCTGTTGGACCGGTTCCAATAAATTAATAGTTATTATTTGTAAAAATGCAACTAAAGACCTGTTGGACCTGTTTCTTGGACTTGTTCTCAGACCTATTGGACCTGTTCTTAGACCTGTTTCATGTAAATTTCCTTTTAACTATATATATATCGGTCCATCCGATCCGAACCTAAAAATTTAGGTCCAAGACCAGACCAGAAACCTGGTTTCAATAATTTAGCCGGACCGAAGATCGGACCGGAATCTCAGGTCCTGTTTGGTCTCCGATCCGATTGCGGTTAGGACTAGATTTTGCACAACCCTACATGCAATACTATATTCATGTTGTCAATTTATTATGCTTGCATTGAATATTGCTCAGTTTAATGGTATGTTTAATATTGTCAATTTTGATGCCAAGAGGTAAGAAACCCACAAAAGTTCATATGGAAAATAGGCAAAATGAGTCTAGGCAAGAGCGAGAACCGCTAGATGAGTATAATTTAAGAAAATTAGTGAGCCCTAGTTTAGGAGAGTCGAGAAACATCAATTTTTTTTCCATTTTGGTTGTCAATTTATGGAGAACTATCGTCTTAGGCTTAGTTTAATATTTGTTTAGAACCCTGTTTAATTCCACTTTAGTGTTATAAATAAAATTTAGGTCCAGACGATACTCTATATCATTTACAGTTAGCCAAATATGATGGTTATTGACTTGTTGTATTAGTTATAAATTTTCATAATTTATTTTGTTTAATTTTTTGTACTTTGTAATTGTTCTCTCATATGAAATTGATTCAAAGAATATATTGGCGTGGTAATAATTAAATAAAGTGCAATTTTTCAGATGAAAACATCTAATTCAGAAGAATTGAGATAAGAAAATATGTTAAGAATTGCCTCTTACGACGACTTTTTAGAGATGTACACATGTTTGTGTAATTTTTTTAGTTATACATAATTGTAGCAATTACGAAGGTTCTTGTAGCAATTTGACTTTTGAGCTTATTCAGACAAGAACTGAAAGCCACTAAACTAGACTTGATTTATTTTTAAAAATTTTTAATTATAATAATAATATTTAAATTTTTTTTATATATTTATTTTTAACTTGTGAGTTTATTTTTATTTTTCATTTTTTATTTTATTTTATTTTAAAAAAATATATATAAATAAAATAAAATCAATATAAGTGGGTCTAACTTACCTAAACTGGGCCTTAGTAAAAATACATGTGTTCGTGTGGATTCAATCCCTTTTTCCCTACCTACAAATTAATTTTGGGTCGGTTTATTTTGGGTTGGATTGATTTTTGATAGCTCTACTTATGACTTAAATGAGCATTAAAAAGGTAAGTTTTGTAATGTGTGTTAGAGATAAAGTGTGTTTCCTCAAGGCTACTAGCTGAAATGGAATTGATAGAGGAAGAGTTAGGCCATATTCTTTTGAATCGAAACGTAGCTAAAATGAATTGAACTGAGCTGAACTGAAAGGAGATGAGTTGAACTAAATTGAATTGAGTTGAACTGAAGTAAGTTAAACTTTATTGAAGTAGACTGAAATGAATAACTCCCTCGACTTTATTTTTACTTGCTACATTCACTTTTTTGCTCCTCCCAAAACACAACTTATAAATTTAATATATCGAGTTTAGTTAATAAAAAATTATAAAAACATATTTTTGGAAAATATACATTGAAACGAATCAAACAAGATCGCATATGACTATGTTTTTCATTACATATTAAATACTAAAGTAAGTCAAAGTTACAAATTAAATAGTGTCAAAAACCCCAATACAACAACTAAAAAAAAATAGAGGTAATCCATGTGTCAAATAAATATGAGCGTAATATAATTAAATTAAATTTATTTCAATAACATTCCTTTAAAGTTTGAAGAAAAATAGTACTTTTTAGATAATACAAATAACGTTTTAAAAGCAAAATATTGTAATAGTCTGTACGTCACACATATTTCAACACTAGTTATATCTATTACTTGCATAGTAATATTCTTAAGACTAAACAATGAAGTTAAAAAAACATTTAATGATTAATTGGCGTTAAAACCAATAATTGATCTTGACAAACTAAAAAACACGTGTCTAAATTGACAAAAAATGTATCAATATCAACTAAGAGTAGGGGTATTAGTTTGGATGGGAAGTTGGGAACTTGCTAGGATAAGTAGACTTTTTTAATGGACTCGTAAAATAACTTAAAATAAAAATAACGTGTAATTAATAATTTGAATATAATTTAAATATAAAGTAACCTAAATTATTAGTGGGTATTATCTAAAAAAAATAGTAATTGAATTTGACTTGAAGTGAAAATGATTGAAACTGTTACTGGCCTACACTAAATTTATTACAAAATTTAGTTTAATCTTAACTAAAATCAAATAAAGAGAACCAACATAGATTGTTCTTGGAAATAATTGTTGTTATTTTTATTTATAATAATTTCAAATTTAGAATTTATATTAATTCATTATTCCAATAACTTAAAGCTACTTATCTAATGTACTCTTGATTAATTAACAATCTTCATACGGTCCAAGAATAACGTTAATCAACCTCAAAGAATTATTCTCGAAGTTGCACTTTACTTGCTAGTTGCTACATATCCTCTTGAATCACGTCTTTATGTCAAGTAATAAAATATATGAATACTATTAATTTAGGCAATAATTATGAAGCAACGGTATGATATTAATTGAGAAAATGACAATAATCGAAGTAAAATAAAAAAAAGTTAAAATAATGACAAAAATAAGGCATATAGAGACCACAAACTTTAATAAATGTAACAATTAATTAAAAATTTTTATTTAAGGGACATATAGTAAGTAAAAAAAATAAAACACGAAGGGAGTCATATCGCTAATTGTTACAACTTCAACTGCTTTGGATTGAATTGTACGTTGATCTCCTCAAAATAACTATAGCCCAAATTAAAAGATTTTTGAAAATTAAACTAATTGTTTTAACCTCCCTTTCTGAAATGACCTAAGCTAAATTGACTGACTGCATAATAAGATACAACCTGAATTAAAATGACCTAAATTTTGGTTTAATTAATCATAACATATATCATTTGAATTGACACCCTAATATAAGAGTAACACATGTCAGAGGCAAGTTCGTGTTTCCTGTATAATAACAAAGTTAAGAGTTTATAGAATATAATATTAAGGGGAGTAAGGAGGTGCCAAGTGCCCAAAATATGAAAGATTAAGAAATCAATGACTTGAGGATTCAACAAGTGGACGAAAGAGTGGTGGAAAAATGGGGTGGGAATGTGGGACATACATAGAGTAATCAAACGCAAGTCGAAAAAAATATCTGGCTCAAAAAGTAGGCAGCAATTCCTTTAAGGTGCTTAGATATTTTTGTTGTTTACACAACTTTGACCTACACGTTAATTTATACCGACCAACTTCTATAGTAGCCAATAGAATAGCTGTAATAGATCCCTAAAATAACCGTATCAACTCTTTGTATCGTTAAATAAATATTATAAGCGGGCCCCACCACTTGTCCATTATTTTGTTTTTCAACTGCTGCTTGTACAATTTATAATTTTTATTTTAATTTTTTTTTATATAATATATTGGCAATCTTTTACATCTTTCATGAATGATGATGGTGAGACCACTCATTCATTCAATGGCCATAAGGCCATGATGATGTGATTTATTCGAGCCTCATAAACCAACTATAGTGTTTTGTTTTTTCTTCTTACTTCTAAAGGTTTTTTATTTTTTATTTTTTTTTTAAATAAGAAAAAAACTTTTTAAAAGTAAAAGTTAAGTGTTATAATAAGGATTCGTTTCAGGGTACAGACACGCATGATTTAATATTTTTGTAGGGATAGTTTTTCGAAAACTATACATTTGATAAATTAAGTGTGCTGACTTTGAAATTCTTTGATTTGGTTTCCATATTTTCCTTCAAACTCTCGTAAAGTTATGGATGAAGAGTGTAAAAATCATTGGCACATACTTATAATAGAATTATGTTATGTTCAACTCAATTACTAATGCTGCATCCGTTTTAAATTAGATGCAACAAATGCACTTTTACGTATGTTTATGTAATACTTTGATTATTAGTTTCTTCAATTACATATAAGTTTAAAACTTTAAAAATTTCATGTTAATAAATAATTTAACAAGATGAATCTAATGAGATTCCATATGTATATATACATATATATTTTTTATATGTATGTAGATTAAAAACCGTAGTGAAAGTGAACAATATGAATAATCCAAAAATGAAATTGTTACATCTACTTTGAAACGAATCTAGTATTCTAAATTGCTAACGTTTGCTTCTGTATTTATAAGAAGAAACTGCCTGAAGACTGAAATAAACTTCTACGAAGTATATATTTGACTAAACAATACTAATCTAGAAGTGAATTATTTCCTTGTATATGAGAAGGTAATTGGCTTTTTTTATAAGCAGAGCTAGTTGGTTTTCGTTACTTATATAATAAACACAATACTAACGCAATGAGTTCACTTGATTATTAGGAGTTTATTATGTTCACCTTCTTTTTAATTAAATTCCACCAAAATAATTTCACCTAAGTTTACCACTAATAAATTTACAAAAAACAATAATTTCAAATATTAAAAGTAAGGTGTTTGCTCATTAACTTAGGTGAAATTATTAAAACGTAATTTAACTTGGTACTAGATTGACTTGGATCATTCCATAATTTAACTTGGTACTAGATTGACTTGGAATAATTGAACGAAAACAACGATCATTAAAACAGTTGAAGTCATCAATTTTTAAGGGTATTGCTATTTATCGCCCATAAAAATTTTACTATAGCCTGTATTTTACACTTAACTTCCAAAATTACCTCCATCCCTTCTTTACTCGCTCACTCTCTTTTCTTTTGTTTCCCCCTCTAAACATTTACAATACTCTCTACAAACTAACACAAACTTTCCAATCTTCATCTTCATCTTCATCCAAAAATTCATCACAACCAACACCGGCTACCACAGCGGCAACCGCGAGCTCGGCAGCAAACCCAGCGAAGTTGGAGGTGATTTATTTTTTTCAAATGGTGAGACATGCACCTAATTTAGAAGCAGATGGACTGAAATCTATGCCGAAATCAAACGAAGATCTCATCCATCTGCATTTAATTGAGGCGCATATCTCAAATTTGAATTTTTTTTAATGGATCCCGCGCTTGATTTTGGCGCAGTTGGAGTGACTTCTGCATTTGGATCTGGCGTACACACCATATTTTTATGTATTTTAATAATTTAATTTCATATTTTATTTGAGACTTTTTAGTATTTTTATTGAAAAATTAAGTGAAATAAAAGAAAGAAAATTTAATTAATTGAGACTTAAAATAATTAATTTTATGTTTTATAAAGTTTAAAAGATATTTTTATGTTTCTTTAAATTTTATTAAATATTTTAAGAAGTTTCTAAATTTATAATTCTCATAGTTTCCTTAATTGTTTTAAAATAAGGGCAAAAAAGTAATTTCAAGCATTAAGGGTATTTTTGTAATTTTACCTAAACCTAATTTGGGCCTATAAATACCCCATTAAACCAGAATATTCAGATTTAACATTAGGATTTGTGATTTAGGATTTCGAGAGAGAGAGAGAGAGAGAGAGAGAGAGAAAATTCCGCAAAAGAAAAACTTTTTCCCCTCTTTTCTTTTTAATTCAATCTTGCTTAAATTCATGTTTTATAATTAGGTATAATCATTTTTATAGTTTTTAATCATGTTTTATAGTTTATGATCATGTTTTAGAAATTAAAATTCACGTTTATATGTTTGTCCATGAAATTATAAAATTAGGGTTTATAAAGTTGTGAAAATTATTAATTTTATGATTTTTATACTCTAAACTTTCATATTATGATCATAAGGTGTTGTAGTATTATTTGTGATGATTTTATGAAGTTAGATTTTTTGTAAAGGTTTAAAGTAATTTATTATTGCTGCAAAATTTTTAAAAGCATGACAATTAAAAGTAAAAAATTTATAAACATGTTTTTCAGCATAAAAATTAAAGATTTTAGGTATGATGATAGTATAGGTTCTAAAAGTGTTTTATGCTTGAATGTAAAGTTTTAAAAGGATTTGATGAGTTTTGAATTAAAATATGTTGTAATTTTTAATAGCATGTGTTCATACATAATAAAAAAAGTAACAAATGAATTAATAAGCTATAATTGCTTTAAAACACCAAATATAGATGACGATCTTAGGACATGAGACTATTGTTTTAGGGTCAAATATAATATTTAAAAAGGTTTTAAGGGGATTTAAGCAACTTTACAAAGCTGCCATGTTTAGAAATGATAGAAAATTAGGTGTTTTGCAAAGGAAATATTAAAATAAAGTATGGAATTGATAGAGACCATATAGGGAAGGTTTTGACAAGTTTCCAATGTAAATAGTTAGTTTAGAGTTGTTGGAGAAATTAGTCAACGTGGTTTTAATTAGTTTTGATTTTCCTATGTAGGAGAATTCAACTTGAGCGATTTCTAGAAGTAGTCTTGGATCACCGTATAACACAGGTACATAAGTACTAAAGACAATTATGTAGATAGGGTTCATGCTAGATTTGTTTGATTTCCATGCTATATGTTATAGACATAAAAGTTGATCTGGGGACTTAAATGATTTGCATAAGAAGTTATGTTAGCATAATTGTATGAAAAGTATGCTTTGTTTATTAAGGTGACATTCCGCATTTATAGTATATTATTGTATCATGAAGATTTGAAATGTTAATCATTTGGAAGTTTTTACAAGTAGTCAATAGAGAAGAAAAATAAGTTTGGTTGATTAATACTTGATCATCAACAGGAAAGGTAGTTAGTGAATGTTCATTCACATGTTTCATAGAAGCAAATGAGCAAAAGTTAGTCACTCACAGTTATGTGTGGTAAAGGAAAGTTTAATAAATAAAGGACACAAAAAATTAATCTTGAAATCATTATAATCAAGATAATTAATATGGTGTTGCTTGTTGCCATGTATGCTTTTATTGTTTTCGTGTGAGTCATGACAATTTTAAACTGTAATCACGTAAAGTGAAAGAGGATTCACACCAAACTCTGGAACGTATATATCTTGATTGAACAAGTGGGGGTTTAGGTTGTGTGCTTTTTTCTTCGGGTCAACTACGTTGTCTCTTTTTTTTTTATGTTTTGAATTCTGTCCCTTCATGTGCTAGGTAATCACCTTCTTGTTGCTTCTCCGTTGGTGCACCCTTAGCGATTTGTAAGGAAAGGAAACCCGTTCGATGCAAAATCCAAAGTCTAATAATTTGCATTGATGGGTCTATGTAATGTAGTGATGACAATAATGGTAAGGAGTATGTGCTGGTCATTCTTTTATTTTATCGTCAATCATGTTTTCATATCCTAGTATTTATGTACTCAGTTTTGTGCTGATGGGTGTGTTTTTGTGTACATGGCTTTGTCTTTGACTTGGCCTACGATGACCTTTCGATGGTGAGTAGTGTCTAGAGTAAAGAGAAAGCTACAGGTACAAGTGGGCATAGTCATCAGCTGGGATTGGAGTGTATGAGCGCTTGCTTGTTGTTTTCTTAGCTTATGTGGACTTTTTAGTTATTTTTATTGTGACTTTTGGATTTTCGAATTTAAAGTTTATATGGTTTTAAAGGGCGTTATACGGTTTCGAATTGTAATAAAGTTTTGTTTTAATTTTGTTTGAGAGTTCTTTGAGTTTAAATTTGGTTTTGAAATAAAAGATTTCCGTATATACTTGATAAAGCCTTCACCGTTATCATGGTGGCGGTGATACTTTGGTTTTTCCCTAGTTAAGTACGAAGGGCAATTATATTATTATTATTTTATACTTTATTAATTATATTTCCGGAAATTGAAAAGAAAAGTGGAAATTTCAGTGTTTACAAGGTGTCACTCCATCTACACCAAATCAGAAGCAATTTTCATTTTTTTTTAAATTTTTTATTTGCTTAATAATGCTAATTGATATATAATCAACTACTATATATTAAAACGCAAGGCGAATAATCGCAATCCGCCACATCGCACCACCTCAGCTGGAAACCAGTTTTCAATGGTAAATATGTATTTATGAGAATCTAACTCATGGCCTTTGACATATAAGACACATAGTTTACCAATTAAGCTATATGTCATTATGTCTATTTTTCCACATCTATCTATTATAGCATGTATATCACAAAACAGTATTAACTCAGTAAAATTACAGTTTCAGAATATTGAGCTTAAAATCCTGGATGCATAGGATACACTTTTTGAGGTTCAGCAGCAACTGAATTCTAATGTTCAGGATCCTAATTTCTGCCAAAAAGAACAGCACGCTGTTACCAACTTGGAGGAAATGGCTTAGCATCCAAGAAGCATATACAAGCAAAAGTCTAGGATCAATTGGGTTAAGTTGGGTGATAATAATAACAGGTTCTTTTTTAACACTGTTAAGCAACAACAGAGCAGGAACATGATTGATTCTATTTATGCAGAACAAGGGGACTTTTGCAAACTCTAGCTCAGGTTGAGAATGAGCTTATTCAGTTTAATCAAAGGTTAATGGGATCAGTTGCTGCTTATTTTCCTAGGATTGATGTCCCCATTGTGAGAGAGGGAAAACAGCTCAGTTTTAGGGCTTTCTCCTCTCTTCTTGCCTCTGTGTCCACTCATGAGATTGATGCTGCTATTGCTGGTAATGATGCTAAGGCTCGGAATTGATGGGTTTAATAGTTGCTTCTTTCACAAAGCTTGGAATATTGTTAAGCAAGATATTTTGAAGTTGTTGGCACTTTTTGAGACATGAACTATGGTTAATAGTGGAATTATACTACTATTACCCTGGTTCCCAAAGTGTTGCAGCCTTCTTATGCTAAGGAGTTTAGGCCTATAGCTTGTTGCACAGTGCTGTATAAAATTATCTCATAGATTTTGACTACTAGGCTTGCTGAAAGTAATTGGTGAAGTTATGATGCCTCTCAGCTCGTTTTATTCCAGGAAGCATATTGGGGATAATACTTTGTTGGCTACTAAGCTGATTAGAGGTTATTCCCAGAAGCATGTTACTCCTAATGCATGATCAAGATAGATCTTAGGAAAGCTTATGACTTAGTTGAGTGGGAGTTTCCTAAATGATATGATGAGAAGTTAGGGTTCCCTGGTAGGTTTATCCAGGTCATGGCTTGTGTGACTTCAGTTTCTTTCATTCTTTTGTTGAATGGTGTTCCTTCTGTTCCTTTTGCTGCGAAAAAGGATTGAGGCAAGGAGATCCCATGTCTCCTTTTCCTGTTTGCTATTTGCATGGAATACTGTCCTTCATAAGGTCCCTGATTTCAATTTCATCCTAAATGTGAGAATTTGGTTTAACCCATTTAATTTTGCTGATGACTTTCATTTTTGCTAGAGCTGATATTGGTTCCTTGAGGTTGTTAAGCAATCTTTTGGCAGAGTTTCCTCAGGCTTCTAGGTTGGCTACTAATCTTGATAGAGTGAAATTTACTTGGTGTGTGTGACTAATGACTTCAAAGCCAACTGGTGAGCATGTTAGGTATTCCTATGGGGTCTATTCCTTTTAAATACTAAGGGTTCCTCTATCTTCAAAAAAGCTTTCTATAGCTCAATGTAGGCCTCTGTTGATAAAGTGACTGCTAGAATTCAAGGTTGGAATGCTAAGCACCTTCTTATGCCTGGCAGGCTCCAATGTGGTAAGAGTGTTTTTATTGGCATTAGAGCTATTGGGCTCAATTTTCATTCTTCCTAAGGTGGTTAGGGACATTGAAGCTAGTTTAAGCTACCTCTGGTCTGTTGTGGCTTCCTACTAGGAAGAATCCTATTGCCTGCCAACAGGTTTGTCTTCCCAAGCTGAGCGGAGGTTGGAATGTTTTGTCCTTAGGTGAATGGAACACATCAGCCATACTAAAATCCTCTGGGACTTAGCCCATAAGGCCGATACCTTATGGGTTAAATGGGTGCATGTCTATTATTTCAAACGATTTCAGTAATCGGATGTCCAATTCCTAATAATTGTTCTTGGTTTTAAAGAAAATCCTTAAGTGTAGAGCTGTTATTGATGCAGTAGGAGGCTGGGAGGCAGTTGAACAAGGCAGATGCAGACTCAAAAACTGTATAGGAAACTCCTTCTTGATGTTCCTAACATATTGGAGGAAAATCATTTGTAATAATCCTGCCACCCCTAGTAGTATTTTTTATTACTTGGTTGGCATTGCACAATAGACTCATAACTAGGATAGAATCCAAGTGTGGTTCCGCAGATTTGGCAATTTTGTAGGAAAACAGGCTGCCACAACATTCTGTAGGGAGGTTGAGGCAGTTAAGAAGGCTAGCAAGAAGATCTGTCACGCAGAAGTTGTGGCTTATGCTTGAGTGTTTGTATGGCATTTGGCTGCACAAAAACTCAATGGTTTTTACTATAGTAGGAAGATGTCGATTGTTTTTTAAGAAGTTTTGTTTTAGAGTTTCTTTAGATGTACTGATGTTAAACATCAATTTTTGTATGATGCCCTAGTTCCTTGTTGCTGCAAATGATAGTTGGCTTTGGGGAGTGCCCTTCATAGAAGGTGCCTTTTCTTAGCCTTTTGATGCTTAGCAACTTTGGAGTTTTGTTTTGGTTGTTTGGATTTGAGCTATTTGTGTTTGTATGGCTTTCTTTGGTCTGGTAATAAAATTCTTTTATTTACCAAAAAAAAAAAAAACTCAGTTAAATTAATATTTTCTTTCAACTATAATAATTAAAATTGTGAAAAATGGATAATGAATATATTTAGATCCATAAGTTTATTTTGAAATCATATGTTCAACAGTTCAAGTGTAATCATATATTCAATCTTTTATCACACAATATACTAAACTCATATTATATTCGCAATTATTTGAAATCTTTTTATCGCATTATAAAATATTTCATAGTCATCTATTGTAAATATCTCAATAATACTCCTATTTGTTCACTTAACATTTTAGTTTGTTACAAAATAATTTAATTAATATATATGATTACAATATTTTAAAATTTTGATGAAAAAGGCAAAACAAATGAAAAGGTCTTAAAATGAAATTTTATCAAGTTTTGGGGCAACGCTCGGGGACCAAGCTAGTTAATGTATTAATCATGTTTGTTTAGTTTAAGTGTAAGTAGCTTATAAGTGAAGTAGCATGATTGAATTTTGATTTGTTTAATTATATAGCTTGATTAAATTAGTTGTTGTTAGTTGGTTTTTTGGGAGGTAAAGGGCAGGTTGGAAAAAAGGTGAAAATTCGGGCGATACTGGGGTTTTATGAGCGACGTTAGCGTTTCAGATTTTTAAACTAGCTAATTTAATTTTACTGTCAAAATAGCGTCCGGTGAATTTTTTGGGGGACGTCTTGCGTACACATTATCTAGGTAGGATTGTAAAATGGATAGAAAGAGTGGAGGTGTATACGTTTATACGTTCTTTTACTAGTTTTATGTTCGTGTGATGCCCGATTGACAATAGTAATATTAGATTAATATATAACGTGAAGCAAAACGGCAGTGTTCCATGATACGTGCATAGTTTTTTTTTTTGGCACAAATACAGCCTGAGACCCTGACCTTAGCCAACCAACCAAGCAAAAACAGCCTGCAAACTTACACTACCAGACTGTTAGTCTAAGAACACAGCTCAACAACCAAACCATAAACTAAAACCACATCTAGAAAACAGACAACCACTACACACAAACAAGAGTTCATTGCTCCCAAACAAACCAAAACATCATGCACTTCCCTGAGCAGCACACACACAGGCCAAAACAGGCACAAAACAAATGCAGCCTGAGAAACCTGCCCTTTGCCTATAAAACCACGCATAAACATCCTCAACTGTTCTTCCAACCTGTGCGGACAGTGTTTCACTTGACTAGGCCATTTGACTGCTCCATGACCTACAGTCTATTAAGCACAACTTTCTTAGTATATGCACAGTTTTCCCCCTACTCCAATTACTACCACCCCACACTACTCTACTTCTCTGCCTCCAAATATTATAAACAAGAGTAGAAAGCACACAAAACTCATTTTTTGCATAATAGGACAGGAAGTCCACTGCTCCCATGAATGCCAAATAACCTGCAATTGCCTATTCTGCATAGTCCTACCCCCACCACCTAGCAATCTCCCTATACACAGCAAACCTCTCCTCACATTCAAAAAAACCATGATCCAAGCATTCAGCAGATGACCACAAACACACAAACATGTCAGACACAATATTAACCCTGAACAACCTGTCCTTTGTTTTCAGTCTGTTAGCATAGCTAACCAGCAAATGAAAGATGTGTTTAGGGTATATTAAAGGCTCCCCACACCCTTGCTGCCAATTACCCTACTTACATCCCTAAAGAGCAGTCTATACCTAGTTGTAGTAGAGAAACTTTCACTCCAATTCCACCATCCATTCTCAACCCCCTAGCTTCAGTCCTCCTTCACTCTCCAAATATTCTTCCACCCCAACGTGCATTAGCGCAGGCACATAATCCACTTGCTAGTTGATTTTTGTGTGTTAGGTAATATTCATGTGAATCATTTTTATTAGTCTAACATTTTTGTCTTCTCAAAACCAATTCTATGCCTTTTTAACTACAAATCTTAGCCCTTGAAACTGGAGACAATATGGAGATAAACCATAATCAAGATGGACAAATTGTTGTAAGAGATGCAACCCTCATGGTGTTCAAGGTGAAACTACTCAATGCACGGATCAGGAGAATCTTGCTATTTCTGGTATGAATAAGAATTCCCTTATTCTATTTAGCAATATTAAAAACCAACCATAAAATTTTAAATTTTTACGTCTATGTACTGATCAAGAGAGTCATAACTAAACTATTGTCATACCATACGAAAATTTGTTGATATTTGTTCATGTTATGTCTAATTTGTTTGAAAACCATACATCTAGGTGGCATTAGAAAAACAAGAGGATGGTATTTATAAAGCTTACAGCATTAGCTCCTGGTGAAAAATCAAAGTAATTTGATGAGGATGGTAACACAATTGGCTCGCATTCCTCGCTATATGCTTACTTTTTGGTCAACAAGTACGAAATCGCTTGTTTGTCCCGTGCAAGTCAAAGGTGGGAAGAGTATCTTTCTGAAACCTGGGACCATTTGTGGGCTTGTAATAAGGTAAATTGTAAAAAATATGACATGTTATATTTTTGTGACTACATATCTTAGCTTACAACTTTATATGCCATTTAATAATTTTTTCATTGATTTATTTATTGGCCTACATATGCGGAACATGCTCATTTGATGACCCTGAGTATAGGAAAGAGGGTGTCTTAAAGCATGCGCAACGCATTTTTAGAGATAGTAGGCACAAGTTGAAACAAGCCTATTTTGATGATCCAAAGTTGAAAACAAAGATGAGCGCTAAAAAACAAGCCAAAAGACATGGTAAAGTAGATTGGAATTTTTAGTTGATTATGGAGTGATCCAAAGTTTCAGGTAATCTCTATTGTAGATTACTACAAGAGATATGTTATCTTCAAAGATGCTAACTTTATTCATACTTAGGTGAAAAGAATAAAGCTCGTGCAAGTAGATCCTGTCAGAAGATGCCTCACTATAATGGTAGAAAAATTTGCTCGCCTCAGACAAGAAATTATAAGATGACATGCATTTTATACTAGTAAATATAATGTTTTTAATTATGAAAGCAAAAGATAGCATAATTCGATGATCTAATTATTTTTTCTCGCATGTTTATATTCCCTTTTGCTTAATTTAGATGGAGAAAAATGGAGGAAGGGAAGTGTTCGCGTCTTGATGTAATGGTGAAATCTCGGAAGGAGAAATCAAATAAACCTGTTAATACTGATAACTTATCAAAAAACATGCTGGTAGTGGTAAGTTTATGACTTTAAAAGGCCAATTATCTCATAAATTACGTACGTATTAACATGTCATTACATGACCAGGAAGAGATGGAGAAAGTTGAAGGAGGACAGGGATAAAGGCCTAATGAGAAGACAGATGAGCAAATTTTCCAAGAGGTTCTTGGAAAAAGATACTCATGGGCATTTGCGTGTCTTATGGGCGGGTAGAAGCATTACAAAACATTTCAAAGTAAAGCCTTCTCATTGGATCTGCTCAAGAGGTTTTGTTGAGGTTAAAAAGACTGTTGAGCAAGCGTTCAGAAGCAAAAAAAGATCCAGAGAATTCTAGAAAAGAGGTGAGGATGCTAGAAAGGAGGCTGAAGAAGCTAGAAAAGATCGCAGAGCTTGCCAAGAAGAAAGTTGAAGAAAGTGCAGGTGGGTGGATCGAAAAATTGTGTCAAATAATATGGTTTAGGAGAGAAATCTCAAGCAACCACTACAACTTTGGCGTGGATGCTGATGATAAGATGATTTCTTAAGTGAGGTTCTTAGCTTAGGTAGCATATTTAGGTGTATCTCTAATTATGGATATTTAATTGGTTTGGTCATTAGAGGTAGACAGAGGAAAACCTAAGCACTCTCTCAGCTCCAAAATTAGAAGCATGATGTTAGTTTATTCTTTATAGTATACATATGGAACGCTTGCTATGGCTGATATGTTTGTTGAACTAATGCTTGTGAAGACTGATGAAATATATTCCATGGTAACAAGTAAGATAATTTAAGGGTTAGCAAATAATGAGTTTGCGGGATAACTTAGAATGACAATAAGAGTCATATACAATGGTTTCTTCATCAAGTAGCTAGATTTGTAAGGTATATCGTTCATCAAATTAAAATCACAAGGCATATTACTCATCTAAGATACATGAAGTTGTAATGCATTCGAAATTCGATTTGTCTAGTATGAACTTAACTCATCTGTCTTGCTGCTAATTGATTATGCTTATTGTTATGTGTCCTCTGTTATGTTGTTGATGCTGTAAATGTTCATGTTGTTCGAGAGGCTTTTATGTTTATTAGATGGTTTTTTTTTATATGTAGAAATCCAACAAGGAAATTCTAGGAGGCACAACTACTTGATCAAAATTCAACACTTTATCACTCTTCCCCTTCGAATGTCCCTTTGCACTTGTTTTACCATGTCGTTTTTATACAAGGTTGAGCATAGTTTTTGAGGCCTTTACTCTACTACTATTTGTTGGTTTAGTAATAATCATTCTAATGTGAATATTTTCTGATAGTATTGTATCTTAAAAAATTACTTATTTATTTATTGTGGTGATGGGCTTGTAGGTTGGTACTATACAAAGAAATGCATAGATGGCGAGCAACAACACAAGAAGCATATTAGTGGCAATAATATAGAGAACTTGTTTAGTTTCACTTTATTTTTTAAATTATTGAACAATCGGACTTTACTTTGTTGATATAAATAATAATAGTATGTTTTAGTTCTTAGTATGCTAGTTTTAAGTACATTATTATGTAAAGGTTTCATTGTTTCAAAGTACATTATATTATAATATGAATATATTATTTCACTTTTCTAAGATTTGTTAATGTTATTTATATTATTGGTAATAAATGTCTAAAAAAAAACCCTCGGTCAATAGTGATTGTGGTATTAAAGTGTCATATGTCAGAACTTGGTATGTATATAGCACGTATAATATATTTGCCACAGATAATTAGTGGCTAGTTTATTTCTTAGCCCAATGATATTTTGTGACTAATTGTTTAGTAGCCATAATACTCTTAGGAAATGAATAGTTAGCCACGGTTAGTACTTGTGGCAAACAGTAAATTAGCCATGGTAATACATGTGGCGAAGCTAATTTTCGCCACGGGATTATTGGGGCATAATTTAATATTTATGCAACACCTCTATTTCCATGGAAAAACATAGCCATGGCCACTTGCGCCACGATAGTTATTTTAAAAATTTCCGTGGCAAAACTATAGCCACGAGATTTTTTTACTTGCGCCACATTTCTCCTGTGGCACAGTGACAAATTGTTGTAGTGTTTGAAGCTTTTCAAGGAGTTATAGTAATTTATGTTGCTGTCACTTTTCTCAAGTGGCATAAAAATTATACTAAGGTTTTATAATGCATAAATAAGTCCCGGAAAACTAAGTATCATACAATAGAAAAGAAAAATGAAATAGGAAATTGAATGAGACCGCCATAAGGAAGTTTTGGACAAAGTTTCCAATATAAAGTTAGTTTTATGGTGTTGAAGAATTAGTTAACAAGGTTTTTAATTTAGTTTTGATTTTTCCCTATGTAGGAGACTTTGACTAGTCCCACTTCTAGAAGTTGTGGCGGAACACCGTTACTTTACAACAGGTACATAAGTACTAAAGACAAACACAAGAGTTGAATGCATGCTTGAACAATTCTTGATTACATGAATCTTGTATGCTTGTTTTGAATCATGAATTTATGTGCATGACAAGTTTTTAGAGCATGTTCATGTTAAATAGAAGTTAAAAGAAAGAAAGCTTGAATTGGAATGTTATGATCAGTTAACTAGCCAATAGTGTATTGATCAAGGAAGGAGTTATTTTTAAGTTGGTTAGTTGACTTCATCAACAGAAAGAGTAGATGTAATTTTATTCACTGATTAAAAGAAGTTATGAGCAAGTATTTCTATATGTTGCCACTCGTAGTTAATATATGGTCAAGAAGAAAGTACACTTATTAGCCACTCACAGTTAATGTGTGGTACAAGAGGTTCAGTTTAATTAAAGGACACACTAGATTAATTTGAATCACCTTAAGTTGGAGATATTAATTTGACTTACTTGATTTGATGCATGTCTTATGTGATGTTGCATGAGATCATACACTTGTTAAACCTGTTAAATCAGTAAAGTGTAAGAGGACTTGCGTCAAAACTTGGAACGTATATACCTGAGTATGAACAGTTCGGGGGGGGGGGGGAGGGCGTATGGTATAGTGATCTATGACTTCTAATTGGATACAAGACGTTTACTCTTTCTATTTTAATGCGCTGCACTCCGTCACTTTATGTGACATAGTAATACCTTCTTCAAGTTGCTCCCAATGGTGGCCCAATAGGGCGATGATTTTAAGGAGGGCGAAACCCTCGATGCAGGATCCATTAAGTTTAATATAATAATTAATTTAATTGAGTCTATTACAGAAAAATGTTGTCAAGGTAAGTTGAGTGCATGTTTTATTTCTTCGGTTGTTGCATAGTCTTTAGAGTAGTTATGTACTCAACTTTGCTGACTGTTTGTTTTGTTGCATGGCTTTATCTTGGACTTGGCCTTACAAGACCACTGGGTGAGTAGTTGTCTAATAAAGAAAAGTTGCAGGTACAAGTGGGCATAAGTCATTTCTTGATGGGATGGATGAGGGCGCTTGTTGGTTTTTGTAGCTTTACTTTATTGTTGCTTATGAAGAACTAACATGTATTTGGATGATTGTTTTTATTTCAACAGATCTTAGTTTTGGTTTGGTTTTAAGGGACATTAATATAATTTCAAAGGTAACAAGGTAAAGTGATCTATAATTGAGATGTTTTGAAGTTTAGTTTATAATTGTTTTGGTTTTAAGACTCCGCTGTAGTACTTTGATAAAATGCCTAGCCTTATCACCTGGTGGCGGCAATACTTGGTTTTCCATATTTTAGAAGTTTTTAAATAACAATAATCCTTAATATTTTAATATTGTTTCCGGCAATAATTTCCCCAAGATACGTCCTCTAGACCTTCCAAGGTGTTCACATGTTCTGATACGTTACAAGTTTTCCTCATTTGTTAATTCCTAAACAAGTGTTTTTCTGTGCAAAATTTTCTGATTTTGAGCATCAAAAACTCATGAGTTTTTTTACCAATACGTTAATTCATTTTGGAGCTCATTTCTTATACTACACACCGAGGTAAGATTTGAGAGATTAATTCTACTAACTTAAGGTAAACTTCAAACACAATTGAGCAAATCAAGAGTTTGAGTTCTTAGTATTTATAACTAGGGGGTGGCTATTCTAAACCAAATCATAGATCACAAACAAACACAACAAGCAAACGACATAAAAGTAGAATCATGCATGCTAAAGCCAAATACCTAGACATTACAGTTTGGAAAACTACAATTTACAACTTGACTAAGATAAAACTCACAAAGAAGGAGCAATCCAATAGTG
>PYUH01000219.1:1208529-1253390 GCA_016808085.1 Suaeda aralocaspica
ACGTAATTTAACTTGGTACTAGATTGACTTGGATCATTCCATAATTTAACTTGGTACTAGATTGACTTGGAATAATTGAACGAAAACAACGATCATTAAAACAGTTGAAGTCATCAATTTTTAAGGGTATTGCTATTTATCGCCCATAAAAATTTTACTATAGCCTGTATTTTACACTTAACTTCCAAAATTACCTCCATCCCTTCTTTACTCGCTCACTCTCTTTTCTTTTGTTTCCCCCTCTAAACATTTACAATACTCTCTACAAACTAACACAAACTTTCCAATCTTCATCTTCATCTTCATCCAAAAATTCATCACAACCAACACCGGCTACCACAGCGGCAACCGCGAGCTCGGCAGCAAACCCAGCGAAGTTGGAGG
The DNA here is from genome assembly GCA_016808085.1 of Suaeda aralocaspica. NCBI lineage: Eukaryota > Viridiplantae > Streptophyta > Magnoliopsida > Caryophyllales > Amaranthaceae > Suaeda > Suaeda aralocaspica. Next base: position 1,208,914 of record PYUH01000219.1, read on the forward strand.
TGATTTATTTTTTTCAAATGGTGAGACATGCACCTAATTTAGAAGCAGATGGACTGAAATCTATGCCGAAATCAAACGAAGATCTCATCCATCTGCATTTAATTGAGGCGCATATCTCAAATTTGAATTTTTTTTAATGGATCCCGCGCTTGATTTTGGCGCAGTTGGAGTGACTTCTGCATTTGGATCTGGCGTACACACCATATTTTTATGTATTTTAATAATTTAATTTCATATTTTATTTGAGACTTTTTAGTATTTTTATTGAAAAATTAAGTGAAATAAAAGAAAGAAAATTTAATTAATTGAGACTTAAAATAATTAATTTTATGTTTTATAAAGTTTAAAAGATATTTTTATGTTTCTTTAAATTTTATTAAATATTTTAAGAAGTTTCTAAATTTATAATTCTCATAGTTTCCTTAATTGTTTTAAAATAAGGGCAAAAAAGTAATTTCAAGCATTAAGGGTATTTTTGTAATTTTACCTAAACCTAATTTGGGCCTATAAATACCCCATTAAACCAGAATATTCAGATTTAACATTAGGATTTGTGATTTAGGATTTCGAGAGAGAGAGAGAGAGAGAGAGAGAGAGAGAAAATTCCGCAAAAGAAAAACTTTTTCCCCTCTTTTCTTTTTAATTCAATCTTGCTTAAATTCATGTTTTATAATTAGGTATAATCATGTTTTATAGTTTTAATCATGTTTTATAGTTTATGATCATGTTTTAGAAATTAAAATTCACGTTTATATGTTTGTCCATGAAATTATAAAATTAGGGTTTATAAAGTTGTGAAAATTATTAATTTTATGATTTTTATACTCTAAACTTTCATATTATGATCATAAGTTGTTGTAGTATTAATTTGTGATGATTTTATGAAGTTTAGATTTGTTTGTAAAGGTTTTAAAGTAATTTATTATTGCTGCAAAATTTTTAAAAGCATGACAATTAAAAGTAAAAATATTATAAACATGTTTTTCAGCATGAAAAATTAAAGATTTTAGGTATGATGATAGTATAAGGTTCTAAAAGTGTTTTATGCTTGAAATGTAAAGTTTTAAAAGGATTTTGATGAGTTTTGAATTAAAATATGTTGTGAATTTTTAATAGCATGTGTTCATACATAATAAAAAAAGTAACAAATGAATTAATAAGCTATAATTGCTTTTAAAACACCAAAATATTAGATGACGATCTTAGGACATGAGACTATTGTTTTAGGGTCAAATTATAATATTTAAAAAGGTTTTAAGGGGATTTTAAGCAACTTTACAAAGCTGCCATGTTTAGAAAATGATAGAAAATTAGGTGTTTTGCAAAGGAAATATTAAAATAAAATATGGAATTGAATAGAGACCATATAGGGAAGGTTTTGGACAAGTTTCCAGTGTAAATAGTTAGTTTAGAGTTGTTGTAGAAATTAGTCAACGTGGTTTTTAATTAGTTTTGATTTTTCCTATGTAGGAGAATTCAACTTGAGCGATTTCTAGAAGTAGTCTTGGATCACCGTTATAACACAAGGTACATAAGTACTAAAGACAATTATGTAGATAGGGTTCATGCTAGATTTGTTTGATTTCCATGCTATATGTTATAGACATAAAAGTTGATGCTTGGGGACTTAAAATGATTTGCATAAGAAGTTATGTTAGCATAATTGTATGAAAAGTATGCTTTGTTTATTAAGGTGACATTCCGCATTTATAGTATTATTATTGTATCATGAAGATTTGAAATGTTAATCATTTTGGAAGTTTTTAACAAGTAGTCAATAAAGAAGAAAAATAAGTTTGGTTGATTAATTACTTGATCATCAACAGGAAAGGTAGTTAGTGAATGTTCATTCACATGTTTCATAGAAGCAAATGAGCAAATAGTTAGTCACTCACAGTTAATGTGTGGTAAAGGAAAGTTTAATAAATAAAGGACACAAAAAATTAATCTTAGAATCACATTATAATCAAGATAATTAATATGGTGTTGCTTGTTGCCATGTATGCTTTTATGTGATTTTCGTGTGAGTCATGACAATTTTAAACCTGTTAATCACGTAAAGTGAAAGAGGATTCACACCAAAACTCTTGGAACGTATATATCTTGAGTATGAACAATGGGGAGAGTTATAGGTATAGTTGCTTTAAATTCTAATCAGGGTACAAGACGTTGTACTCTTTTATATTTTTAAATGTTTTGAAATTCTGTCAATTCATGTGACATAGGTAATACCTTCTTGGAGTTGCTCCCAAGTTGGTGCCCATTAGGGCGATTGTGAAGGAAAGGAAACCCGTTCGATGCAAAATCCAAAGATCTAATAATTTTGCATTGATGAGTCTATGTACAGGTATGTAGTGATGACAATAATGGTAAGGAGTATGTGCTGGTCATTCTTTTATTTTATCGTCAATCATGTTTTGCATAGTCTCTAGTATTTATGTATTCAGTTTTGCTGATTGTGTGTGTTTTGTGTACATGGCTTTGTCTTTGACTTGGCCCTACGATGACCTATTTCGATGGTGAGTAGTTGTCTAGAGTAAAGAGAAAGCTACAGGTACAAGTGGGCATAGTCAATCATGCTGGGATTGAGTGATGAGCGCTTGCATTGTTGTTTTCTTAGCTTATGTGGACTTTTTAGTTATTTTTATTGTTGACTTTTGGATTTTCGAAGTTTAAAGTTTATATGGTTTTAAAGGGCCGTTAATATGGTTTCGAATTGTAATAAAGTTTTGTTTTAATTTTGTTTGAGAGTTCTTTGAGTTTAAATTTGGTTTTGAAATAAAAGATTTCCGCTATAGTACTTTGATAAAAGCCTTCACCGTTATCATGGTGGCGGTGATACTTTGGTTTTTCCCTAGTTAAGTACGAAGGGCAATTATTATTATTATTATTTTTATACTTTATTTATATTATATTTCCGGAAATTGAAAAGAAAAAGTGAGGAAATTTCAGGGTGTTACAAGGTGTCACTCCATCTACACCAAAATCAGAAGCAATTTTCATTTTTTTTTTAAATTTTTTATTTTTGCTTAATAATGCTAATTGATATATAATCAACTACTATATATTAAAACGCAAGGCGAATAATCGCAATCTGCCACATCGCACCACCTCAGCTTGGAAATCAGTTTTCAATGGTAAATAATGTATTTAATGAGAATCGAACTCATGGCCTTTGACATATAAGACACATAGTTTACCAATTAAGCTATATGTCATTATTGTCTATTTTTCCACATCTATCTATTATAGCATGTATATCACAAAACAGTATTAACTCAGTAAAATTACAGTTTCAGAATATTGAGCTTAAAATCCTGGATGCATAGGATACACTTTTTGAGGTTCAGCAGCAACTGAATTCTAATGTTCAGGATCCTAATTTCTGCCAAAAAGAACAGCACGCTGTTACCAACTTGAGGAAATGGCTTAGCATCCAAGAGAGCATATACAAGCAAAAGTCTAGGATCAATTGGGTTAAGTTGGGTGATAATAATAACAGGTTCTTTTTTAACACTGTTAAGCAACAACAGAGCAGGAACATGATTGATTCTATTTATGCAGAACAAGGGGACTTGTTGCAAACTCTAGCTCAGGTTGAGAATGAGCTTATTCAGTTTAATCAAAGGTTAATGGGATCAGTTGCTGCTTATTTTCCTAGGATTGATGTCCCCATTGTGAGAGAGGGAAAACAGCTCAGTTTTAGGGCTTTCTCCTCTCTTCTTGCCTCTGTGTCCACTCATGAGATTGATGCTGCTATTGCTGGTATAGATGAGTCTAAGGCTCCTGGAATTGATGGGTTTAATAGTTGCTTCTTTCACAAAGCTTGGAATATTGTTAAGCAAGATATTTATGAAGTTGTTTGGCACTTTTTTGAGACATGAACTATGGTTAAGTAGTGGAATTATACTACTATTACCCTGGTTCCCAAAGTGTTGCAGCCTTCTTATGCTAAGGAGTTTAGGCCTATAGCTTGTTGCACAGTGCTGTATAAAATTATCTCATAGATTTTGACTACTAGGCTTGCTGAAGTAATTGGTGAAGTTATAGATGCCTCTCAACCTCGGTTTATTCCAGGGAAGCATATTGGGGATAATACTTTGTTGGCTACTAAGCTGATTAGAGGTTATTCCCAGAAGCATGTTACTCCTAGATGCATGATCAAGATAGATCTTAGGAAAGCTTATGACTTAGTTGAGTGGAGTTTCCTAAATGATATGATGAGAAGTTAGGGTTCCCTGGTAGGTTTATCCAGGTCATGGCTTGTGTGACTTCAGTTTCTTTCATTCTTTTGTTGAATGGTGTTCCTTCTGTTCCTTTTGCTGCGAAGAAGGATTGAGGCAAGGAGATCCCATGTCTCCTTTTCCTGTTTGCTATTTGCATGGAATACCTGTCACTTCATAAGGTCCCTGATTTCAATTTCCATCCTAAATGTGAGAAGTTGGGTTTAACCCATTTAATGTTTGCTGATGACTTGTCATTTTTGCTAGAGCTGATATTGGTTCCTTGAGGTAGTTAATGCAATCTTTTGCAGAGTTTCCTCAGGCTTCTAGGTTGGCTACTAATCTTGATAAGAGTGAAATTTACTTGGGTGGGTGTGACTAATGACTTCAAAAGCCAACTGGTGAGCATGTTAGGTATTCCTATGGGGTCTATTCCTTTTAAATACTTAAGGGTTCCTCTATCTTCAAAAAAGCTTTCTATAGCTCAATGTAGGCCTCTTGTTGATAAAGTGACTGCTAGAATTCAAGGTTGGAATGCTAAGCACCTCTCTTATGCTGGCAGGCTCCAATTGGTAAAGAGTGTTTTATTTGGCATTTAGAGCTATTGGGCTCATATTTTCATTCTTCCTAAGAAGGTGGTTAGGGACATTGAAGCTAGTTTAGAGCCTACCTCTGGTCTGTTGTGGCTATTCCTACTAGGAAGAATCCTATTGCCTGCCAACAGGTTTGTCTTCCCAAGCTGAGCGGAGGTTGGAATGTTTTGTCCTTAGGTGAATGGAACACATCAGCCATTACTAAAATCCTCTGGGACTTAGCCCATAAGGCCGATACCTTATGGGTTAAATGGGTGCATGTCTATTATTTCAAGCGATTTCAGTAATGGGATGTTCCAATTCCTAATAATTGTTCTTGGGTTTTAAAGAAAATCCTTAAGTGTAGAGCTGTTATTGATGCAGTAGGAGGCTGGGAGGCAGTTGAACATCAAGGCAGAATGCAGACTCAAAAACTGTATAGGAAACTCCTTCTTGATGTTCCTAACATCAATTGGAGGAAAATCATTTGTAATAATCCTGCCACCCCTAGTAGTATTTTTATTACTTGGTTGGCATTGCACAATAGACTCATAACTAGGGATAGAATCCAAGTGTGGTTCCCAGGATTTGGCAATTTTGTAGGAAAACAGGCTGCCACAACAGTTCTGTAGGGAGGTTGAGGCAGTTAAGAAGGCTAGCAGAAGAAGATCTGTCACGCAGAAGTTGTGGCTTATGCTTGAGTGTTTGTATGGCATTTGGCTGCACAAAAACTCAATGGTTTTTACTAATAGTAGGAAAGATGTAGATACTGTTTTTAGAGAAGTTTTGTTTAGAGTTTCTTTTAGATGTACTGATGTTAAACATCAATTTTTGTATAGAGATGCCTAGTTACCTTTGTTGCTGCAAATGATAGTTGGCTTTGGGGAGTGCCCTTCATAGAAGGTGCCTTTTCTTAGCCTTTTGATGCTTAAGCAACTTTGGAGTTTTGTTTTGGTTGTTTGGATTTGAGCTATTGGTGTTTGTATGGCTTTCTTTGTTCTTGGTAATAAAATTCTTTTATTTACCAAAAAAAAAAAAAAAAAAAAAACTCAGTTAAATTAATATTTTCTTTTCAACGTATAATAATTAAAAATTGTGAAAAATGGATAATAATGAATATATTTAGATCCATTAAGTTTATTTTGAAATCATATGTTCAACAGTTCAAGTGTAAATCATATATTCAATCTTTTTATCAACAAATATACTAAACTCATATTATATTCGCAATTATTTGAAATCTTTTTTTATCGCATTTATAAAATATTTCATAGTCATCTATTGTAAATATCTCATAATAATACTCCTATTTGTTCACTTAACATTTTAGTTTGTTACAAAATTAAATTTAATTAATATATATGATTACAATATTTTAAAATTTTGATGAAAAAGGCAAAACAAATGAAAAAGGTCTTAAAATGAAATTTTATCAAATGATTTGGGGCAACGCTCGGGGACCAAAGCTAGTTAATGTATTAATCATGTTTGTTTAGTTTAAGTGTAAGTAGCTTATAAGTGAAGTAGCATGATTGAATTTTGATTTGTTTAATTATATTAGCTTGATTAAATTAGTGTTAGTAGTTGTGTTTTGGAGAGTAAAGGGCAAGGTTGGAAAAAAAGGGTGAAAATTCGGGCGATACTGAGGGTTTTATGAGCGACGTTTAGCGTTTCAGATTTTTAAAGCTAGCTAATTTAATTTTACTAGTCAAAATAGCGTCCGGTGAATTTTTTGGGGGGACCGTCTTGCGTACACATTATCTAGGTAGGATTGTAAAAATGGATAGAAAGAGTGGAGGTGTATACGTTATACGTTCTTTTAACTAGTTTTATGTTCGTGTGATGCACGATTGACAATAGTAAATATTAGAATTAATATATAACGTGAAGCAAAACGGCACAAGTGTTCCATGATACTTGCATAGTTTTTTTTTTGGCACAAAATACAGCCTGAGAACCCTGACCTTAGCCAACCAAACCAAGCAAAAACAGCCTGCAAACTTACACTACCAGACTGTTAGTCTAAGAACACAGCTCAACAAACCAAACCATAAACTAAATACCACATCTAGAAACAGACAACCACTACAAGACAAAACAAGAGTACCATTGCTCCCAAACAAACCAAAACATCATGCACTTCCCTGAGCAGCACACACACAGGCCAAAACAGGCACAAAACAAAATGCAGCCTGAGAAACCTGCCCTTTGCCTATCAAACCACGCATAAACATCCTCAACTGTTCTCCAACCTGTGCGGACAGTGTTTCACTTGACTAGGCCATTTTGACTGATCCATGACCTACAGTCTATTAAGCACAACCTTCTTAGTATATGCACAAGTTTTCCCCCTACTCCAATTACTACCACCCCACACTACTCTACTTCTCTGCCTCCAAATATTATAAACAAGAGTAGAAAGCACACAAAAACTCATTTTTTGCATAATAGGACAGGAAGTCCACTGCTCCCATGAATGCCAAATAACCTGCAATTGCCTATTCTGCATAGTCCTAACCCCCAACCACCTAGCAATCTCCCTATACACAGCAAAGCTCTCCTCACATTCAAAAAACACATGATCCAAGCATTCAGCAGAATGACCACACAACACACAAACCATGTCAGACACAATATTAACCCTGAACAACCTGTCCTTTGTTTTCAGTCTGTTATGCATAGCTAACCAGCAAATAAAAGAGTGTTTAGGTGTTTTAAAGGCTCCCCACACCCATTGCTGCCAATTTACCCTACTTACATCCCTAAAGAGCAGTCTATACCTAGTTGTAGTAGAGAAACTTGCACTCCAATTCCACCATCCATTCTCAACCATCCCTAGCTTCATTTCCTCCTTCACTCTACAAATATTCTTCCACCCCCAACTTGCATTAGCAGCAGGCACATAATCCACTTGCATAGTTGATTTTTGTGTGTTATTAGGTAATATTCATGTGAATCATTTTTTATTAGTACTAACATGTTTTGTCTTCTCAAAACCAATTCTATGCCTTTTTAACTACAAATCTTAAGCCCTTGAAACTGGAGACAATATGGAGATAAACCATAATCAAGATGGACAAATTGTTGTAAGAGATGCAACTCCTCATGGTGTTCAAGGTGAAATACTCAATGCCACGGATCAGGAGAATCTTGCTATTTCTGGTATGAATAAAGAATTCCCTTATTCTATTTAGCTAATATTACAAAACCAACCATAAAATTTTAAATTTTTACGTCTATGTACTGATCAAGAGAGTCATAAACTAACTATTGTCATACCATACGAAAAGTTGTTGATATTTGTTCATGTTATGTCTAATTTGTTTGAAAACCATACATCTAGGTGGCATTAGAAAAACAAGAGGGATGGTATATTGTAGAAAGCTTACAGCATTAGCTCCTGGTGAAAAAATCAAAGTAGAATTTGATGAGGATGGTAACACAATTGGCTCGCATTCCTCGCTATATGCTTACTTTTTGGGTCAACAAGTACGAAATCGCTTTGTTTGTCCCGTGCAAGTCAAAGGTTGGGAAGAGTATACTTCTGAAACCTTGGACCATTTGTGGGCTTGTAATAAGGTAAATTGTAAAAAATATGACATGTTATATTTTTGACTACATATCTTATGCTTACAACTTTATATGCCATTTAATAATTTTTTCATTGATTTATTTATTGGCCTACATATGCAGGAAAAATGCTCATTTGATGACCCTGAGTATAGGAAAGAGGGTGTCTTAAAGCATGCGCAACGCATTTTTAGAGATAGTAGGCACAAGTTGAAACAAGCCTATTTTGATGATCCAAAGTTGAAAACAAAAGATGAGCGCTTAAAAAACAAGCCAAAAGACATGGGTAAAGTAGATTGGAAATTTTTAGTTGATTATTGGAGTGATCCAAAGTTTCAGGTAATCTCTATTGTAGATTAACTACAAGAGAATATGTTATCTTCAAAGATGCTAACTTTATTATACTTTAGGTGAAAAGTAATAAAGCTCGTGCAAGTAGATCCTGTCAGAAGATGCCTCACTATAATGGTAGTAAAAATTTTGCTCGCCTCAGACAAGAAATTATAAGATGACATGCATTTTATACTAGTAAATATAATGTTTTAATTATGAAGCAAATAGAATAGCATAGATTCGATGATCTAATTATTTTTTCTCGCATGTTTAATATTCCCTTTTGCTTAATTTAGATGGAGAAAAATGGAGGAAAGTGTTCGCGTCTTGATGTAATGGTGAAATCTCGGAAGAGAAAATCAAATAAACCTGTTAATACTGATAACTTATCAAAAAACATGCTTGTAGTGGTAAGTTTATGACTTTAAAAGGCCAATTTATCTCATAAATTACGTACGTATTTAACATGTCATTACATGACCGCAGGAAGAGATGGAGAAATTGAAGGAGGACAGGGATAAAGGCCTGAATGAGAAGACAGATGAGCAAATTTTCCAAGAGGTTCTTGGAAAAGATACTCATGGGCATTTGCGTGCTTATGGGCCGGGTAGAAGCATTACAAAACATTTCAAAGTAAAGCCTTCTCGATTGGATCTTGCTCAAGAGGTTGTTGAGGTTAAAAAGACTGTTGAGCAAGCTGTTCAAGAAGCAAAAAAAGATCCAGAGAATGCTAGAAAAGAGGCTGAGGATGCTAGAAAGGAGGCTGAAGAAGCTAGAAAAGATGCAGAGCTTGCCAAGAAGAAAGTTGAAGAAAGTGCAGGTGAGGTGGATCGAAAAATTGTTGCAAATAATATGGTTTAGGAGAGAAATCTCAAGCAACCACTACAACTTTTTGGCGTGGATGCTAATGATAAGACTGATTTCTTAAGTGAAGGTTCTTTAGCTTAAGGTAAGCATATTTAGGTGTATCTCTTAATTATGGATATTTGAATTGGTTTGGTCATGTAGAGGTAGACAGAGGAAACCTAAGCACTCTGCTCTAGCTCCAAATTAGAAGCATTGATGTTAGTTTATTCTTTATAGTATACAATATGGAACGCTTGCTATGGCTGATATGTTTGTTGAACTAATGCATTGTGAAGACTTGATGAAATATATTCCATGGTAACAAGTAAGATTAATTTAAGGGTTAAGCAAATAATGAGTTTGCCGGGATAACTTAGAATGACAATAAGAGTCATATACAATGGTTTCTTCATCAAGTGAGCTAGATTTTGTAAGGTATATCGTTCATCAAATTAAAATTCACAAGACATGTCACTCATCTAAGATACATGAAGTCTGTAAATGCATTCGAAATTCGATTTTTCCTAGTATGAGACATTAACTCATCTGTCATTGCTGCTAATTGATTAATGCTTATTTTATGTGTCCTCTTTATGTTGTTGATGCTGTAAATGTTCATGTTGTTCGAAGAGCTTTTATGTGTATTTAGATGATTTTTTTTTTATATGTAGAAAATCCAACAAGGAAATTCTAGGAGGCACAACTACTTGATCAAAATTCCACACTTTATCACTCTTCCCCTTCGAATGTCCCTTTGCACTTGTTTTACCATGTCGTTTTTATACAAGGTTTAGCATAGTTTTTGAGGCCTTTTACTCTACTACTATTGTTGGTTTAGTAATAATCATTCTAATGTGAATATTTTTCTGATAGTATTGTATCTTAAAAAATTACTTATTTATTTATTGTGGTGATGTGCTTGTAGGTTGGTACTATACAAAGAAATGCATAGATGGCGAGCAACAACACAAGAAGCATATTAGTGGCAATAATATAGAGAACTTTGTAGTTTTACTTTATTTTTTAAAATTATTGAACAATCGACTTTACTTTGTTGATTATAAATAATAATAGTATGTTTTAGTTCTTAGTATGCTAGTTTTAAGTACATTATTATGTAAAGGTTTCATTGTTTCAAAAGTACATTATATTATTAATATGAATATATTATTTCACTTTTCTAAGATTTGTTAATTGTATTTTATATTATTGGTAATAAATGTCTAAAAAAACCTCGGTCAATAGTGATTGTTGGATATTAAAGTGTCATATATGTCAGAACTTGGTATGTATATAGCCACGTATAATATATTTGCCACAAGATAATTAGTGGCTAGTTTTATTTCTTAGCCACATGATATTTTGTGACTAATTGTTTAGTAGCCATAATACTCTTAGGGAAATGAAATAGTTAGCCACGGTAGTACTTGTGGCAAACAATTAAATTAGCCATGGTAATACATGTGGCGAAGCTAATTTTTCGCCACGGGATTATTTGTGGCATAATTTAATATTTATGCCACAACCTCTATTTTCCCATGGAAAAAACATAGCCATGGCCACTTGCGCCACGATAGTTATTTTAAAAATTTCCGTGGCAAAACTATATAGCCACGAGATTTTTTTACTTGCGCCACAATTTCTCCTGTGGCACAAGTGACAAATTGTTGTAGTGTTTTGAAGCTTTTCAAGGAGTTATAGTAATTTTATGTTGCTGTCAACTTTTCTCAAGTGGCATAAAAATTATACTAAGGTTTTATAATGCATAAATAAGTCCTGAAAACTAAGTAGTCATACAATAGAAAAGAAAAATGAAGTATGGAATTGAATGGAGACCACATAAGGAAGTTTTGGACAAAGTTTCCAATATAGAAGTTAGTTATAGTTGTTGAAGAATTTAGTTAACAAGGTTTTAATTTAGTTTTGATTTTTCCCTATGTAGGAGACTTTGAACTAGTCCACTTCTAGAAGTTGTGGCGGAACACCGTTACTTTACAAGGTACATAAGTACTAAAGACAAACACAAGAGTTAGAATGCATGCTTGAACAATTCTTGATTACATGAAATCTTATATGCTTGTTTTGAATCATGAATTTATGTGCATGACAAGTTTTTAGTAGCATGTTCATGTTAAATAGAAAGTTAAACTTTTATAAGCTTGAATTGGAATGTTATGATCAGTTTAACTTAGCCAATAGTTTATTGATCAAGGAAGGAAGTTATTTTTAAGTTGGTTAGTTACTTAATCAACAAGAAAGGTAGATGTGAATTTTTATTCACATGATTAAAAGAAGTTATGAGCAAGTATTTCATAATATGTTGCCACTCGTAGTTTAATATATGGTCAAGAAGAAAGTAACTTATTAGCCACTCACAGTTAATGTGTGGTACAGGAGGTTCAGTTTAATTAAAGGACACACATAAGATTAATTTTGAATCACCTTAAGTTGGAGATAATTAATTTGANGTAAAGATAATGAATATGGTTGCTTGATTATATGCATGTCTTTATGTGATGTTGCATGAGAGTCATAACAATGTTAAACCTGTTAAATCACGTAAATTGTAAGAGGATTCGCACTAAAACTCTTGGAACGTATATACCTTGAGTATGAACAAAGGGGGGAGTCATACAAAACGNGGGGGGAGGGGTCGTATGGTATAGTGATCTATGACTTCTAATTGGAGTACAAGACGTTGTACTCTTTTCTATTTTTAATGCGCTGCACATCCTTTTATGTGACATAGTAATACCTTCTTCAAGTTGCTCCCAAGTTGGTGCCCAATAGGGCGATGATTTTTAAGGAGGAAACCCGTTCGATGCAGGATCCGTAAGTTTAATATAATAATTAATTTAATTGAGTCTATTTACAGGAAAAATGTTGTCAAAGGTAAGTTGAGTGCATGTTTTATTTCTTTCGGTTGTTGCATAGTCTTTAGTAGTTATGTACTCAACTTTGCTGACTGTTTGTTTTGTGTGCATGGCTTTATCTTGGACTTGGCCTTACAATGACCCACTTGTGGTGAGTAGTTGTCTAATAAAAGAAAAGTTGCAGGTACAAGTGGGCATAAGTCATTTCTTGATGGGATGGAGTGAGGGCGCTTGTTGTGTTTTTGTAGCTTTACTTTATTTTGTTGCTTATGAAGACTAACATTTATTTTGGATGATTGTTTTTATTTCTAAAGACTCTTAGTTTTGGTTTGGTTTTAAGGGCCATTAATATAATTTCAAAGTGTAACAAGTTTAAAGTTGATTCTTAATTTGAGATTGTTTTGAAGTTTAGTTTTAAATTGTTTTGGTTTTAAGATTTCCGCTGTAGTACTTTGATAAATGCCTTAGCCATTATCATGGTGGCGGCAATACTTTGGTTTTTCCATATTTAGAAGTTTTAATAACAATAATCCTTAATAATTTTAATATGTTTTCCGGAAAAAAATGAGAAGTAGGAAGTTAGGAAATTCCAAGGTGTTACAATTGTTAAATGAAAATGTATTACAAGTTATTAATCATTGTTTATTAAGATAAAAAAAAGTGTTTTTCTGTGCAAAATTTTCATGATTTTTGAGCATCAAAAATCATGAGTTTTAATAGTTTAATTATTTTGAGAGCTAATTCTCTTAATAACTAAACACCGAGGTAGATTTGAGAGATAATTCTCTAACTTAAGGTAAAATTCAAACACAATTGAGCAAATCAAGAGTGTGAGTTCTTAGTATTTATAACTAGGGGGTGAGCTATTCTAAACCAAATCATAGATCACAAACAACACAACAAGCAAAAGACATAGAAAAGTAGGAAATCAGTGCATGCTAAAGCCATAACTATACCTTACAGTTATGGAAAACTAACAAATTTACAAACTTAGACTAAGATAAAACTCACAAAGAAGGAGCAACTCCATAGTGAAAATAAACTTTGTGAATACTGACGATAGAAAAGGATTCCGAATCGGATGCCTTATAACGATGACGGAGGCTCACCGGCAACCAGGCTAGTGTTACCTGATTACAACGAGCCTCATTGAGTTTTGCAATTAAAGGAAGTTGGTGGTGTTTGAGAGAGTTCTCTCTCTCTTTAACTTAATGTTTTATTGGAGTTTTTTTATCGTTGAATTTTGTTACATGATGATTAGACATGTAAATAGTGTCGAGTTATGTCATTTTTGTGTCGTGTCAGTTACATAAATAGGTTGAAGCATTTTAACCCTTACCCAATCCGTTTAATAAAAGGGTCGTGTTGTCTCAACCATGTAATTAAACGAGCCAACACCCTCGACCTAAATCCGCTAAAAGCGTGTCGATTTTGTGTCGAATTAGCATGTCATACTCACTATCATCACTAAACTTGTAAAATTGTGATACAACCCGCCAACATAACACAAGAACGACACATCATTAAAGGATTTGGGTTAAGGAGGTTAACCTGTTAAAATACACGGGTTAACATGACACGACCCATTCTTCCACGTCATTTGCTAACGGGGTGATCTTTGTTTATTGGCCAATCTCTTTGAAGACAAAGAAGTAACACACATTGATTACGGATTTATGGTTGTGATTGCTTGTGAATTAAAGTGCGTAAAAGGTTATACTCCCTCCATTTTTTTAGAATATATTTGTTAGAATTTATTCGTTGAAGTTCGAATATACCCCCTTCGTTTTTATGGATGTAATTTTTAGATAATTTTTTGTGAGAAATAAAATATTCAAAAGTCATAACAAAAAAAAACAGAGGGAGTATTAATGTTATATTCCAAGTACTTAAATTACCATAAAAAAAACCATTATTTTAGAGTTTTGTACTATATAATCATTATGGAATAGATGGACAATTTTTTTTTTCATAGAACCACTTATGCATTGAAAAGTTTGTGAAGGCCAAAAAATTAGTTAATTTGATTTAAAATAAGATAAGTAAAAATTAACTTTCAATCAAACAAACAATATTTTTACTTCCCAAAAAATAAAAGAATAAAATTTAACAAATTGTCACCGAAATAACTTTTGTTTTACAATAATTAAATTATACAAAATGAATAATCAAATACTGATAATAAGTGTTGAGCATAGTCGGTACTCGGTATACTTTAGTAATTAGTATAAATATTTTTTTTTTTATGATAGAACTTACAACATTCACTTCTAGGCTAGATTTTCTTGCCTACAGCAACGATCTATGCTGTGGCTTACAACTCCAATGACCACAGTAAGTCTACATTACAGTTTTCTTTTCTTTCCAAAATAAAATACAAAAAGAAAATAAACACACAACAGAATTGAGGTTGCTCATACTACTACTGATCTTTTTGACACTACTTGTCTGTGTTTTGGAAGGCTAAACCAGAATTTTCTTCTATACAACAACAAAAGGAATGCTACTGCAACAATGATTATAAGAGAAATTTCCATTTGAGGATGAGCAAGAATATTAACCACTTCAAGCCTCGTTTTATAGTTGTTAGAGCAATGGCAGTCAGTTTCTAGTATTTCACCCACGCCATAGGTTTCTGGCTCAAGAATAAAGTCAGCTGTAGTCCCTCCTTCATCGTGAAAGATAGTGGTGGTTTTTGATTTGTAGCCTGGACTGGAAGCAGTAACTGTAACAAAAGCGTGTCAAACATTCAAAAGCTTGACCATCTTATCCTCGAAATTTGTTAAAAGGAAGAAATTGTTAAAAATGAGAAACAAGAAGAAAATGAAAGAAAGACATGAATTTTCTTTGTTTTTCTTTAACCATTCTTATCCTCGTAATTTGTTCTTGTCAATTTAGCTTTTACCCAGTACCTTTCTTTAACCGTTCTTATCCATGAAAGTTATTCTTGTCAAATAACCTAATCAAGGTTCACCTTGTCATCACGAGACCATCTCCCTTGCTTGGTTTAAAAGAAAAGGAAAATAGTTGTCTCATGAGAACTCTCGTAGGATGAAAACATTTTCCATAACTTGCCCCCACACTTCCGCCCTATTTTGTCACATTCTTATTTTTCTGTTCATCTCCATTTGATTTTCTTCTACCCTTGTTTAGTTGTGTAGAACACAGGGATCAAACTAAGGAAAACTTATTTCATATTAATTTACCCTTAGGGCTCCATTTGTCTCCACGAAAATAGATCTTTCATCCAAAACCATTTTCCGTGGTGATTAATTTTCAAGATATAAACAATTTCCTCATTTTGTTTTGTACAAGAAAAGTAGGAGAAAGGGGATATTGGACATAAAAGGAATAGGATGGATTGTGTGTGTGGGTGTGGGTATAGAAAAATAGAGTTAAGGAGTACGGAAATGACTTGACGCTCTTAAAAATCTTTTTTCTACCTTTGGGAAATTGTTTTCCACCCTTTCATAAATAAACAAAGACAAACATAAGCTTCTATGCTTTCCATGACCCATTTTCTAGATACATCATTTTTCTTTCATGATTTTTTTTTATTTAGTTGCAACAATTGTTTACTTTCCTTTTTAGTATAACACCTCTTTCTAATTCCCTCTTCCTCGCATGTTTTTCTTTCTCTATCTCTTTCACTCACAAACAAATTTTAAAAATGAGTGTGTGAATAGAATTTTGTTGTGACTAAAACAATATGGAGGAAGTTGATATTTGAAATATCATCAATTGGTGACTTGTTGCTCTTCAATATCTCTTTTAGCCATTGCAACTTGCTACTCTATATTACCACAACAAAGGGGATGACGTAACACTAACTTCATGACTTATATTTTCTTGATATGGTATCTATTGTAACAATATGAGCCATTACTCTTATTAATAGGCTCCACTAATTGATAACCCCAAACATGAACTTCAACTTCAAGGCCAACATTTTATAACCAGCCAACACCTGAACATTTGTTCATGCACAAATAAGCTATTCAAAGTCCATTTGATTGAATTTTCAAGGAAATTTCCATGGAAATCATAAATCAAAATTAGGTTTCCATTTGAAAGAAAAATGGTAGAAGAAAAGGAAAATAGAAAAAGGGAAAGGACAGATGGTTGAACAGCAGGAAAAAAAAATAACTAAAATAAAAATTAAAATTAAAATTAAAAAAAATATAAAAAAATAAAAATAAAAATAATAAAAATAATAAAAAATAAAAAAAAATAAAAAAAAAACTTGAGGGGAAGGAAAATTGATTTCCCCCATTAAGAGCTTCATGGAAAACTTGTTTTTCATGCCTTAGTCAAACCAAACGAAGGAAAAGAGAAAAAATAGGAAAGCCAATTTCTGAAAGTGTTTTCCATCCTACCAAACGGACTATTATATTATCAAGAAAATGCAAAGGAAAAGTATAGATACAGGTTGTTTAAATTGATGAAAGAAAATAAAGTTTCCAGAAGAAATACCTTGATATTTTACTCCTGGTACAAGTAAACGATGATAATCAGCAAGGAGATGTCCAGGTTTCACCTGTTGGTCAAATAAAAGGGTACTTATGAATCATATTGCTTATCACAAATCTGTACAAGACGTAGATGGGCCAAAAAATGTCATAACCACTGACATAGCTCATTCAAAATAGCATGTTATGGACAGACTAGATAAAATAGACAAGAATGGTGACAAGAAAGTGACGCATTCTAGAACTCTAGATGAAGTATAAAAGTAAGAAATGTGGCAAGGCAATCAAGTAAAACACCACTAGATGAAGTAGGGTATTAGAGAGCCCCTAACCCTCACCACTACAAACTAGTGGTGACAATTACGTCTCCATATAATAGCGATGTGGAAGAAGATATTCATCAATGTCAAATCATATCTACAAATTTGGATTTCAACTGGATTCGCTTGTTTTCAAATCTATTGCAAATCTCATATGAATGTTTTTAAAGAATTGATTTATTTAAAAAAGAAAATAGAAGGTAGCATGATAGCATCTCTCTTTCAATAAGACTAGCAAAAAGGGTAAACAAATTGAAAAACACATAAGTAGACTTTTCAAAAAGAAGTTGAATAGATAAAATGAAAGACATTATTTAAGTATTTTTTTGGTCTACAAAAAAAAAAAAATACATTCAAATATTACACTCCCTCTATTTTCATCTATTTGCTACATTGGACCAAAATATGTGAGAGCTTTTTGGTCCTTATGTAGTAAGTTAAAAAAGATAGAGGGAGTAACTTTTAATCGAAGTAAATAAGTAATACACGTACAAAGTACAGTAACTTTGAAAGACAATCAACTCGGCAACCAGCACAATGCTTACCGTCCGATTAATTCCTTTGATATTGATAGAGGCTGGCAATGGCCTCCCACTAACTGATGAGAAAATCCTTCCATGGACTCCAATCTGTCAAATAAGAAACTATCAGTCACACAAGATTGTAAAAGCTGGAAGGGTAAAAATAAAGAATATAACATCTTACAAGTTGATTTAATAAATTATTAAACAAGCTACAAAAACTTGCTTAAGCTCAGCTCAATAATTTCATAGCAAAACATGAACAACTGCCAATGTCTAATCCCAAGAGCATCAACTCATTTACACACCTACTTTCCAACCTTGTTATAAACTGATCGGACCTTGTTAAACTTATTAGTTTTGAGTAGACCTAATTCTTAGAAACGATTAAAGCATGCTAAACTTGATTGGACCTGCTTAAAATATAGAACTAATTAGAAATGCTTTCAAATCATCAGAATTGAAACTTATCATTATTTTTTTTTCCTAAGATGTTGAGAATGTACCTTAAAACCTTAATAGGGGTTTTCAAAATCCTTTCCAGACCGGTAAAACAGACTAGACTAGACTAGATCGATTGGAATTGATTTGGTCTCCGGATCAAAAGATCTTGATTTTTGGTTTCTAGTGCGGTACAAAATCCTTGAAAAAAAGACCTTGGACTGGACCAATCTTTTACAATACAATAAAGAAGAAAAAAATAATCTAAAGCTCTTCACTTTAAACATTGGTGTGTCGGGAGAAAATATTAACTTATGATCTATTGTATTACGCTTTCAAAAATGCATTGAATTATAACTGTTAATAATATTTTTTCTTTTTGTCTATGGATATTCCAAAAAAATTTCAAGAGGAAAACANAAAAAAAAAAAATACATTCAAATATTACACTCCCTCTATTTTCATCTATTTGCTACATTGGACCAAAATATGTGAGAGCTTTTTGGTCCTTATGTAGTAAGTTAAAAAAGATAGAGGGAGTAACTTTTAATCGAAGTAAATAAGTAATACACGTACAAAGTACAGTAACTTTGAAAGACAATCAACTCGGCAACCAGCACAATGCTTACCGTCCGATTAATTCCTTTGATATTGATAGAGGCTGGCAATGGCCTCCCACTAACTGATGAGAAAATCCTTCCATGGACTCCAATCTGTCAAATAAGAAACTATCAGTCACACAAGATTGTAAAAGCTGGAAGGGTAAAAATAAAGAATATAACATCTTACAAGTTGATTTAATAAATTATTAAACAAGCTACAAAAACTTGCTTAAGCTCAGCTCAATAATTTCATAGCAAAACATGAACAACTGCCAATGTCTAATCCCAAGAGCATCAACTCATTTACACACCTACTTTCCAACCTTGTTATAAACTGATCGGACCTTGTTAAACTTATTAGTTTTGAGTAGACCTAATTCTTAGAAACGATTAAAGCATGCTAAACTTGATTGGACCTGCTTAAAATATAGAACTAATTAGAAATGCTTTCAAATCATCAGAATTGAAACTTATCATTATTTTTTTTTCCTAAGATGTTGAGAATGTACCTTAAAACCTTAATAGGGGTTTTCAAAATCCTTTCCAGACCGGTAAAACAGACTAGACTAGACTAGATCGATTGGAATTGATTTGGTCTCCGGATCAAAAGATCTTGATTTTTGGTTTCTAGTGCGGTACAAAATCCTTGAAAAAAAGACCTTGGACTGGACCAATCTTTTACAATACAATAAAGAAGAAAAAAATAATCTAAAGCTCTTCACTTTAAACATTGGTGTGTCGGGAGAAAATATTAACTTATGATCTATTGTATTACGCTTTCAAAAATGCATTGAATTATAACTGTTAATAATATTTTTTCTTTTTGTCTATGGATATTCCAAAAAAATTTCAAGAGGAAAACAATATAAAATGGACTAATATGTTCTGTTCAAGATTTTGGTTTCATACTAGCATAATTTATCTATGTCGATTGTTCAATCCTAGTAATAGGTTCCTCTTAGGTTCTTCTATATACAATAATCGATCTTTAATCCAGTGTGATTTTTGGTTTTGGATCAATGACCACCCCTAACCTCGTCATTGACCTGAATTAATTGTCCTCTAAACTCCAACATCTTATTTTTGTTCTTTTTTAACCAACTAGTTTTGATTAAACAAAGCATATTTTGTATTGAGCACTATCAAAAACAAGCCAAACTAGGATGAAAGAGTCATATCCTCCTCATTGCCACTTTATGAGTACAAATATAGATGCGGATCAATTTCAGTTTTTATTAGCTTTGTGCCTTCATTTAATTATCATTGGCGTCATGTATTAGCCGTGAGATTGAGAGGAGCCAATCCGAAGTTTACACATGATTAATACTTAATAGAATCAGTGTTTTTAATTCCTTATAAAAACTTGGTGTGATATACTATTTAAAATTTTCAAGATATTTTGCAATGGATATTTTAATACTATCTCTATTTCAAATTATTTGTAACGATTTGATATTTAGTCAAAAGAAAAAGTTAGTAATCATTGCAAGTATTAAGTACCCAATGTTTCCAAAATAATTGAAATAAGTACCTGTTAAATTTTTATTTTATTGTATTTTTCATATTTAAATTTAAGTATCTAATGGTTACCTTTTTTAAATTTAGTTACCAAATACCCATATTATGTTAGCCCAAAACCTAAAAAAATGACATTGCAACCATTAAAATAAGTTTGGAAATATTGTTAAAGATCTAGTTGAAGGTTATGGTACCATTAGACATATTGTGGGTAATTGGTACCTAAATTTAAATATAGGTAACCATTAGGTACTTAAAATAAATGAAAAATTCATTAGGTACTTGTATCAAATAGTTTGGAAACATTAGTTACTTGATATCATAAAGCCCTTTTGTAATTTAAAGACATTTATACACAACCTCCACTAAATATTAGGCGCAACGATTTGACATGCTCATAGATCTAGGAGAATTTTAGGTATATGACTAAATTACAAATTTGCCCTTAGATCATGATTAACCACTATTCCCCACCAATATAATAATCACCAATTCACCATTCAACATCAACAATGTCATTGCCAACCAAGCAGTCATCAACACCACCACTTGCCAAAAGAAAAAAAAACACCCACCATGCAACCACCAACCCACCACACCACAGAGCCATCAATCACCAATAGCACCAACACCATCAATGCACCACCATCACCATCATTAGTCATCACCAAATTATGACAACAAACACCCACCCTCACGAACGCACCAACATTCCAACAATGATACAAACATTATCGATTTTTCAAAATTCTTTTAGGGTCTTAGTTTTTCCAATTGAAAAGAGGTCTTATTTATTTAATTGGAAATGATTCAAACATTATTGATTTTTAAAAATATTTTGAGGGTCTTAGTTTTTCCAATTGATAAGAGGTCTTATTCATTTAATTAGAAAAATCAGGGGGTTTTGAGAGAATTTTTTGAAGGTGGTGGTAGCCTGGTAGGTGGTCGAAAAAAAGCCTGGTTGTGGTTGTCGTAAAAACATTGTTGGTTTGGGATTGGAAATGATAATGATAATTAGGGTTGTACAAGATATGGTTAGGTTTGGTGCGATGTGGGGATAAACCAAACCACATTAAACAACAAACGTTAAAAGGAATCATTTTTCCATTTTGAGGATAGTGGCACAAATAGACCTGAGTAGACTTCTTTTCTACTTCTCCTCCACTCACGAGCAGAATAGATGCTTGAGCACACCTCCGCTAAACTTAATGCTCAACGCTGAACATAGAAAATTAGAGCCAAATAATGCGGTTAAGCTTTTTTCCAAACCATAACAGACAGCATATCCGCATATTTAACCACTCCGCACCCAACGGAATTCATAATGCGATTTAGTTTGGTGAAGTTTGTGGTTCAAAGGAAATACCTAAAGTGTTATGTACACGGCCTGGTTTGGTGCGGTCTGAACCCTACCAAACCACAAACTCGCAAAACGGACTAGAAAAAAATATAAATGTTTAAAAGTAATTAAGTAATGATAAACATATACTCATAGTTTATGGATGTGTGCGGTTTACGATTTGGTTTGGTCTAGTTTTCTGGCTAAAAAAAAACCCCAAATCACAAGTTTTAGATTGTAAACCAAACCAAACCTACAACAAAATTGTGGTTTGGTGAGGTCTAGACCTAACTCTGTACATCCCTAGCCGAATAAGTGGTCGTCTGGTCTCCCTCAATTCCCACAGGATTTTTAGTAGGGGAAGTTGTTTGGTTGCCTTCAATTCCTCAAATGTAGGATTTTTCGAATCCATAGGAATTCCAAATACTCACAAAATGGAGGAATTAAAAAACCCACCGAACCCTTGGTATTTGTAGATTCCTGCATATTGTTACAATAAAATTACATTATTATCCCTTAAAGAGGGGGTTAACGCCAAATTAGAGCAATGGAGACAAAGGTTGGAGTCTAGTTTATGCTAAGTCGGAGTAAAATGGAATATATGGAATGCCGTTTTGGGACTTAGAGGGAGGTAAGTGATGCGGTGGTGAGGTTGGACCGAAAAGTCCTACATATGCGAAAATGTTTTAAACATCTCGAGTCATTTATCCAAAGAAATGGTGATATTGTCCAAGATGTGACACATAAGATTAAATCTGGGTGGCTTAAATGGATAGTAGCCATGGGAGTGTTATGTGACAAAAACATTCCGTTAAAGTTAAAGGGGAAATTCTACAGGACTAAGACCAGTGTTACTCTACGGCGGTATAGAATGTTGGGCTTACAAGAAGGAGCATATTGAAAAAGTAGGAGTTACGGAGATGCGGATGTTGAGATGGATGTGCGAGAACACTCTAAGGGATAAAATCAGGAATGAAATCATACGTCGAAAAGTTGGTGTCGCAGACATTGCAAGCAAATTAAGGGAAAATCACTTGCGTTGGTTTGGACATGTGAGACGAAGAACTGAGGGAGTCTCGGTGCGACGAGTGGAAGGGTGGGACCATGGAGGTTTCAAACGAGGTAGGGGAGACCGAAAATGACTTGGTGGGAAGGGGTTAGAAAGGATATGAAGCTTTTAGATTTACAAGAGAATGGGGTCCTTCATCGCAGGGGATGGAGGAGGAAAATTTATGTGGATTACCACATGGAACGATTTTTTTGGTTCATGTAGCCGACCCCAATTTTTGGGATTAAGGCTCTGTTTGATTGTTTTTATTGATTGATTATCCCTTAAAACTTTCCCCTTTGAGGATAAATTGTTAGAATACATGGGAATGGTATATAGTATACCAAACAAAACATAATAATCAAAACGCTAGGATTTTACAATTCCTATATGACAACCACACAAGTTATGACCAATTACCACGGTTTGTATAAAGGTATTAAATTCCTGTCTTTTTTAAATACATGCAGGAATTCAACAATATAGTAGATTTTATGTTAATTCCTAATTTACGAATTTGGGATGTTGCAAGTTAGCTTCCATAATTAAGTTAGTTTAGAAAAATTTGATTTTTATCATCATTAGATATTCATCAAGATTTGTTAATTAATTAGGATTAATTTGGAGTATTCTGTTACTCCTCTTTGGCACGGGATGTATGCCTTACAATTATGTTTGGTTTCACCAACAAAATTAGAGGGTAATTATCGAAATTAAAAACTTCAATGAATTGTTGCTTTGCTTGAGAATGCAAAATCTGTTTTTTTAGATTAAACCCCGCAACCCGATCATGATTTCAAAGTTAGAACCTCAATCCTCAAGATGGGTTTGAGCCTATCCTAAAATTTGGAGTATTCTATTAATCATAATCCTCATCTGCCTGTGATGTATGTCCTATAAATATGTTTAGTTTCATTACTAGAATTGGAGAGTGATAATCCAAATAAAAAACTTGAATGCATTGTTCCTTTTCTTAAGATTGCAAGATAGGTTTCTTAAATTAAACCCCACAAATTTGATGGACATTTCGAAGTTGGAAACCCTTAATCCTCAAGATTGTTTGTGTGTATCCTAAAAATTGTTAACCACCAGTGTAAATTGCATCAAATCTTCACAGCATGAAAAGCATGAATTTCCACAAGAATACCTTCATATCAATAGTGTAAACTTGTGAATTTTACTAGAAACAACTGAACTTAATTAAGACTGATTTTTATACTTAATGTTACGATTAGATTAATATTGATAATGATGGTTATAATCAAGAATGGATTACAAGTGAGTTTAGCCCACAACTCTCCAATAGTTAGTTTAGCTCACAACTCTCCAAATGTTCTCACAATTTCTGAATGCCCTTTTCCCTTCCCCTACTACTTTACTTATACTACTACTGCTATTCTAATATGGCCAAAAAGCCTTAATTGCTAAACAAACTACACTTGTCTTCTTATTTACTGCCAACGAGTCCAACTAAGCTAATGTTGCCAAACTGTCTCCATTGATCTGCAGCTTTTGTATTCTCTGATGTGGTCCCCAATATAGGTGGAGCCTTAGTTGCAATTGCCTTGTCCTTCCTACGGCCGTAAGTACGGAGAGGTGGGTGTGTGTGGCTCATTGCAATACCCGCCCCCAAAAGAACCACCTTGCACTGAAGGTGGAAGTCAGGGAATCGCAGACGAATAGCATCTGCTACTTCCCAGGTAGCTTCAAAGGCAGAGGGCCCTTTCCACTTGATTAGCACTTTTATTCCTTCACCGCTGGTGGGCTGGAATGGCAACAAGGGCCTCTGGTTCTGCCACTAATTCCCTTTCACTGTTGAGCTCCTGAGGAATGGTGGGCACACAGTTGTGATTGCCAATTGCCTTCTTCAGTTGGGAGACAACCGGGTGGATCCTGCAGCCCTCCGACAGCTGCAGCTTATACGCCACCTTTCCCACCCAAAAGGCCCATAGAACCTGGCACCAAGCTTCTAAAAGGGACGTCTAGGTAATGACTTCTGACGCTATGGCTGGAGTTTAAGAAAAACGAAATCCCCCACCTCGTCTTCTACTTCCCGTCTTATCCCATCTGCATACCTCTTCATGATGTGCTAGGCGCGAATTAAATTACCCTTGAGTTCATCTAACATCACATCTCGTTCCTTGAGCATCTCGTTAAGACTATCAACTGGAGTTTGCCCCTTACCAAAGCAAACCAATAGGGGTGGATCTCAGCCGTAAACCACCTTCAATGGTGACAATTGGGTGGATGAGTGAGTGGCTGTTGTAGGAATATTCGGCCCAAGGTAGTCACTTTGCCCATGACTTTGGTTGTTCTCCAGCGAAACAACGCAAATACTTTTCCAAGCCTTTGTTCACCACTTCTGATTGTCGTCCGTTTGCGGATGGAACGATGTACTCCTCTTCAATCAAGTCCCAGGAGCCCTAAGGAGCTCCCTCCAGAATACACCGAGAAAGATTTTGCCACGGTACTGAAAACCTCCGCCACTATAATAGCCGTAAAAGGGTGCCTCAATCCAATAAAGTGGGCGTACTTTGATAGCCTATCAACCACCACCAAAATCGTATCAACTCTCCTTGACCATGGAAGGCCCTCCACAAAGTCCATAGTTATGTCCTCCCAAACCTTCTCCGGCACCGGTAAGGGTTGCAGTAGAGTAGACCAGCAGGACTCGGTTGCGAATGTTTGTTGCGTTGGCATGTATTGCACGCCCGTACATAGTCCGACACATCTCTCCTCATTCCCGACCAAAACCACTCAGTTGCCATTCTTAAATATGTCTTGGCCTCCCCCATGTGGCCCCCGTTACGGGAGTCATGGTGAGCATAGAGAAGTGCCCATTTCGAACTTGAATTTTTAGGAATCACCAATCTCCCTTTGAACAGCAGCCTGCCCCGCTCCAACGAATACCCGGCTACCTCAGTACCCCCTTCTAGGTTCTGCCTTACAAGTTGCAACGAGTCATCTTGTTTTATCTCCTCTTCTAATGCTTCTAGGTCCACCATAAGAGCTGTAGTCAAAGCCTAAAGTTCCAATTCTTCAGCCCCCACTCGCGAAAGGGCATCAGCCACCTTGTTTGTCACCCCCGGCTTATATTGGACGTCGAAGTCGAACCCAATTAACTTCCGCAACCACCTTTGATACTCTATTCCCACCTCCCTTTGCTGAGTGATAAACTTAAGGCTCCTTTAGTCACTTCGTGCAACAAAACGCCTCCCTAAGAAGTAGTGTCGCCACTTTTGTACGGCCAAGCACACAACCATCAATTCCTTTTCATAGATGGATTTACTTCGTCCCCAAGACCCAACACCTTTCTAAAAAAACGCGATTGGCCTCCTCTCTTGCATAAGGACGACCCCCAACCTAAACCCCGATTGGCCTCAACCACAAAAACCTTGTTGAAGGCATTGCCAAGTCTAGCTGCCTTAAGTTTGTTGAAGGCGTTAGTGGCTTCCAATGTCCACCGGAAACTGTCCTTCTTGAGCTTGTTAGTTAGTGGATGGGCTATATGAGCATAGCCTTCTATGAACTTCCGGTACTAACCCGTGAGGCCCAAAAAGCCTCTTAAGTCCCTTAAGCTCTTGGGAATGGGCCAATTGATCATAGCACAGATTTTGTCTTAAACCACAGCGACAACAAGTTGTGACCAAATAGGCGACCTCGATCTTCTCAAACTCACATATCTTTGGACTATCATAGAGCTTATTATGCCTCAATTTTTCCAGAACCATGCTCAAGTGTTTCACATGATCATTCTCACTACCACTATAAACAAGGATGTCATAAAAAAAGTACAAATTTACGCAAGCCCGGAATACCTCATTCATCAATGATTAGAAGGTCGTCGGGGTGTTTGTGAGGCCAAATGGCAAAAGCCGTCTTATGCGCATCCTCTGGTTTCACGAGAGTTTGATGTCATAAAAAAAGTACAAATTTACGCAAGCCCGGAATACCTCATTCATCAATGATTGGAAGGTCGTCGGGGTGTTTGTGAGGCCAAATGGCATCACCAAGAATTCATAGTGTGGAAAGCCGTCTTATGCGCATCCTCTGGTTTCACGAGAATTTGATGCTATCTAGAACTTGAGATCAAGCTTCGAGAAGATACACGCCCTATGTAAAACATCCAACAACTCACCAATTACCAGAATAGGATATTTATCAAGGACGGTTTCCTTGTTCAAAGCTCGATCGTCGACACAAAAACGCCATGCCCCATCCTTCTTGTTAACCAAAAGAACCAGACTAGAGAAGGGGCTAGTAGAAGGCTAGATGATCCCTGCATCGAGCATTTCTCGAATGAGCTTCTCTATTTCATCTTTCTGAAATTGGGGGTATCGATAAGGGCGCACACTCATGAGGCTGCTGCACTCCTTATGTACAATGCTATGCTCATGCCCCCTACTAGGTGGGGGCCCTTGAGACACAACGAACACCTCCGCGAATTTGGTCAGGAGTGTTTTGAGGTACGTGGGAATGACTTCTGTTTCCCCAGTGGTTGTTTGTTTTTGTTTCTGCCGTTTCAGCCACTCCTTCCTATTGACACATCTCCACCAAGAAGCCCCCTTGCTCCTTCCTCATTGTTCGAACCATGGCCTTAAGGGTCACCCCTGTTTTCACCAAGGTCAAATCCCCTTTTATGGTTACTGTCTTCCCTCCTTGTGTGAAGCGCATCTTCTTTAACTTCCAATTCGTCATCACTATCCCCAACTTCTCTAACCACTAGAATCCAAGAATTACAACGGAATTCCCCAACTGCAATGGTAAAAAGTCTTCCTTTACCTCCGCCTCGTCGTTTAACACCATTCTCATTCCTATACACTGTCCTCGCCCCTTTACGGCCTCCTCTTTTCCTAGTGAAACCCCGTTCCAGTACTCGCCCAGAAACGCCCAACCTCTCCACCGTCGTCACAGAGATGAAATTATGAGTCGCCCCGGGATCAATCATGACAATCACCTCTTTGCCTCCAATCCTCCCTTTAAATTTCATGGTTTTCGGATTCATGAGTCCCACCAAAGAGTTAATAGAAATCTCTGTCGGCGTCGCTTCCTCCTCCATTTGGGATCTCCATCGCTGCCAGCTCTCCCCCCTTGTCGTCTTCCTCTTCTTCCACAATGAGGACGCTCAATTCTCGAGCTTTACATTGATGCCCTAAGTTCCAGCGTTCTGAAGCATAAGCCGTGAGCCTTGCGATCTTGCAGCTCCTTGTCTGTCGCACCAGAGAATTAACTGGTGATTTGAGTATTTCGTGTGGAATTGGAATTCTAATTAACTGAACTCATGGAGATAGTTGAAGTTGGGTTGTGGGCTTGGTTGGGTGTTTGAGAAAGTTGTTAGTTGTTTTGGGTTGAGTGGGTCTGCCCATTGCTTGTTCCGAACAGAGTTGATGTTGGGCCTTTACTAAAATAAGAAAAAGGAGTGGGCCTACGAGTCTGCCCCACAACCTTGAACTTGTCATGTGGTTCCTTCCCCCAATACGTAATGTCAGATCCATGACCTGCTCTATTGTGATGGGATTAAGCACCCTAATCTCTGCCTTAATCTCTTCCTTCAAACCATTCACAAACTGCCCCATCATGAGGCTTTCTCAAATATCTCCTAAGGGTGATGCCTTTTCAATAAAAGTCCGTCGATAATCTGCCACTGTGGCGGTCTGAGTGACGGCCAACCATTGTTCGTGCAAAAATCCGGCGTTCAAAGGATGAAACTGGACCAAAACCCGATCCTTCAAATCCTCCCATCCTCTCAATGTCGTTGTCGATTCTCCCACTGGTACCACCTTAGGGCATTGCCCTCCATGGAAACGATAGTCGCCTACAGTTTCTCATAGCCCAAGAGATGGTAAAAGTGGAAGTATTGTTCACTCCTCAATATCCACCCATCAGGATCGGAACCCTCGAAGAGAGGCATCTCCAATATTTTGTAGTTCCAATTTCCTTTGTTTTCGTGTTGTTCTCCTGGTCTAGAGCCTCCATTTTTCTTCTAGTTATCATCGCTGTGGTTAGGAGTTCCTGACTACTGCACCTCCTCTTCTCCTCCCTTCATTTTCTCTGTCATGGCGACCATCATGGCCTTTATCTCTGCCATGCCATGAACTTTTCCTTGCCTTCCCCCAAACTCGCAACCTACGCTCCCATTTCCTCCAGTTGACCCTCTACTTGCCAAGACGTTGAGCGTTGTTCGACACCGGTGACATGGTGCCCTGAAACCAAGTGCAAGGTACTAGAAACAACTGAACTTAATTAAGACAGATTTTTATGCTTAATGGTACGATTAGAGTAATATTGATAATGATGGTGATAATCAAGAATGGATTACAAGAGAGTGTAGCCCACAACTCTTCAATAGTGAGTTTAGCTCACAACTCTCCAAATGTTCTCACAATTTCTGAATGCCCATTTCCCTTCCTCTACTACTTTACTTATACTACTACTGCTATTCTAATATGGCCAAAAGCCTTAATTGCTAAACCAACTACACCACTTGTCTTCTTGTTTTATGCTAAAGAGTCCAACTAAGCTAATGTTGCCAAACTGTCTTCATTGATCTGCAGCTTTTGTATTCTTTGATGTGGTCCCCAATATAGGTGGAGCCTTGGTTGCAATTGCCTTGTCCTTCCTACGGCTGTAAGTACGGAGAGATTGGTGTGCGTGGCTCATTGCATTTTCAAAGTTCCCTCATAATTTAAAATAATAACTTTGGGAAAATCAATTCTTTCTATGCCAACAAATATCAACGAACATAAGGTCATAAATTACATTCTATCATCAAACACCCTTTCACTAATCTCAATACCCACCTACTGTTGATCTTTTAAAAAGGAAAAATGGATTAGGAGAGACAATAAAGATATGGAGTATTGAGGAGAGAGAAGAAAAATACTGGGATTTATGAGGGAAAAAGGTTGTATGAGTAGAGGTGGCCAATGGGCTGGGTTACCTGCCTAATGACCCACTTGGGTTAGGCCAGCTCGACCCAAGACCCAACCCAGCTCGCCAACCATGGGTATGGGTCATGGATCACGATTTTCCAACCCAACCCATTCGTTTAACTCAGCCCAACCCAGGTCGCCCTAATTCGCCGAAAAACTCAGCCCAACCCAATTCAATTTGCTAAATCAACCCAGCGAGTCCATAACCCAATCCAACCCAATCCGTGAACCAACCCAACGCATTGTAAAGTTGCAAGTTGTTTAACATCTATGTAACTTTTTTTTCTTTATTTAATATTGTATTGATTTATAATTTTATTTAATTGATCAATGAATATTATGTCATTATTTAATTTCATCATTAAAACATATAAAATATTATTTTAATTAACCTCATTAGTTACTAATTTATAATTTTTAAGTTCCTTAGGTTAATTATAGTCTTTGAATTAACAATATGTAAATAAAGGAAAAATAAAAACCCAACCCCCCATGAAACCAACCAATCCAATTATACCCATCGACCCATAAACTAGCCCAACCGGACAACCCAACCCTGCCACCACAATCCATTGACCCATACCCCAACCCAACAAACCCAACCCGCCAACCCATGACATGACCCAGCCCATGAACCCCCAAAACTAATCCGCTCCCCAACCCGCTTCAACCTATACAGTTTGTGCGTGCCCCACCCAATTCGCCAAACTAGTGGGTTGAATACGATTATAATTCTCTAACACAACCCGCCTCCCAAACTAGCTCAATCTAGCCCAATCGCCCGTGCCCCGTGGCCACCACTATGTATCATTATTAAGGAGAGAGAATATTGATTTTGATTGTTGTGTGCGTCATGGGGTTCATATAAAAATATAATATATAGTCTCCTTAAATAATAAAGTGTTTTGGTGAAGAAAAACATGAAACAAACCAAAACAAAATATGTGAAGAAAAAAGGAAACGAAGGGAATATTTAATATCAGATTTCGCTTCAAAGGTTATTTTGGTTGTCCTAAAAAATTTTGGAGGGAATGTAATAGAGTGGGATACATTGTACAATGGATTATTTTGATGTTTTGGCTGGCTGTCCTAAAAAATTTTGGAGGGAATGTAATAGAGTGGGGTACATTGTACAATGTAGATTATAATGATGTTTTGGCTCACTCTTTCGACTTAATTAATTCTGATTTGGTTTTCTCTTTCTTCACTAACAATTTGTCTAATGGTCCCCTACATGAAAGTGACTTGCATAAATTCTTGATCCAACCCCTATGTAGCAACTAAATAGAGATGGAGGGAGTATTTATGATTTATTAATTGCATTGAGAACCGTAAACGAGAACAACCTTAAGAATTGGAGGGAGTAAATGACGACATACCTTTACAGTGGCCGCCACCAAGTTTAGCATGCTCATTCTATTATATTCCCAAATTGTTGATAGCTACACATGCAAAATGGTTATCATCAAGATGCTTTAAACAAAGATAGCTAAAAACATAAAGCACATAAAAATGCCAAAGTGATTGTTTTTTTTAACGACCCATAATCACGAGTCTAAACATTTTCATTAATTGCATAAAAAAAAATGTGCAGCAATCTCTAAGTCAAACTATAAGAAGAACCATCATAATCAAAATACTAAATTATTGAACATGGAAAACAACAATAAAAAAAATTATTATCAACTTACCTCCGTAACATATTAGTTGCAATAATTTAACATAAAATAGAGAGGAAAAATGTCAAACCGTTGCAAATAATATGTTACGGAGGTAGTACATTTTTTCGGAAAGGAAAAAAAAAACAACTCCTTCTAGAATGAAAAATTTAACCTCACTAGCATTTGGCCATTTATTGTCACTTATTTCCAATGTTAACTCAAAACAAGCACCATGTATATAGTTCCAATCTTGCATGCCACCATATATGGGGTACCTTCATTTAAGTTAAGTAAAAAAAAAGGTCAACTAACAAGTGTATAAGTATGACTTCATAAATTAGTCAACGGATTCTATCATAAGAAGGTAAGGGGAGGCAATATAATGGCTTACCAAGCTGCTCCATTAGTAATTCCTCCAGGAAATTCTTTGCTCATGGACATGTTATAATGAGAATGACTGTATACATTAGCCAAAAACTGAAATGTTTCATCATCAGGACTCGCATAGTATTCCCTCCTGAGTAATAATTATAATAAAGAAGTGTTAGATTTAGGCCTAAAAGTTCCAGAAACATTGAAGCACTGAAGCAATTGCAATAAATAATACATGGATTTCCTAATGGTGGATACGCTTGAACCACATAATAAGAAGATCAAGATAACAAGCGACAATAATCCTAAATCCTAATGGTGGATACGCTTGAATCACATCAAGTGCCTCATCCACCAAAATTTTATTCCTTTACTCCTCTCTATAAATCTTGTGGAAGATATTATATATCTTGTAGAAAATATGTTCTGACAAGTGCCTCATGATATATCTTCTACTTCCAAAATCTAATATGCTCTATAGACACAATATCAAATATACTTCTAACAGATGTACTGCCCAGCCAAACTCTCCAACTGATAAAGTCCTCACCTTGATGGCCGGAGCGGACCTTAGGTCTAAAAAGAGGGGCAGCAAAATAGCATTATAAGTAATGGTATTTCACTTGCCCCAAAGCTACCACTTATCGTACACCTCTCTAAGCCATTTCACAAAACCAGACTATACTCAAGCTCTATAGGGTCTTTTTCCCCCCGATTCTCTACAGCCCGTTTCCACATGTCTCAAACTTAACGGGAACAATGATAAAGATAAGGGGTGAACCACAACTCCAAGAGGTGTTTGCAATGAAGTGAACGAACCATGTCATTATTTTGGTTAATAAAATACTATGTGGCATCAACTCATCAAGAGAGCAAAAACAGTCATCACAAAAAAGTTTTTCAGCTCTTATTCAAAATAAATAAAAAGCATAATCTAATGGCATATTAATTGATAATCAGATTGGATGCAAAAAAATTCAGATTTTTTTGGAGTACAGCAAATGAATAAGAGCAAAGATTAAAAGTTAACTTAAACTTGAACAAATCTTTTCAATCAAGAGAAAACCTAACAACTTACATAAGGGAAGGAAACAAGTGATAAAGCAATATATAAGGAAGCCGCAAAAGATATAGAGTATTTAATTATCAGTCAAAGCAAAGATGATTCATGAATCAATGGGTCAATTAATAATGATGCAACAAGAGCCATTAGATTACATCATTACAGATGAAAGGCTGAGATAATATGATAAGGAAATAAGAAATCACGAAATCCATGCTACTGTCAGATTGCAAAATTGGTTGTACAAACATGTATTTAGCAAATTTCAAACTCTTGCTTGGCTATAGTGTAATTACAGAAATTACAGGACTAGTAATGCAAAACTGATTTTCTGCACTTCTGATACTGAGTTCTGAGGTGTTGGTCAAATGGTCTGGCACAACAATTCATTGAATGTTAAAATTTAAGCAATGTTTCTATTTTGCTCTTATAAATTCAACCCCAAACTCTTACAAGATAACCAGAGGGTTTAATGCATATTTAATTCTTGGCAAAAAAAAAAAAAAAGGGAATATGACCAAGCCACTTGTATTAAAAAAGATGTATCAAACCGATCAATGGAATAGAAATAAACACAATGCTACTGAATACATGTATCTATCACAGTACAAGAAGTTTTGAAGTTTACTTTTTGTTTTGAGTGCCATCCCATGGATAATTTGCTACAAGAGCGCCCTGAAAAGATAAAGACAGGAAAATTATAGCAGCAGTGGGAATCCAACAAACAAGCTAGTAAAAAGGTATCTGAATATCAAAACAAGTAGCCGCGCATGGCATGTTCTTATCATGGGTGTAGAATGGCAAAACACAATATGAAAGTAAAGTCTATGCCTTCTTATTAATCCAGTAGTTTTATATTGCTTGAGTATCTCTCTTGCTAAGCAATAAGCCACCCTTACAGAATATTTACAGCCTCAATATATAAGCATTTTACATATAATTAATTTCCTTGTATCAACTAAAAACAGGCACCCTTTTCAATCTATTCAAAGATTAATGACCCAGCATCAATTCAGATATGTACTTATGATTTTAGAATGCTAGTCAAAATCATAAAATATCAGCAGATAATAAAATTACAACTTTCCTGTGCTAATCGATTGACGGCTTGATACCAATAAGGAATGAACATGCAACTTCTTAAAGTTAAAACAACTCAATAACCCTAAATCAACTGAGAAATACATACACAACGCCTTGAAAGCTCATCAATATCCCTAGGCTACCAAAACACTAATCATATAAGAGTGAGATACTATGGACAAGATTCAAAAGAAACAAGAGGTAAGAAAGAGCTACCCCATGCAAACTGGCAGAGGCTGTAAACTGAATCCTTCTCAACCAACGCATTATCGCTTTTGTTTCAGGTTGTCTTGTGTCCTCCAAGTCATTTATAGCAAAGAACTTAAGACATAATGAGAACAATATATATCCATCATCAACAATTCCACAAAATGAAAACTGATAAATAAAACATAGACTAAAAAGAAGAGGTTGACCTCAAAAGGCATGTCTTTCCCAATTTAATAAAATGTTCAAGGCATTTTAAATAACTATATTCATTTAAATGACAGACAGGCTTTGGATAATTTGAATTATTATAGTGTAGTCTAAATAATACTCCTGTTGTTTTTTGTTGATTCAAGGAAGAGGATATATTGCAGATCACTTTTGCGACTCATCATTTACTTTTGCGACAACTCATTATGATTCATGTTTGGCTGACCCCAAATTAATTTGGGACTAAGGCTTTGTTGTTGTTGTTGTTACATTGACTTTTATGGTCTCCAACACACATCTTTCCATCAATATATTCAATAAGGTTTTACTCAAAATTATAAAATGTTGATTTTTTTTCAAACACATGAAAAAAGTCAATGTTTTGAAAATATAACAAACCATATTCAACAACATCCCTATGATATGTTTTTTGTGTTAATGTGACTTGTGAGCCTTTTAAAGTCAAAGTATTAAAAAGTTGACCAATAAGTCAAAATGTAACAATTAGAAAGAAACGAAATAAGTAGAAACTAAGATATTTGCTTTTGGAATCACACACTTTAGAAAATGTGTACATGATAGTATCTTAGTGACCCAAAATGGAATCTTGTAAAAAATTTACCCAATATTATGTTTAGTATTACGTTAGAAAAACATATTTAAGAGAATTTTATTCTAATTTATATTACATACTCCCTATTAAATTTATATTTAGCAATTTACTTGCTACATACTCTCTGCATGCAATTTTATGCAAAAGAATAAGGTTTATAGGGATTAGAAACATCATTATATGCAATGATTGAGAAAAAGGGTAAGGTATTAAATAAGAATTGACAAAAATAAGGTGAAGTAGAAATAAATTGGATAATAAGGTGAAAATAGTAGAAAAATGTAAAATTCTACAAGGGGACCACAAATCCAAAATGAAGATGTAGTACTCAATTTGTTCCTATTTAATGGTAATGTTATCCTTTTACGGAGTTTACTTCTGTTGGTTACATTACATTTGGAATCTTTCCTTTTTTATCTATGTTTTTGGACAAATTTACCCATATGATTCTTGTCCAATTCCTACACATAACAAAAGAGTAAAAGAAAAAATGACATCATTACACTATAAATTTCAAGTACAACTTTATAAGCAAAAGAATAAAAGACATCACTATACTACAAATTTCAAGTACAACTTTTACTTTTTCCAATTTACAACTAAGAATATTTTCCTACCATCTAAATTCCTTAATCTACGTGTATGATACCAAACGTAACCAACAAATAGGAATGGAGGGAGTAAGTAAATTGGGATTTCCATTTATGAGAAATGTAACAAGTAAAAAAAATGGAGGGAGTACTATTCATGATTTAGAAAAATAGTTAATAAAATAATTCCTCCGCTCCAAATTAGTCACAAAATACCACATTGGAAAGTAGCTTAAAGAAGAGATTTGAGGATGATAATAAGCAAACTAATCAAACACAAGCAAGAGGTAACCTACAAATCACCAGTGTTAAAATTATTTTGACTAATTTACTAGTTTACGCCTTAACATTGCATCCTTACAATACATGCCAAAGTGGCATGTTGCAAGTAATTGGGAGTAGAAGAAAGAATACATTTGGGCAAAATATTCTACACTTGCATTTTCTTTTAGCTATGTACACCATTTTAAGGTTTGTGCCATCAAAAAACAAAACAAAAAATAAATAAATAAATAAATAAAAACATTTTAACGTTTGTGAAGCTAGAAACAAACACCTAAGGTTGTACTCTACATTATGGAAGTGCACAAAAGCAACAATTCAGATTATTTAAAGCCTGAATTCCTTTTAAATTTTTCAAGGAAAAAAAAATGCTAAACAAATAAATATATAGTTACATAATTTAAGAAGTAATTTGTTATAGGAGGATGAAGCAACATCAATTACTAAATTAGGAGGAAAAGGAAACCAATAGTATAAATATCTTCTGAAACAGAATTGTGTAACAGTTAAATAGTCTTGGCTTCTTGATTGCAAAGACATCCATTAGAGCTAAACCCATGTCCTTCTAGGGAAAGGCAAGACAACCACTCCTTAAACCTATGCAAGCAAAGGATACTTGGATACACTAATTAATACCAAAGTTTATGACTATGTTGAGTTACATGAGTAAGAGTTACTGTAGTAAGAATAGCTTGAGGGAAACAATGAAAAGAACAAGAGAATATGAGAATACGAACACTACCACTCTATTTTCCTATATTAGCCAATACCCCAATGTTGTGTACAATTCGCATGTTTAAGTTCCTAGCATACAAGGGGGTTATCGAAGAGAAAAATGAGCCTGGACCTTTACTTGCAAGTATCCTTTTGGAAAAAAAGTATCGAAAACTAATAAATTTTTTTTTGGGAATAATCCCACCATTAAATGATTTTCTCACATTGCACAATCCCAACTTTCACCTTGGTCTTCTCATTTTGGTCCATGACCTGCTATTGGTCACATGTTGAATGAGTCAATTAGACATAGATCCTATTCCGATCGGTTCCAATTTGATCAGTTTAATTAAACTAATTGAAACAAAAGTAATTCACATTTATTAAAAATTTAATTAAACATTAAACCCCAAACCATCATCACCACTAAAACACACCCAACTACTACAGTTGAATAGGTGACCACAAAATGTGAACCCCATTAACATAACCCCAAAACACCAACACACTCACCCATTCAGACCCCCACCACCTTGTAATGCACCAAAACAGGGCCGACCCCACATAGAAACGAGAAAGGAAAAAAAAAAGAAAAAAAGAAAGAATCTTAAAACTAGCCGACCCCAATTTTTTGGGATTAAGGTTGTGATTGATTGATTGATTGAATCTTAAAACTACCTTCTTACCCACTTGAACAAACACATCACCTCAAAAACCATCATATCCCAACCTAAAAAATGCTCTCAACCAACACTTATACCCTCACCCTCACCACCTGTTACAAACTAACAACCCACCCATACACCAAAAATACCAGCAAAGCACAAAAACCTACAACCCTACCAGTTTTGAAAAAGGATAGGAAGGATAGTAATGCCAATTCACCCTATTTGTATAGCCTTTTATGGTTTTAGATGGCCAAATTTGAACATAAAAATCTTGATTGGAATTTTTCGTGTTCAATTCACACATAAAATATGGCTTCTATGTTGGTGTTGAAAAAAAAAAGAGAAGGAAGAGAGTTAAAGGAAAAGCGGCAGCAACTGGCAGCACAAATTAAGAAAGGGTGAGTTAGAGGTGTAGAAAGAAGAGTGAGTGGAAGACAGATATTAAGTGCACATCATGGTAAGAGGAGGTGAGAGGAGTAAGGAGGTTAGAGAAGGAAGATAGAAAGTGGTACGGAATTTAAAAATGGCAAAGAAATAAATATAAAATAAAATAACCAAACTATATTTCCAAAAAGGGAAATACAATACTCATAATCTCTTGCAATTCAATTAAATAAAATAAAACTATATAGTAGATCATAGGAAAAATGGACCAAAATAAGATCAGAGTCAAAGGTGGTGTAATACTCATTATAACTAAATCAAAAGCTCGAAGCAATAAGAGAAGGCCAGTAATAGGTGGGATTATTACTATAAAAATTTTCAAAATAAAATAAATATTCTACTCAAAACTAAGGCACCACTACCTCCCTCTATGTTAAACCATTATGAGACGACCTGTCTTACTCTATAGTTTTGACCTATGCAGAGAACAATGATCTTCTTAAACATTATAACAGAATAATAACTGTTCGTTCATAAAGAAAACACAAACATAAGAATAAAAAACATAAAACATACCTGGTCAGGAAAATCTCGATTTAAATCAACGTTCTTTGCATTCCCTCTCTTTCTAAGAGCAAATCCATCAGGATTCATTGACGGCAGTATGTGAAGGTGTACATTTTCAACAATTAATTTTGCCTGAAAACACAAGAAACTTAAATTACCAAAATATTTTTCTTTTATACTTTTGTTATCTTTGCATTGGGAGGCAAAGTATGCAAGCACATATAGATAGACAACGCCTAATATCAAATACAATCATCACCTTAAGAATATGTCTTATCTTTTTGTCTTCATTCTCCCACAGCCGAATTTACGATTACATTGCGAAAGAGAGAGAATGAATATGCATAAAATTGACAATGAGTTATAATAAATGGCTTATAATGATTTTCACATTATTCCCCATTCTGTTTTGTTAAGTGGCTTATAATAAATAGGTTATGCATTTTACTTTTCTTTTCTTCTGTAAGGAAATATTCTCCACCTTCTCACTAGAGATGCGTCGACACAATCAACTAAACATAAATACAAGCTTTGATGAAGAAATTGAGCAACAAAACAAAACAAAAAGGAGTCGTTCAAACAGAAGCTTTCTAATGAAAGGAAAGTGGACAAGTGTAATAACCAGAATAGAAAGAAAGAGATTGATGCTACGTGAAATGGAAAAGGCAGTTATTAATCTAACTGACATACACAGTCCACATTTCAGCTACATTTTGGGAATTGATTATTTAGTAGGAGAGGATCAAGACTCGCCCTTTGTCTTCCCTTTCAAAAAGTCAAAAAGCAAAAGGCTTTTTTGTTTTTTAGTACCTTATTTTTGTCTGATTTTGAAAATTAGTACCTTATATATATTTTTTTAAATTTTAGTACCTTATTTTTTCTTAAAACATAAAAGTTAGTACCAGCTAACGATTTCCGTCACAATTTTCGTCTTTGTGGGCCCCACTTTAACTAATTAATGTTATTACCCCATTTTCCCAACTAAACCCCATCATTTTTTCATTCCTTATCTTTAATCATCAATTTCCATTTCATAAATCAATCCTAAAACCCAATTAAACCATAAAAATTTCCCCAATCAACATTATCTTGGTCAACTCATCTAAAGTTTACAATCCCTACTATTAGTTCCAAGTTCACCAAAAATGCATGCCATGAACCTACACTCTCGGTTATTTGCAGTCCATGAATGAAACTTTACAACAAGTATCCCACAATAACACCTTGTTTCCTCCATCATCACATCATATGACAACCAAAAAGAAAAAGGAAATGTCAATTTTAATGAAATTAGAGAAAATTGAAGCTTGGATTTCACTTTTAAACCATAAAACACAAATTTTACAATCCAATTGCAAAACCCCAAAACCAATTGACAAAATCCCTAAATTAATAGAAAAACTCCAATTCACCAATTAGAACCCTAACTTTTGGAATGTTTATAAAATTTGTGTAAATACTTCAATGATTGTTCATTGTTGCAATAATTAAACTAAAACACTTTAATTTGTGCAAATAATCAAATGATTGTTCTTTGTTGCAATAATTAATTTTTTGTACATACTTTAATTTGTGTACATAATTAAATGATTTTTTGTTGTTACAATAATTAAACTAAATTCTTTGGATTTAATGGGGTTTCAATGGAGTCTAATACACATAGAGAGTGATTTTGAAGAGAAAGAACACTAAAGTGTAGAAGAATCAAAGGTATAATCGTGAGTGGGCCCCACAAGACGGAAATTGCGACGGAAATTGTTAACTGGTACTAACTTTTGTATTTTTGGAAAAAAAAAGGTACTAAAATTTAAAAATTTATATATAAGATACTAATTTTCAAAATCTGACAAGAATAAGGTATTAAAAAACAAAAAAGCCAAAGCAAAAACAACAAATGGCATCAAATGTCCCATGCCTCACATCAACATTTCATGTCTAAAATTTCAATCTATATACCTCTCATTACCTCATATATATCTTATTACTATCTCCTTTCTTTGTGCAGATCAAAAATACATGCATTGCCAAAACGCATATACATATACCAAAAACATAATTCTACTATTTTGCACAAAAATTCGATGCACCATAGAATTCAAAACATAAACAGCATTTTTCCTTCAACAGAGGGGAAAAAAAGACAGTTATACATTGTCCCCCTATTCATATGTATGTATGCAAATATTGCTTTGTGATTTTTGTTGATTAATAATAGAGTTGCCGTAATTCTACTCATCCTTTAGGATTCCTCTACAGGAGACTCAAAGCAATATCCCTTTCCATCAGGAAATGATCCCAACCAACAATAAATGGAGAGGTGAACCACAATAAAATGTATCTCATATATCCTGATTCTGTAAAATTTGTCATCTCAAATTACAAATTCTTTTGCCTAAATAATACGATATCTTAGATATTAAATGAAGATGAAAATTATAGCTTTTACGCATTTTCAGCTTGACTTAATACGATTTTACTACAATGTATTTTGGTCCAATTAAAATTTTGATGTTGCCATTTGAAATGGCAGATTTATATTCAAACATGTTCTGTATCACAAGCTCCTAATGACGCTCAGTACACAATTGTTTTTTTAAACAAATACTAGTGGTCCTTTGGGCCCCAATTTGTTAATAGCATAAGGCTTCTACATCCTGTAGACTACATGAACGTCAACTACCACTACTACACCACCACACCTTGCCAAATTTTTCATACACAGGGTACCCAGCAGCCACTTCCACCAAAGAGAAGCTAGCAGGATCACATCACAATTCTTTGGATAATTGGACGCGATACAATATCTTAGCAAATATTTACCTATATAGGAGTAAGTCTTATGTTTCATAAATAAATCACTCCATTAAAGCATAGAAAGCTTGCTCACACCACTTTGCTTACAATGTCATCGGAAGCTACTAAATAAGATTGGGATAACATCAAAAGATTAGCTAGCTGATTCCGCAAACTTCTCTACGGTGGATGTGAATGTTTGAATAACCAAGGTAGGTTAGTGTACTAGCAGATTGGAAGATTGTGGTGTTTATTTATAAGGTGGGCAGGCGGGTAGAGTAGTTGGCAAGCTAACAATTGGCGTCTAAAATACCACAATTATTGGTATTCTAGTAATGCACGATAAAAAAAATTGACCAAAAAACAAAATAAAAATAATAGGATTTTTTGATAATAGTACCTAATGTTTCAAGAAATTTTGAAATAAGTATCTAATGTAATTTTTTTTTACTTAAGTACCTAATACTTATATTTTTCTTAAATTTAGGTACCAGTAAACAAAATTATTGAACCTCTAAAGATTTTCTGATTGTGGGGCCCACAACTAGTGTCTATCCAATTAATTCTCTCCCTAATTTCAAGATTTAGTTTATTTTTCATTTTCTTCTTCTTTCCTTTTCTTTCTTTCTTCAATTTATGTCTTGCTTGCCAACACCTCCATTAAATCTTCCATTGCAAAACTTATGAGTTATGACATTGAAGAAGTATCAAAAACCAAATTATGAAAACCTAAACAAACAACAACAATGGTTTAATGGAGTTAAAGTTGATTCGTTTGATGTAGTTGAAGTTATTGGGTTGTTGGATTATTTGGAGTTTAAATGTAGGTTTTATGGGAAAATAAAAAACAAAAAAGAGGTTTAATAGGGGAACAAAGAGAAAGATAGGAAGATATAGGTTTAATGGAGTAAGAAAGATAAAGAAAGGAAAAAAAAAAGAGGTTTAACGGAAGAGAGAGAAGAGAAGAAAAAAGAGGTTTAAGGGAGGGAGAAAGAAAAGGAAAAAAGGGGGGGGGGGGGGGGGTCTTTCTTTTTATTTTTTTTTTTTTTTCTTGTTCTTTTTTTTTTTTTTTTTTTGTTTTTTTTTTTTTTTCCCCTACTTTTTCCTTTCCTTCTCCCTCGCTCCTCTTTCCTCCTCCTCGTCCCTTCCCCCCCCCTTTCCTTTTTTTCTCCCCCCTTTTCTTTCTCCTCTCACCCCCTCCCTTTTTTCTCTTTTTGCCTCCTTTCCCCCCCTTTCCTCCTTCCTTCCTTCCCCCCTCCCCTCCCCTCCTTCTTCCCCTCCTCTTTTCTCCCACCCTTCTTTCCTTCCTCTCCCCCCCTTCCCCCTCCTCCTCCCCTTCTTCCTCTCCCCCTCCTTTTTTCCCCCTTTCCCTTTTCTATCTCCTGCCTTTCCCCCCTTCCGTCCCTCTCCCCTCCTTTTCCCCCCTCTTTCTTCCCTTCGCTTTATCTTTTTTTTTCTTTCCCGTCCCCCCCTATACCATGCCTGATTCCTCACTTTCACATCTGCTTTCCTCTTTTCCGCTCTCTTTTAGAAAGTTTACTTACAAAACCAGCTAGCTACATAACGTGTATTAATCAAAACAGAAGACAACTTCAGTAAGCATTGATCAAATGGAAAACAACCCTCAGCAATTATTTACATCTTATTAGGTCTCAGAAAACACTAATCTTTTCTTTCGCAAAATCTGATGAAAATTCCATTGATCATTCATCTATTTACAATCACTAGTCTCTTGAGGAAACAATAATAATCATTAGGCTTTCAATGTTTAAGCAAAGCAAGAATCCAAGAAAAACAATGATTCACATTCACCATATTTTATTAAGTTTTGTCTTTGATATTTTTATATCTGCAAGGAAACTATGAAATACAGGAACATAGTCTTATAAGTAAAAATGTTAAGTTGAATAACTTCCTACCCCAAGTTTGTAAGGAGAAATACCTGGGTCTTGGCAATTATCACATAGCCAGTTTGCAAGACGCATCAAAAGTTCACTCCAACAGGTTCATCTCCATGAACATTTCCAATAAACTGCACCAACAGCAAAATAGGTCTTCAATTAGCAGGTTCCAAGATCTACAGTCAACTGGATTGCAATTTCCAAATTCATAACCTGTTGCATTACAACAAATCTATAGGTCCAAGTTCTAACATAGTACAACAAATGATTTGCAAAGCAACAACCCGACTGCCTCAAGCTATGACTTGGCGTCAAAACCAAGATGGGTCGACACTCGACACACCCTTATTCTTCTCACAAACTTTTTTAAGGAAATTTATATGACTGCAAAGAAGTGAAAAGGACCAGCTTACACACAAATCCGCTCACTATACATCATAACTCACCTTAAAGGCAGATTAGCTCTTTTTTCTCCTGGATTATCAGATATCTCTATTACCCACTACAGACCAAAAAAAAAAGTAAACACTCAAGCATTAGTAAATACAAAGTATATCTCGAAAGCAGCCAATGTAAGTAAGAATATTACCAGTGGAAATCCATTGACACTGTTTCCAATACTGCGCAATAATTACGGAAACCCCTCAAGAGAGAACAAACATCAAGTCAGCGATTCAATTTAGAGTACAACTAACTAAGGGAACTAGGGAAGATAAAAAAAAATGTTCAAAAATCCTTTCTTTTCCCTGTTTAGGAATATAAAAGAAGTAAGAAGTATAATATATCACAAAAGAAGTTCATATCTAATTCAAACCATAAAAAGTAGAAGTTTTTTAAAGCTTTACTATAAAAGAAGGCATATCAATTACCTGTATATCCTTGAAATGTTACTACACCTTTCACCAAATACCATAATAGCATTCTCTAAATCAGCATACTCATGTATCCCTTGGTCAAATCACTATTGCATAAACAATTTTTCCATTATATTCCTATATCAAAAACCTATAATCAATAGTCTATCAAAATCAGACAAAATCAAAACTTCAAACATACCTGGGCTTAGAATAATCATCATCCAACAAATGCCTACCTGTATCAAACACCAATTAATAAAATTTCAAAAATAATAGAAATTCAAATTTTCACAAATTGGATTCACAAATTTCATTCCCTCACTCAAATCTTCAATTCAAAATTGACCCCTCCATTAATTTCCTCATTGATTACCAATTAGTAAAAATCAAAAATTGGGTTAACAAATTAATTCACTCACTCAAATCTTCAACTTTAAATTCAAATTCAAATTGACCCAATTCATCAATTTCCTCATTATATAATCTCACTAACTTATTTTTTTTTTAAGTAACAAATTTAATATGATTTGCACGATCATAAAATTAGAAATAAAACGATAACGAAAGAAAGAACAGAATTAACTAATGAATTAAACCATAATTATTAAAAACTGAAAATGAAATCAAATGAAAGAAAATTAGATGTTAACCTGGGATGTCAAATTTATGTTCCCCACCTCTGGCAAATGCAAGATTGAAAAAACAGAAAAAGTTGCTGAGATCAATGACAAAGAAAGGGAGTTCATAGTTTTTTCATGCATTTTTTATTTCCTTTTCTTTTTCCTAACATTTGATACAGTTATGAACTTGTGTTAACTGTTAATTGTGTTTCAGTTTCAAACAGATCAAAGTGTGACAGCAAAGAGAGTAAAAGTACCGCAAAGTCCTGTTCCTGATGCGTCACG
>PYUH01000219.1:1253415-1275363 GCA_016808085.1 Suaeda aralocaspica
TCTAAAGAGAAATCCATCAGGATTCATTGACGGCCTATGTGAAGGTGTACATTTTCAACAATTAATTTTGCCTGAAACACAAGAAACTTAAATTACCAAAATATTTTTCTTTATACTTTTGTTATCTTTGCATTGGGAGGCAAAGATGCAAGCACATATAGATAGACAACGCCTAATATCAAATACAATCATCACTTAAGATATGTCTTATCTTTTTGTCTTCATTCCCACAGCCGAATTTACGATTAAATGCGAAAGAGAAGAATGAATATGCATAAAATTGACAATGAGTTATAATAAATGGCTTATAATGATTTTCACATTATTCCCCATTCTGTTTTGTTAAGTGGC
Source organism: Suaeda aralocaspica (assembly GCA_016808085.1). Taxonomy (NCBI): domain Eukaryota; kingdom Viridiplantae; phylum Streptophyta; class Magnoliopsida; order Caryophyllales; family Amaranthaceae; genus Suaeda; species Suaeda aralocaspica. Next base: position 1,253,767 of record PYUH01000219.1, read on the forward strand.
TATAATAAATAGGTTATGCATTTTACTTTTCTTTTCTTCTGTAAGGAAATATTCTCCACCTTCTCACTAGAGATGCGTCGACACAATCAACTAAAAAATAATACAAGCTTGATGAAGAAATTGAGCAACAAAACAAAACAAAAAGGAGTCGTTCAAACAGAAGCTTTCTAATGAAAGGAAAGTGGACAAGTGTAATAACCAGAATAGAAAGAAAGAGATTGATGCTACGTGAAATGGAAAAGGCAGTTATTAATCTAACTGACATACACAGTCCACATTTCAGCTACATTTTGGGAATGATTATTTAGTAGGAGAGGATCAAGACTCGCCCTTTGTCTTCCCTTTCAAAAAGTCAAAAAGCAAAAGGCTTTTTGTTTTTTAGTACCTTATTGTCTGATTTTGAAAATTAGTACCTTTATATTTTTTTAATTTTAGTACCTTATTTCTTAAAAATAAAAGTTAGTACCAGCTAACGATTTCCATCATAATTTTCGTCTTTGTGGGCCCCACTTTAACTATTAATGTTATTACCCCATTTCCCAACTAAACCCCATCATTTTTCATTCCTTATCTTAACATCAATTTCCACTAAATCAATCCTAAAACCCAAAAACCATAAAAATTTCCCCAATCAACATTATCTTGGTCAACTCATCAAAGTTTACAATCCCTACTATTAGTTCCAAGTTCACCAAAAATGCATGCCATGAACCTACACTCTCGGTTATTTGCAGTCCATGAATGAAATTTACAACAAGTATCCCACAATAACACCTTGTTTCCTCCATCACCACATCATATGACAACCAAAAGAAAAAGGAAATGTCAATTTTAATGAAATTAGAGAAAATTGAGCTTGGATTTCACGTTTAAACAATAAACAACACAATTTTACAATCCAATTGCAAAACCCCCAAACCAATTGACAAAATCCCTAAATTAATAGAAAAACTCCAATTCACCAAAGAACCAACTTTTGGAATGTTTATAAAATTTGTGTAAATACTTCAATGATTGTTCATGTTGCAATAATTAACTAAAACACTTTAATTGTGGCAAATAATCAAATGATTGTCTTTGTTGCAATAATTAATTTTTTGTAACATACTTTAATTGTGTACATAATTAAATGATTTTTTGTTGTTACAATAATTAAACTAAATTCTTTGGATTAATGGGGTTTCAATGGAGTCTAATACACATAGAGAGTGATTTTGAAGAGAAAGAACACTAAAGGTAGAAGAATCAAAGGTATATCGTGTGAGGGCCCCACAGACGGAAATTGCGACGGAAATTGTTACTGGTACAACTTTTGTATTTTTGGAAAAAAAAAGGTACAAAATTTAAAAATTTATATATAAGATATAATTTCAAAATCTGACAAGAATAAGGTATTAAAAACAAAAAAGCCAAAGCAAAAACAACAAATGGCATCAAATGTCCCATGCTCACATCAACATTTCATGTCTAATTTCAATCTATACCTCTCATTACCTCATATATATCTTATTACTATCTCCTTTCTTTGTGCAGATCAAAAATACATGCATTGCCAAAACGCATATACATATACCAAAAACATAATTTACTATTTTGCACAAAATTCGATGCACCATAGAATTCAAAACATAACAGCATTTTTCCTTCAACAGAGGGAAAAAAAGACAGTTAACATTGTCCCCCTATTCATATGTATGTATGCAAAATTGCTTTGTGATTGTTGTTGATTAATAATAGAGTTGCCGTAATTCTACTCATCCTTTAGGATCCTCTACAGGAGACTCAAGCAATATCCCTTTCCATCAGGAAATGATCCCAACCACAATAAATGGAGAGGTGAACCACAATAAAATGTATCTCATATATCCTGATTCTGTAAAATTGTCATCTCAAATTACAAATTCTTTTGCCAAATAATACGATATCTTAGATATTAAATGAAGATGAAAATATAGCTTTTACGCCTTTTCAGCTTGACTTAATACGATTTTACTACAGTATTTTGGTCCAATTAAATTTTGATGTTGCCATTTGAAATGGCAGATTTATATTCAAACATGTTCTGTATCACAAGCTCCTAATGACGCTCAGTACACAATTGTTTTTTAAACAAATACTAGTGGTCCTTTGGGCCCCAATTTGTTAATAGCATAAGGCTTCTACATCCTGTAGACTACATGAACGTCAACTACCACTACTACACCACCACACCTTGCCAAATTTTTCATACACAGGGTACCCAGCAGCCACTTCACCAGAGAAAGAGCAAGCTAGACGGATCACATCACAATTCTTTGGATAATTGGACGCGATACAATATCTTAGCAAATATTTACCTATATAGGAGTAAGTCTTATGTTTCATAAATAATCACTCCATTAAAGCATAGAAAGCTTGCTCACACCACTTTGTTACAATGTCATCGGAAGCTACTAAATAAGATTGGGATAACATCAAAAGATGACTAGCTGATTCCGCAAACTTCTACGGTGGTGTTGAATGTTTGAATAACCAAGGTAGTGTTAGTGTACTAGCAGATTGGAAGATTGTGGTGTTTATTTATAAGGTGGGCAGGCGGGTAGAGTAGTTGGAAGCTAACAATTGGCGTCTAAAATACCACAATTATTGGTATTCTAGTAATGCACGATAAAAAAATTGACCAAAAACCCCATCCCGTTCCCTCCCTTCACGCCCCGACCCCACTCTCCCTTATTTCCCCCCCCTCCTACTCTTTACCTTACTCTTCTTGTCTGCCTTTCTTATCCCTTCCCTCTCCCTTACATTTTTTTTTTTCCCACCGTTCTCTCTATTTTTTCTTTGTCACCCCCCCCCACCCCCCCCACCTCCCCTCTCTTCCTATCACTCTTTCCCCCGCACCCACGCCCGCTCCACACTCCTTGCCTCCCTTCTTTAGCTTATCCCCCCCCCCCCCCCCCCCCCCCCCCCCACCACCCCCCCCCCCCCACCCCTCCCCCCCCCCCCACTCTCCCCGTCCGCCTCTCCGCCCGCCTCTACTCTCTCACTTTTACCCCCCCCCCCCCGTCCCTTCCCTCTTTGACCCATTCCCATCCACCCTCCCCTCCCCACCTTTCTTTTCATCTCCTCCTCTATACCCCCTCCGCCCCCCCACTTAACTCATTCCACCTCATCCCCCTCCCTTTCCCCTTTTCCCCACTAGCCTCTCCACCCCTCCCCCCCATCTCTCACACCTTTTCCCTTACTCCTTCCCCCCCTTCCACCCCTCTCCCCCTTCACCCCCCCTCCCTATGCTTTTTCTTCCCGTTTCCCCTCTTCCGTCTTCTCCAACTCACTCCTCCCGCTACCCATACCTCCGATATTTACCCCTCTCCTTCCCCCTTTAAAAATGCTTCACCTTACTTCCCTCCCCTTCTCTCCCCGTATTCACCCACCTCTCCCCCCCCCCCCCCTACTTTCTCCATCCCCCTTTCTTGCCCCCCTTCCCCTCCCTCTTTTTTCCCCATTACCCTCGTCTTCTTCACGCTTTTCGCTTTATATATCCCCCTCTTCTCTTCCCCCCCCCTCCCAACGCTTACCTTTCTGCCTCCTTAGTACTATATCTCCTTTCTCCCTCCTTCACCTCGATTATTATCCCTTCCTACCCTTCCTCTATTTCCTTCTTTTCTTCTCCGCTCTCCCTCCCATTGGTTCTCTCTACCTTTTCCTCGTTTTTTTTTCTCCTCCCCTGACTTGTTTTCCTTTTCCTCCACTCACCATTTTTTTTTTTTCTTCTTTTTCCCCCCCCCCTCTCTTTCCCCTCTCTTCTTCCCCCCCCCCACCCCCTCTCCTCCTTGAATCCTTTTCTCCCCTTTCCCTTTCCCTTTCCTCCCCCCCCCTCTTTCCCTTATCTCTTTACATCCCTCTTATTCTCCCCCCTCTCCCTTCCTTCCCTCCCTTTTCGCCTTCTCCGTCTCCCCTCCCCTCTCCCCCAAAACAAATAAAAATAATAGGATTTTTTGATACTAGTACCTAATGTTTCAAGAAATTTGAATGAAGTACCTAATGTAATTTTGTTTACTTAAGTACCGAAGACTTATATTTTCTTCAAATTTAGGTTACTATAGTAAACAAAAATAGTGAACCTCTAAAGATTTTCTGATTTGGGCCCACAACTAGTTCTATCCAAATTAATTCTCTCCCTAATTTCAAGATTTAGTTTATTTTTCATTTTCTTCTTTCTTCTTCTTTCTTCTTAAATTAGTCGTGCTTGCCAACACCTCCATTAAATCTTCCATTGCAAAACTTATGAGTTATGACATTGAAGAAGTATCAAAAACCAAATTATGAAAACCTACAACAAACAAAACCAATGGTTAATGGAGTAAGTTGATTCGTTTGATGTAGTTGAAGTTATTGGGTTGTTGGATTATTTGGAGTTTAAATGTAGGTTTTTGGGAAAATAAAAACAAAAAAAAGGTTTAATAGGGGAACAAAGAGAAGATAGGAAGATATAGGTTTAATGGAGTAAGAAAGATAAAGAAAGGAAAAAAAAAAGAGGTTAAGGAAGAAGGAGAGAGAGAGAGAGAAAAAAGAGGTTAAGGGAGGGAGAAAGAAAAGGAAAAAAGGGGGGGGGGGGGGGGGAAGAAGAGGGTTAATGGAGGAATAAAGAGAGAAGAGGGAAGAAGAAGAGGAAATTATAAAAAAAAGTTAAGTGTGGGTCGCACAAATGGATTTATAAATATAAAAAATAAATTGTGTTATCTGTTGCCTAAGTTTAACAAAAATGTAAGCATTACGTAATTAAAAAATAAAAATAAAATCATTAGGACATAATATTTTCGAAAACATTAGTTACTTAATATCAAAAAATTCAAAATAATAATAACCATTATTAAGAGACACTTTTTTAATTTTAAATGTTTAGTATCATGAATGTACCAATTAAGCAAATCTTAAAATGCATTGGACACCCTCTTTCGTACATGCAATGTTATTTTATTGTGTCTTGTTCCATCCAACCATGCTAGAAATTCTGCATCAACTTGCAGCTTCTTGAAGCTTTTTCCAAAGCTCTCAAATATTAGAAAGTTTACTTACAAAACCAGCTAGCTACATAACTTGTAATTAATCAAAACAGAAGACAACTTCAGTAAGCATTGATCAAATGGAAAACAACCCTCAGCAATTATTTACATCTTATTATGGTTCTCAGAAAACACTAATCTTTTCTTTCGCAAAATCTGATGAAAATTCACATTGATCATTCATCTATTTACAATCACTAGTCTCTTGAGGAAAACAATAATAATCATTAGGCTTTCAATGTTTAAGCAAAGCAAGAAGTCCAAGAAAAACAATGATTCACATTCACCATAATTTTTATTAAGTTTGTTCTTTGATATTTTTATATCTGCAAGGAAACTATGAAATACAGGAACATAGTTTTATAAAGTAAAAATGTTAAGTTGAATAACTTCCTACCCCAAGTTGTAAGGAGAAATACCAGTGGGTCTTTGGCACTATTATCACATAGCCAGTTTGCAAGACGCATCAAAAGTTCACGTCCAACAGGTTCATCTCCATGAACATTTCCAATAAACTGCACCAACAGCAAAATAGGTCTTCAAATTAGCAGGTTCCAAGATCTACAGTCAACTGGATTGCAATTTCCAAATTCATAACCTGTTGCATTACAACTAAATCTATAGGTCCAAGTTCTAACATAGTACATAACAAAATGATTTGCAAAGCAACAACCCGACTGCCTCAAGCTATGACTTGGCGTCAAAACCAAAGATGGGTCGACACTCGACACACCCTTATTCTTCTCACAAACTTTTTTAAGGAAATTTAATATGACTGCAAAGAAGTAGAAAAGGACCAGCTTACACACAAAATCCGCTCACTATACATCAATAACTCACCTTAAATGCAGATTCAGGCTCTTTTTTTCCTGGATTATCAGATATCTCTATTACCCACTACAGACCAAAAAAAAAAAAGGTAAACACTCAAGCATTAGTAAATACAAAGTATATCTCAGAAAGCAGCCAATGTAAGTAAGAATATTACCAGTGGAAATCCATTGACACTGTTTCCAATACTGCGCAATAATTACGGAAACCCCTCAAGGAGAGAACAAACATCAAGTCAGCAGATTCAATTTAGAGTACAACTAACTAAGGGAACTAGGGAAGATAAAAAAAAATGTTCAAAAATCCTTTCTTTTCCCTGTTTAGGAATATAAAAGAAGTAAGAAGTATAATAATATCACAAAAGAAGTTCATATTCTAATTCAAACCATAAAAAGTAGAAGTTTTTTAAAGCGATTACTATAAAAGAAGGCATATCAATTACCTGTATATCCTTGAAATGTTACTACACCTTTCACCAAATACCATAATAGCATTCTCTAAATCAGCATTACTCATGTATCCCTTGGTCAAATCACTATTGCATAAACAATTTTTCCGATTATATTCCTATATTCAAAAACCTATAATTCAATAGTCTATCAAAATCAGACAAAATCAAAACTTCAAACATACCTGGGCTTAGAATAATCATCATCCAACAAATGCCTACCTGTATCAAACACCAATTAATAAAATTTCAAAAAATAATAGAAATTCAAATTTTCACAAATTGGATTCACAAATTTCATTCCCTCACTCAAATCTTCAAATTCAAAATTGACCCACTCCATTAATTTCCTCATTGATTACCAATTAGTAAAAATCAAAAATTGGATTAACAAATTTAATTCACTCACTCAAATCTTCAACTTTAAATTCAAATTCAAAATTGACCCAATTCATCAATTTCCTCATTATATAATCTCACTAACTTAAATTATTTTTTTTAAGTAACAAATTTTAATAATGATTTGCACGATCATAAAATTAGAAATATAACGATAACGAAAGAAAGAAACAGAATTAACTAATGAATTAAACCATAATTATTAAAAACTGAAAATGAAATCAAATGAAAGAAAATTAGATGTTAACCTGGGATGTCAAATTTATGTTCCCCACCTCTGGCAAATGCAAGATTGAAAAAACAGAAAAAAGTTGCTGAGATCAATGACAAAGAAAGGGAGTTCATAGTTTTTTCATGCATTTTTTATTTTCCTTTTCTTTTTCCTAACATTTGATACAGTTATGAACTTGTGTTAACTGTTAATTGTGTTTCAGTTTCAAACAGATCAAAGTGTGACAGCAAAAGAGAGTAAAAGTACCGCAAAGTCCTGTTCCTGATGCGCAAAGTGTTTTGACTTAAGTATAACTAACGCTAACCGGGCCATAAGGGATACAGGGATAGGGAATTAATAAATGAGATAAAGATAAAACTGACCCAAATTGTTGTTTGGAGTGAGTAGAGATTAAATTGGGATAACTAAAAAATTTACGTAATTATCCTTATTCATAATTTCTTATTTTTCCTTCTCCTTCTCTTTCATTAAGGGTGAAATCGACTTTTACATCATTAAAATTATTTTCTTCCTTATACCACCCCTTAGGTATTATTTTTGAGGGATAAGTACTCATTTTATCCATATCCCTATTCCTTTTACTATCCCCATCCTTACAAACAAACAAAACACTTCTCAAATCCCTTCTCAGTTATCCTTATCCCTCCCTTCATGTCCCTCCAAACAAACACCCGTTAATGGTATGACCGTATGAGGTTGAGTATATATAAATCCTTTGTTTTTTTATTTAACTTGCTACATTTTTTTTTCTCATCTCCTAAGTCGTAACTTATAAAATTAATATTTCAAATTTATAGTAAAAAAATATAAAAATTATATTTTTGAAAAATTATATGTTAAAACAAATCAAATAATATCTCAAATAACTATATTTTCGTTACTCATTAATCACCAAAGTGAGTCGTCAAAGTTACACTGTGAATAGTGTCAAAAACATTTATGTAGCAATTAAAAATGGCCGATGGAGTTTCGAATTCCACTTTATTTCGAAACTAGGTTTGAAGCCAGTGTGGGATTAGTATAGATATAGTTTTATACATCAAATTTTACCATTTCATAAAATAACAAAAAATTATATGTATATCCAATTATTACTATATACGTAGTACTATATATATTACTGCAAAAATTGTAAATTAATTAATAAAAATTTTATGCTATGTCACACTCTAAAAACTCCACACACACACACACAGAACCTATGTGTGATGCATGGGGCTAGTCAGTTGAACATGGATGTTAAACTTACGGATAAGAAGAGGCTACTCTAGTTGAATTAGTGTATGGCAGTACATGGAAATTCACTTATTTGTATGAATTAGTGTACGGGAGTACATTCATGACTTTATATGGAGAAATGATATTTGCATATCAATTACGCAACCCATTTTTTTTGCTGGTAGTGGGTTGGTGTGTTTGTGGGGTCCATTGTAAAACTTTTGTTTATTTTTCTTCATGCATTCTGTTTTTCATTAAGTGGTGGGCCTATAACCAGTATTTTATTTTGTTTAATAAGTGGACCACATATTCCTTATTTGTGTTGGTGAAATTTTGTTACATCATTCTTCAAAGTTTTTGTTTCCCACAAAATTTTCCCCCTAATTTTTTTCGCATTACAGTTTACATTACCTCCATTTTTGATTTAATTTCATTTTTAAAATAATTGAAATAATATTTTTTATTCTCTACCGATTCTCGTTGGGTCTGTACTAGGGATAGCGTTCTTCATTTTTCATTGAGTTTTCAAAATTTAATTTTTGGTTGAATTTAATTGGTTTTGTTAGCAACAATGGAAACTATGTCGGTGAGGGAATATGCCAATCTGGTTCAACAAATTGTAAACTCAGAAAGTGTGGTAAGTGTTTCAATTTATTGGTGCGTTTGTTTTATAGTTTTCTGAATATGTATTGATAGTGATGAAAGTGGTAATGTTAATTATTTGGGTTTGGATTCTGTCAATTTAGGGTTAATTTTATGTAATTTTGTTAGTATCAATTGATGATATAGCAGATGTGTATACATAAAAGTAGCTATGCAAATCAAAATAGTAGCTATGTACATCTTAATAGTAGCACAAATCATTAATTTGCAAAATTTTTAAAAAAACAAACATTATATCACATATATAATCATCATATGACATTTATGGAGTGAATTTAAAAGGTAAATAGTAATTAATAATGCAACAAATATGTAACAAGATAACGGATGGAGTCGGTGACATTGATTTGAATGTTGTTATTTATGGTGATGATGATGAGTATGAACAAGAAGAGTTGGAGGAAGAGTTTGAGGAACTGGGTGAGGTTGTTGTGAGTGGTAATGTTAATGAAGTGTCTCCACCTAGAATTGGCATGTCATTTGATACCTGGAAGGAAGTTGATGAGTATTACAGGACGTATGTCGACAGGAAGGGTTTGGGGTTGCATGTGCTGCTGGGGCTTATAAACGTGGTAAGAGGCGTTCTATTTTGATGACCTGTTAATGTTACAGTAGGCCTGGTCTACGTGCTAGCAAGGCGAAACAATTAGTCACTGATTCTATTATGTTGGAGGATCCGACATTTAAACTGGGAAACTCTAAGAAGTGCGAATGTCCTGTATGTATGCAAGCTAGTTTGAACAAAGCTGGAAAGTGGATTGTGAATAAAGCTATTAACGTTCATAAGAACCATGTTCCTCTTACTCCCCAGAAAACTAGATTCATACATATGTATAGGAAAAATAATTTGAGTAGCTGAGTTAAACGGCAGTTGTTGAATGATATTTCGGTTGATATTCCTTTGGCTGAAGTTCATAGCTCTCTTGTTGAGCAGCATAATGATTTTGATGAGTTGGGTTGTACGCAAAGGGATATGAGGAATTATTTAGCTGAGGAGAAGAGACTGAAGATGGAGGATGGTGATGTGGAAACGATGTTGGATTATTTTGCCAAGATGTCAGAGGATAACCAGAATTTCTTTCATATGCATAAATTAGATTCTGAGGGTCGTTTGCAATACATTATGTGGGTAGATGCACGTTGTAGGGCTTCTTATGAGGATTTTGGAGATGCCATATGTTTTGATGCTACGTATTTGACCAATAAATATCATTTGTCGTTTGCAAATTTTGTTGGTGTTAATCACCATGGTCAAAGCATACTTCTTGGTTGTGCCCTAGTTTCTCATGAGACAACCGAGAGATATGAATGGGTCTTCAAGACGTGGAAGATGTGCATGGGAGGTAAGGGTCCTGACGGTATCTTGATGGATCAAGCTCTATCTATGCGTAGGGCACTCAGAACTGTTATGCCTGAGAGTACGCACCGTTGGTGTTTACGGCACATCACGTCAAAATTCAACAACAAGTTGAAGTTCTACGAGGATTATGATGAACTCATTGTTGAGCTAACCAATATAATTTATGACAGCTTGAACCATAACGAGTTTGAGAAAAGGTGGACACCTTTCATAGAGAAATACGGGTTACAAGATAATGATTGGCTTCAAGGTTTAGTAACTTGTTGTTTTTACAATAATTTGCAGTTTGCATAGTAGACATCATATCACATATTAAGTTTATCATATGTTAACATCACTTTGTACGTCTGTGTTGACCAGATTTGTATGAAGAAAGGCATATATGGGTCCTTGCATATCTTAAGGATATATTCTAGGCTGGCAAGAAGACTACTCAACGGGTTGAGAGTATGAACAACTTCTTTGACAAGTACATTGACAAAGACACTAGGTTGTTTGAGTTTGCATCTCGGTATTGTACAGCGATGGAGGCTCGTGCTGATGTGGAGTTGCAAGCTGATGCAGAGTCAATTCGGAAGCCCAAGGAACTAGTGATGCATGTCCCAATTGAAAGAACCTTTCGTAAGTATTATACGAATGCAAAGTTCAAGGAGGTTCAGAGGGAGTTAACCCGTTTGTGCTTTCTAAATTCAGAAGTTAAGACAAAGGTTTCAGAGCATGTGTTTGAGCACTTGGTGGAGGACAGAATTTGGGTTAAGGTGAAGAATTCTGACAGAGAATATCCTTTAGAAGAACGTTAGGTTTATCGTGTCACCTTTGATACTACTAACCATAATGTTAGTTGTGAGTGTAAGTATTTTCAAAGCCATGGGATAATGTGTAGGCACATGTTAAAGGTTTATGACAAAGAGAAGGTTACTGTTGTTCCGGAGAAGTATATATTGAAAAGGTGGCGCAAAGATGTGAAGCGTAAACACAACAGAGTTAAGGTTGCTTACCATGACCCTGGGAAGACAGGGGAAGTGCGATGCTTTAATAAGTTCTTGGCTGCTTTTGAGGATGTTTGTTTCAAAGATTCTATGCATGAAGAGAACAATGACATTGTAATGGAAGGCATACAAATGATTGTGAATCGCATCGACGAAAACAATGCTTGAATAAAGGCTTTGGTGGAGGGTAGCAATGGCACTGGTTGTGAGAACAATGAGTCTTACGCCGCCATGAATTCCACTGAGACTCCTTCTGTTGATCCTTGTTCCACTAGTAAAAGGATGCGAGTTGTGTCCCCTGAACAAGGTAGTTGCTCAGATGGGCCAAATGAGGCGCCAAATGAGGTTGCTCGTCAGTTGATCAAAGACCCTCCCATAGACCTCGCACTAACCGTCTCATATCAGAAGCAGAGAAAGCCAAAACGAAGGCTAAGAAGCGAAAGTTGCTCAGGAAAAGGCTGGCTAGGCATTGTCAATCCAGACTCGTCAGCAGAAGCAAAACCATAACCAGGTTGGCTGATGTATGGTTTTGCTTTCATTAGATACATTTTTCTTCCACCTTGATGTTTGTTGAGGGTGTTAATTAGTTTAATAGTTATAATATAATGTAATAACACAGGTTGCTGCTGCAGCGGAACCTGATGTTCATGACTTGCTAACGTTCGTTCATTGAGTTGGAGTGTTGATAATTGTAATGCTTCATTGAATCACTGTACAACTTCTAAAATGCCCTACCCTTCTCGGGTTTATTTCAATGGGGCTGACCAACAGGTTTCCACGCAACATGTTTACCGTTGACCTTTTATAGATTCTAAAGCTTCTATGCTTTGGAAGTCTAACACTAATGCGAGGTTTGTCGGTGGAATTCATGTTAATGGGGTTAATAATTCAGTTAGTTACTTTACTACAAATGTTGATCCTCATGTAAATGCGTGTGTCTGAGAAACTTTGTAAGTGCTAATCCACCGCTTTCATTTTCGCCTTCTTTTCATTGTAACAATTTAGATGTTGAAGCTGGACATCAAAGGTGATGATTTATTTGTGTTGTGTAATGACCTCCTTCCAATTTAATTGTCCTCAACTTATATTTATCTTTCGCTTCACTAACTGAATCTATCGTATGATATGTACATTCAAATATGATGTCATTAGTTTTTGATGCGTTATCTGAAATAAAAACCACTGTTTGGCAACATGATACTTAGTTGGTGTCATACAATATGCTGTTATTCACATAAACCACATCGTGATTTGATGTAGTAAGAGATTCTCGTTTAATAACATTGACAAAAGAATGATAGTTTGATATCGTGACCATAGTAAATTATATCATCAACTAAGTAATACAGTTTTCTAGATTATTTACACTGATATGTTTACCAAATACATCACAATGACAAAATTGTGATAATTTCATATCACCAATAAAGTATATTCAGTGTCCATACATTAACATCATATCACCAATACGGTATATCATATCACAGTAGGTTCAATTATCAATATATAATATAGTAAGGACATGATATCACTAGTTATTTATATCATATGAAGATACTACAAATTCCCCGTTTGTAATTCGTTACCTATTACATACTGTGCATCCCAAGTTGTTTCCACCCTGCATTGTATGTAGTTCATCATTTGTGATCATTTGTGTTTTGATGAAACGACGTAATTATTTCATATCACTGACTAAGTAGTTCATATCACATAAGCTTTTCATATCACTTGATCTTGTCGTCGTATATAAAAAAAAAAAAAAAACCATACCAAATAACCCAGTAAATATGTAATATCATATTTGGAAGAAAAGTAACGTGATTATGCCCTTAAATCATATCGTTGACTTAAATCATATACCAATTATCGTTCACTTATGTCCTTTTCAATATCTTTGTTTCGTGGTTGATAAATCTGCCGGTAATGAAGTTCCTATCCGTCAATTTTGTCAGTAAATTTGTTTCAAAGAGGGATTTTTTGATTAACAGGGAAACGAGTAAGGCAATATAGTGTTTGTCACTAACTTAGGTCAACAAAATAAAAAAAACTGTATAAGGAGGCAACAAATAGGAAGGGTCATTTAACATACATTAAATCATATGCAACACGTACATTATGATAACGTTAGTGGTGTTGTTGTTCACTTATTACTTGCTATAATTATATTGGTGTTTTGTTTTAATAGTTGGTTTTACTTAAATGCAACAACTACTTAAATTATTGTATACGTATTAAATGTGTAGTTAAATAATTTCACCATTCATCCACTACACAAAATTAATGGAGCCTCAACTAAACAATCACCTGCATGATGAACTCCACAACGATGGGGTGTGTCGTGTTTTACCCGTTGACAACTTTGAACGTCCAACAGGTATGCGAACAATCCGTATGTGGTTAAAGTGTACGGTGCAGACGACGAAGGAATGTGGTATTTCGTGAAAGATACTTTGCTGATGCGTGTCGTATACAAGAAACATGCAGCCCTTGTAGGCATCTCGCATGAGGAGTTATATCTATGGTGCAGGAGGAAGTTTGTTCGTCAAGATTTGATGACTGATGAACAGGGTGTTGTTGACGTAGAACTCCTAATGGCAGCTGCTGATAGGATACGTCACTTGTACTATTGCTATTTAACGCTTAATAATTTACCCTATCTTGAATTTCTAATGGTTAACTAGGAAGAACCGATGTTGTGCTTACAAAGAAGTCGTCCGATGAATTCCGTTGCATTACTATTCGTGATTTCGAGTGGTCATCTGCAGACAGTAATGCTGTCCACATTGTTAAGATGAGCAGCAGACTACAACTAAGTGCACTTTTCGAACGGTGGGCTGCTTTCATGGGATTTCATCCAGATCACGTACATTTACTACATGAACAAGGTCGTACGGGAGAAATTACCTCCTACGTCATAACCGTATGTGCTGTAGTAACATTATGGATGGCGACAGCATTCACTCACTTGTTTGGGATTTAACTCCGACAAATAATACCCCTGTAAGTGTTTTAATTTTACTTTCATATCATATTATGATATGATACAAATACCATATCATATGATATGATACAAATACAATGTCATATCATGCCGTTAGTATATCATAAAATCATACTGAAAAAACGGATTCTCATATACTCTAATTGTGATATGATCATAATACATAACTGTATCATGTCGTAATTTTATGGTTTTTTAATAAATGAAAAGTACATAAATCGAAGTAGTTTGTTTGTAACATATCACGATTAGAGTTGTAAATTTGGGAATTAATACTGTCATATGATATACTGTAAACATGATATGATGTTAATGTATCAGAAACTGTAATATGAAATACTTTGTTGCTGATTAATCCGGAAACCATGACGCATATGACGTTCGTAGCATGGTGTATTAATAATTACGTACATCATATCACTTATTAGTATTATCATATCACTAGCTTATTACATCACATGACGTTATGTTTTGCATTACAGTGTTGCGAAATAGCATTATATAAACCAACTAAGTTTCGACCACAAACTACGTACACTTGTGATCATGTTATGGGAGAAACAGTAAAGCATATCCCAATGTTTACTTATCGCCATCATATTATCAATATGACCACATCGTATAGCCATTGTTTTGTTTTTGTCTTGTTAAGGAAAAAAAACTCCTACATTACCACATTGCAATAACAAAAAGTAAATTTTTTTAATTAAATTATGATATCATTTGTACTCGATGTTATTTTAATCCAATCTGTTTATCATATAATTCCTTCTACCAAACATGTTAAAAGTTAATTACTGAGACATTGTGATATACAAACTAATTTCCCAACTTGTCTGCAACAACCGTAACCATTATTTGCACATGTACCATTTGTTTGCAAATTAATAAACCACACATCACTTTCTTTGTACTTTATATGTTGTTGTTAACACTATCCTTACCACCAATAGCCTTTCAGTTACCTTATTCCTTTCACACATTGTCAGTAGAAGGTCGAAAAATCAAAAAATATAGTATACTCTCTCTGAAATATGATTTTAGGACATTTGGATATGAGACTGATACACATTGGTTACTCCAATGCAAACAACTTACACATGCTTTGGAGGTATGAATTACATAATTAGAAGTCATAGTAACACCGTTCAATTTACTGTTGTTTTTATGAAAACATAGCACACGTTTTTCACATCATATTTTTAGATTACAATATCATATCCAAGGTAGTTCATTGGTAAAATTTATGTATGTTTTGATGAACAGTTCAACGTTGGTTTATGAACTTTCATATTTGAAATTTGAATGTATATAAATTATTTTACTGTTCCCTACCTACCCACTTAAGATTCTTCTGCAACACCTATTTACACTTGACTTGGGAGACTAAACACTTAACAAAGGAAAATAACATAAGAGCTATGGACGAACAATCGTACCCTAATCAACCACCTGTTGCTGAACCCAACCAACCACCACGGCTTTAACACAATGAACCACCACCAAAGGATTTCCAATTTACCGAAGCTCCTAACCATTTAGTTGTTAGAAAGCCACTCGTTAACCGTAACGCTGCGATCAACATCAACGAATTCATGTACTTCTTTGATTGTCGGGATCATGGGAAGGTGTACATCACACTAGCTACGATTAGGGACTTCATATGTTGCCCCCACGAACCCTGGCCGGCAGAATTTGACCACCTCCGAATGGAAGGAGGTGCTTTCCCATGGGAATTGCCTGCTCATATTCCTAATTTGAACGACTTGTTTGGGGTTCACTTGGCGTTCAAGGTGTTCGTTGGATGGTTGCTGGAAAATTTAGACAACGACATTTCATCCAATTACCTTCATCTTGAGCTGGTAAGTTTACTTGATCCTCCACCATTAAATCATTGGTCTGGTAAAATCAATTTGCTTCGCGAAAATGAGGTAAACTGCTCGTTTGGTCGTTGGACTGACGACATTGAGTGTTATCATGTCATGGGCCGTATGTGAGGCATATCGTTGTTTCTGTTGTATGTGAACTGCAACCCACCATGTTAACCAATGTTTATTTGTGTGAAAATTTGTCCGTTAATTGATGACATCGACAACAACCCTACACTAGTACACTCCCTACGCATATGCCCCTTATTGTGTGGAATATAAGGGGTGTTAATAGGCATGGGTTCAATCAATGTTTAGGTAGAGTTATGAAAGTCCACAAATCAAAGTTGTAGGTGTTGACGAAAACAAGAGTAGGGGAAGGTCTGTGGGAAATGTGTTGTGGTGTTTTTGATAACAGCTACGACACTTATGTTATTGACTCCGTCGGGATGAATCGGGGTTCAATCATAGTTTGGGACATGGACGTCCTTAACTTTCAGATACTACGCATTCCTTTTACGAACCCTGCACTTGTATGCCAAACCCTAATTCAGGTAAGGGTGACAATTTTATATTTTCAGATTACAGTTACACTATTTCAGTAACATCTGTTACGTTACAGTTTCCAATATCATTATATTATATATTGCATACATTATATCACATGTTATATGTATCATAGGGTGTGCTATAAATATATTAACTGTGACCATTGTCGAATTTTTAATTAACTTACTACCTGCGAATTCCTTCTGAATGACATATTAATTTCAAAATCACATGTTACAATTTGGTTATCATATTTGGTTACAATAACAACTGATGATAAAGTAATTATCATTTGGTGAACCAGCCTGTGTTGTAGATCATTTACATTCACCAGCGGCGTAAGGGTAGTGGAGGAACACGCATGCATCACTTGCCAATGTGTTTAGTAGGTGTTGCACAACACATAACAAATAATTCAGCTTAGTTTGTCTAAATGATGGCTGTGTAATTAACTATTATTATCTATGTGCTTAGTTTGTTAGGGGAAATACAGTATTGATGCGGCATCCTTTTGTACTGGTACTACGTTTGGCGTACTAATGTTGTAGCATTCTATAAATATGGCGTGCTATTTATGTATGACATAACATCATATTGCATTTTTCAAAGATCATAACGACAGAGCGTAACATATTTGTATTTACTAATATGTTACGAAATTAGTTTGAAACTGTGACACTGACATATATATAATCGGATGAAAGAAATGCAAACCGAATTAAAATTACGTAGGTAATTGTTCTCCTATTAAACCACTTTATCACCGTAATATAAAATACGACATTAGTGGTTACTGAAGTCCTAGTACGCCAATGGTAAAGGGACCGAAGATGAAGGAAAGTAAGAGGATAGTTGGACAAACAATTCACGTTTCATGATTTGTCCATAGCTGTTCACTTCCTTCAGTAAAATTAAACGGTTGTTGATGTGGTCAGTCCAAGACATCCCAAGTGTTGGTTGAACACGTCTCACGAACGAAACAATATTCTTGAAGTTACCCCCTCTAATTAGCGGAGAAGTTATGACATCTAAAACTTCATTTGTTACCAAAATGACACAATTGTAGTTGTAGGCAATTGAATGTAGGTTTGTTGACACTTTGGAGAAATTTTTTTTCCTTCTCCACATTCCTGCTTGGCTATGTATGTTCAAGCTCAGATCTGGCCAAAGCTGCTATGGAGTCTATAACAACTAAGCGTCCTGCACGAGGTCCATTAACCAACGTATCTAGCACCTTAGGTAGAGAAAAAAATACTTTTCAATAACTGTTCGACATTACCAACTTCGCGCACAATTATATTGCTCAACGGGTTCTCACCAACGTCGAATCGACGACTTAGTTGTTGTAGCCGTTTAGTTGGGAAAGGTTTAACTGTTTGAATGTACACGGCTGAACAAAAAAGTCCACCCTGTTTTAGGGGAAGTTGACAGGTCATACATAGTTGCATACACAACTGTGTCTTCCCCGTTCCATTTTCCCCACACAACACCGTGATTGTTCCAGGGACGAAACCGACGTTTAACACTGTATCAATGGAAGGACAAAGTGTTTTGAATTTGTGTTTGTTCGTCACCAATTGTGACGGAGTAGGTGTATGACTGTATTTTTTTAACTGATATTCCATCATTGTAGTTTGAAACAATACAAAAGGAAAAAAAGGGAAATGTGATTTTGACGAATACCATTTGGAATGATGGGGTTATAAGGGTCACACAGGGTGTCAATTTATTCTGATGTATGATATTCCAAAACAGATGAGGTGTTAAGATATAATGCCTTCCGTGATATGATGTAATGCCTTCGTGCTTATGATGAACTAGTGGTTTTTGTAAAAGGGATTCTGAATAACCGTGTTACTGGAGGGCATAAAAAATGAGTACCCTTTGGCGGGAAATTAAATTGCGGTTTTCCTCTCTTTTTGTTGGATTCCCCAATTCCAGTCCCCCTACCTTATATTAAAATAATCATGTCAACATCTGTTAGGTAACCTAACAAAACCAAGTAATGGCTTCATCCAAACAAATTCCAACCCACACAAACCCCATTGATGTCGACGCAATGGAATCACCTGAAGAAGAAATAATGTATATTCCGTGTGGATTCATTACCCCACCTAAACCTAAGACACCCCCGTTAAACCTTCCCATATATGTTACTCGTGGTTATGGGACACAACTAAGGGAAAGAGTTGAGGTTAGAGTAAAACGCCATGGGAAGAGTGTTGAACATTTTAAACTCAGTGACTGTTATGGTTATGTGGAAAAAATGTTCCCATGGCGTAATACAAATTGGACCTGAAAATGTTCCCATGGCGTAATACAAATTGGACATATATGGGAAGTTTACTCACCTGAAGATCCTGTAAAATTGAGGTCAAGTGGAAAAAAGTAACCTCACACAAATTGGATGGAAGGAAATACAGGTGCGAGGTTACTCAACCATCTAAAAAAAATGAAAACATTGTTTCATCAACGGAGAAGTGCGTAATACTTGTTTAGAACAGTAAAGGAATGACACGCCCTTCGTTCGTCAAACATGTTGAAATTTTGATCGATGGTCATGACCCAAATATTGTAGTCCTGACAGAGCCAAGAGTAGCCAAGCCTTTTCTACAAATTGTGCTTCGAAGCGTTCCTCACTACAGATGTACCGATAACTTGGACGTTGTGAACGATGGAGGGGTGGTCATATTATCGGTGGTAAAGAAAAAGCAAGTATTGAAGAAAATCTGGAGTAATGAGTCACTTAAAGTTATCCTGTAATTTTGACCCATGTATGTGTTGGTAACATTAGACAACAAACTTTTTGCGTAACCCCTATGTATGCCAATTACGACCAAAATGTTGTCTACATATCACTTTTGCTTAAAACCGAAGTACTTGTATAATGTGATGTAGTACAACTAACATATAGTAATGGTATGGTTAAGAACTTATGCTTATCTCCTATGATTTGCACACATTTGTCGATATTTTGATGTACCTAAAAGTCAGTTACCAGTTCATATGAGTCACTGAAGGTCACATATGATGTATTTTTTCCTTGAAAATGATGTGTTGCTTTAGTAGTACAATGAGTTATGACAAATGTTTGTATTCTTTGTGTTATACGATATATTATTTGTATGCTATGATGCATTTTTTGTAAGATAAGATGCTCCTTTTACCTATTACTTCCACGCAAAACAATTATGATGTTGTAGTTAACAAATATGATGTAGTATTTACAAGATACGATGTAGCATTTTATATGACATGATGCAGTACAACACCTGGTAATTTTTGTCTATTACTTGCATCGCAAAAGCATTAGGATGTTGCCAATAAGGGATATGATGTAGGATTTAATAGATATAATTAATTAGTATATTATTGTGTTACAACACTAGTCAACCTAAAAAGAGTGCGATTGGGTAACATTATGATTAAATGTTAATTTAGTATGATGTAGTCTTTGTATGCCATCATATCTACTACTACATTTGTATAGTGTACAGTATTTATGATAGTTTTTATTACTGTTATTATTGTTTGTTGATTACCATATAATTCTACTATACTAATGACCATGTCGTTGTCTTCCTTTATGGGCAATGGAGGACTGTAACTTGGATTTTCATAATTTTGTTCATAGTGGCTTTACTTTACAAGTTAGTAAAAACAACCAATGGTACAGGTGGAAATATACGGGTGGAATTATCATTTAGTCATATATAAAAGAATACTGACAAAAGAATTGTGATGTTGTAAATATCAGATGTGATGTAGTATTACTAAACCCACTTCACTAAGGGTATGTAGTATTCGTAAACCACTTCAGTAAGGGTTTGATTGAATAACAATATGATAAATTAGTTAATGTAATATGATGTACCCATTGTATGACATGATGTGCCCTTTGTGTAACCTGATGTAATATTTTTACACTATGACATGGTTTATGCGTATTACGTCCAATGCAAAAGCATTAGGATGTTGCAACTGAGGGATATGATGTAGTATTTGGAAGGATATGATTAAATAGTGTACAATACACCATTAGTAAACCCACTTCCTAGAGTAAGGGTGCGACTGGATAACATTATGATAAATTGTTCATTTGATATGATGTACCCTTTGTATACTAGAATGTTGCTTTCAACATACTATTTAAGAAAATGATGTGCGATGTAGCTTTTAATACGAAGTAGTTATCGTACAATATGATTGCCTTTGTTATGACATGGGGAAGTAATAATTGGAAAATATGATGAGGTGGAAGTACCTATTAATACTGAATTATCCATATATTAACCTGCATCGACTGAATTATCACAGGAAAGTAGGAAACCTTCTACAGTTCTGAAATGAGAACGTTGAAAAATAAAGTCCCGACATACTAATGATAAAGTACCAACATACTAATAATATATCAACAACAATTACCCTTGGCAATATCCTTAACACTCTCCTTTGCTTCATTAAAGTCACACATCAAATCATATGTCAGTACGTAGCCATTCTCGTTCTGCTGCCAAGCCTGCAAGCTATTATAACAACACTTAATAAAAAATTCATAGCAACACACGACCCAAGACAGGAACAAGTATACAAAATGGATATGTATAAAATATACATACAAATTGAAATTTCTCTTGATATCTTTTTACACAAGCTTTGATGGCCTCGAGCATGTACACTCCACAACTGTAACTAAAATCCATAGTACCCACTCCAGAACAGCAAGGTTGAGTTAGTTTCTAACTTTTTTGCGTATTTACTTGTTAAACTGAAAAATGAAAACAAAAAACATACCCATCTTCTTGGTGTGCTACTTTAACCACCTTAAATTCCCATGAATCTACCATGCTACTCACCCACGACGAATCAATAGCGAAGAAAAACTTGTCCACAACTCTATTTTGCGGCCATAACATGAAACAAAAAAAAAAAAGCGACTCACCCACGACGATCAATAGCGAAGAAAAACTGTCCACAACTCTATTTTGCGGCCA
>PYUH01000219.1:1276638-1321269 GCA_016808085.1 Suaeda aralocaspica
AAACAAAAAAAAAAAATGAAAAAAATAAGGCTAAAGATTTTAGGCAAAAGGCAAAAAAGTAAATGTGAAAATCTAAGGAAAGACAACATTGCATACTAGCTTATGAACAACATTCGCATGCTCTTGAATCGAGGATCGTGAAGCAGAATCCATTAACCAAACTTGTTCAGAGTTGGTGTAATAGGCAGCACATAACCAGTGGCAATTTTGAAGAACAGGTATAAAAACCTTAAAAGTTTTTATAATTTTTAAAAAAACTTAAAAACCACACGTGGAGGAAAACAAATGAATACCAACACTTTACTACATGTCCACGTACCACAAAAAACCTTTGCTATGGAGTACCAACAAATTACTTTGCGGCTGCTTTAGCAAGTCTATTAGTTGAAATCCACCCTCCCGGATCATCATCTTTCTCCATAAATAATCTTATCTACACACCACAAAATGTAATTTTTTTAAGGTTCAAGGTTAAATCATATTAACCTAATTTCCACTATATATAAAGGAATTAATGACATAATCACCGCCACAGTAGGGTCCATCATGAAGCGGATGCTTGCACCCTTGTACTTATCACGCCACATTGCAGTGTACAACGCAGCCGCTACCCTCACGTACTAACAATATTTAAAATAAATAAATTATAAAGGCACAAGTGTAGGATAAATTGTAATCCAAAGCAGTTGAACCTCACATTGTCATCAACGCCAGTCGAACCATGCAGCAAAGTCTTGCAATTATCGACACTCGCTTCTTGGTCTCTACACTTAAGAATAACCTCATCACAACAAGTGCACCTTAAATACAAAAAACAAAAACAAATTCCACAGAATACAACACTCACATACCAAATTTAATAAATAAACATCTTATTGCGCATATTTTAACACAAATTGAACAACTCAATATTTTTCAGTCAATATGTTTCAAGTTGCTAGATAATCTAATCAAAAACACAAATACTGTAACAAAAAATTGAACAAACCTCTTTGTAATACCAGAGGAGAACGAAACAATCTTACTCCGCATGTGCGGAAATTTGCGAGGAAATATCTGAGTTGCAAAGGCAGCATCACTAAACTTGGCAGTAATTTTTTTTTGCCTCTTATGCCGACTCTTACTCATTTTTCCTTCATCCCCCATTTTGCCATCATCATGTACATCTGTTGAAGATTGTTCAGACTCTTTAACACTTGAATCACCATCTAAAGACTCATCGTGAGAAACAGAACCTACATCTGGGTTCTCTACTTCACGACCTTCAACACCATCACCTTCCTTGCACATACCACCATGTTCATCTACAACACCATCACCATCCTTACACTTAGCACCCCTATCATCTTCAACACCTTCAGCATCCTTTCACATAGCAGTAATTTCAGAAACAACATTCATCACCAAAGTATCACGGTCAGGCTCCACAGTTGTATCTTCAACAGTTATAGTATTAGCGCGATTAAGAACTACTTCACATGCTGGAGCACGTCCTTCATCATTGGGTAAAACCTCAATAGATTTATGGACCTCATCAGCAGAATTAACATGGTCACCATCACCAGATTTAAGGACCTCGTCATGTTTACCTCAATCAACATGCTCACCAGATTTAAGGACCTCGTCCTCATCACAAGAATTTACGTCTTCACCATCACCAGATTTAAGGACCTTGTCCTCATCATCATTATTACCTCGACTGTCACCAGAATAAACATCCTGAGCATGACCACAACTACCTTGGTCAGTAGCAGGGGAATTTGGTTGAACAACATTACAATTTCCATCATCATTCTTACAACTCTCTTCGTCATCAGTACAATTACCATCACCTTCTTCGTCAGCAGAACTAACTACGTCTTCCTTCTCATGACCAGAATTGCCAACTGCATCACCGGAGTCACATCAACATCTAAATCCTTGGAAACCACACTCTCATCAGTACTTTCACCTTCACTGCCACTACATAACGACAAATCCCAATTATAGTCAACCTCTTCATCATCCGATGACAAAACATCATCTATGAACGGTAGCATATTCCTTTGGAAATAATTGTTACAATCTGCAGGACCTGTACGCCTCCGCTTTATGCTTGGGACTTTGTCGGCAGCTTCAACAAAATCATAAACTAAAGTTGAAACACCACATTCATCAGCAACATCCGAAGACACTCCAAACCCAGCCAGTACCACACCAGCAACCTGTAAACAATTCATTAAATACACTCTAAATATACACTCCAATTCATTATAAATAAAGTTATTCACCTCCTTCATAAAAGTATGAGTATAACCAAACATAGGTCCCATGGTATCTTTCGGCATCAAAGGATGCTTCTTCCCATAAGCTACATTTAAACACTACAACACAACACCAAAATTACAAATGACATACACATAAAACCTTCTCAAAAGAAAATGAATACACTATATAGATTAAATACCCCAATCTTTCCGAAATCCCCTCCGTCTTCGTATCTATCTGCCTTCCTAGCCTCATTCAATACCTTAGTTATCCAACCGCGAACACGCGTGTACAAAGTCCAATCCAAAGGTGTCCTATCCAATCGATCTAAGTACAAAATTTGTAATTTGAAACACATGTAAATTCAAATCAACTAGTTTTAAAAAAAGGATACCAATCAAACATCTACATTCCTAAAACAATAAAGAATCATTACCGCAAGGAAGTACGTACAACGACCAGCACGTCTACAGAAGCCTTCCTCATAAAACTTTGCTGCAAAGTGCTTCACACTATCAAACAACCAATCGACCACCAACTGACACCAGTCATAATTACAGCTATCACATGCTACACCAACTGTTGGATATAATACATTCGATAGCTTAGACCCAGTTGTTGGGCACAACAGGTCACCTAACACAACTATCATGAAAGACACCTTGAACTCTTCTTCATCACACTCTTCCCAACCTAAATCGAACCGTTTGCGAACACCACCTATGTTAACAACCAGTTACTCTTGTTTCTAACCTTCACCTCAACACCATACTTTGCCATCATACAATCAACAAGCCTTGTCATTTCACCAGACTTTAAATTCTTCGGTACAGTCTTAGGCCTATGAGGAAGACCAAATATCCAATGGACTTGAGACTTATGGATAGGGTAATCCTTGCCATCAGGCAACATCAAGACCTTGCGTAAGGGATCTACTTGTGTCATTAACCCTTCAAACCCCATTTCACGGACCCATTTCTTCTCCAAACTGTCAAACTTCCCAACTATTTTCCCGAACGTCTCCATCCGACAATTAACATTAAGAGGGTGTCAATCACAATTTCTCAACTGCGTCTCCAACACAACTCCCTCTTCCTTAACACACGACCCTTTTGTCTTCACAGTGGATTTCATTCAGTACAATACATACATTCAACAATAATTCCAATGTATAGTATATTAAATTAACAACACAACCAAACACTAAAAAATAACTATTTAACCATCCAACACAAAACAACATGCAAACTATATTAAACCTTATTCAATGACCTCACATATGAACATCACTATTATAAACTACCACATGTAAGCCAAAGCAAAAAACCAAATTAAAAACTGAATAATTACAATCATTCACTATATTTCAATAAAAACACCAATTAAAAAACATTTACTTTAAAAACACCTTCGCACAACTCAATTTTCTCTACAACATCATCAACATCTTCACCACACCTGTCATCCATCTCAGCATCCTTCGATTTCATACAAAAATTTTTCTTCGACTTACCCATGAAAACCGCTCGTTACCTAGCAAATAAAAGCAACATTCAATCAAAATTCAAAACTTTTGATGATCATTCGAAAATTTTAAAATGAAAATTGGGAAAATTTTGAACATAAAAAGTTAAAGAAATTGCCGAAACCTCGTTAACAATCAAAATCAAACAATGAGACACATTAAAAACTTTGAAATAATAATTAAAAAACTTTGAAAAGTTAACCAAAAAAATAAAGGAGAAAAGTAGATGAAAAATATATGAAAGGTCTTAAAAAATGAATTTGGAGAAAAACAGTATAAAGTACTTGAAAGGTTTTGACTGAAAGTACAAATAAAATAGCATAAAAATAATTAAAATGCTTTTGTTAGTGGGGTCCACTACTTTGAATAAAAGACAAAACAGCTGTGTTTCACATAACAGTTATGTGCCAATCAGTCCTCCTTTGTATGAGTGCATAAATTCATTTCACTTATCTACCACTACAAGAAATAGGCGATTAGGGATCGTCGCTTCTGGTCACTAAATCAAGAAATCGGTCGTAAAAACAGGTTTGGCGACCGTGGAGACCAAATTTTTATCGGTTTCATACTATTTTTGATCTTTTTGTGTTGTTTACGGTCGAGTTATTTGCTATTTGTGATCTAATTTCATACTGTTTTTTAATCAATTTTTTGTGCTATATTTCAAATCTATTTTTTGTGCTATTTTTTTTTTATTGAAATCCTGTTTTTGAAATTGTATTGTATGTAAATTTTGATTGGATGATATCTTGAAAGGCTTGAATTATGGAAACTGAGCTAGTTCTAAGATGTTAGGGAGAATATGAGATGAAATAATGGCACGAATTGTGTTGGAATGATGATTCGTTAATTTCCTTCGGTAAAATTGTGTTGGAATTATGTTTAGTAAAGTATGGAACTTCAGTTTAGGGCATCATTATAGAAAATTAAAGTATTTGACACATCTTATCATTGCCTTCTTGCTGTCATATTGGTAAAAGGTTTAACATCAAATCCCAATAAATTCAAGTTTATATTACTGCTTGTTTGAACTATTAAGAATATATCAAGTTTATATTACTGCTTGTTTGAATTATTAAGGAAATATCATGTTTATATTACTGCTTGTATGGTTTATCATGTATTATATATTGCCATGTTTACTTCACTTTGACCATAGAAGTTTGGCTTTGAGTATGTTTTGGATTGTATTTTCAAGGTTTTTACAATGTCTCGACTACGTTCTATAGGGAGAAAAAGAGAGCTAAAACAGCTACACTTTATGTTTTAAAGGTTATAGTTATTTTCATGATATATTAGATGTGGTACATGATGTCCCTTGTTACAATTAGGGGTGAGCAATTAAGGGAGAGAAAAAATAACACAAAAGTTGTTACGAATGTTATATTTAAGAGGTCTTTACAAAAAAAAGAATGATGTGAAATACAAGAGTGAGCTTCGAGTTAATAGAAGAACCTTCAATATAACATATGAGACACTTAGAGATATTGGGGGTTTGAGAACAAAACACATGTTACTTCAAGAAGAAATAGTAGCCATGCTTATATACACGTTGGCTCACCATAAGAAAAATAGGTCTATTGGATTATACTTCTTTAGAAGTAGAAAAACCGTGAGCTGATAATTTCACCTTTGTCTAAGGGCATTGCTCAAGTTGCACGAAATATTTCCTCACACCAATATCGAATGATTGTGAAGATGAAAGGTGGAAAGCTTTCAAGGTACTTGTCTTCTCTAAGCCCCTAATCGTTGGAAGGATTTTTTTTATCATTTTTGATTGCTTGCAAGTAATATTTTTTCCTTATTTTTGTGGAATTGTTTAGGGGCATTAGATGGGACTTATAGTATTGTAAATGCGCCCTCACAAGAACAATCAAGGTATAGAACAGTCAATCAGAGCCTTAAACTCAAAATTGGGGCTAGCTACATGAATGAACCAAAAATTAATCATTTTAAGTGATCATTCGCACAAAATTTTCTCCTCCATCCCCTGCGATCGAGAACCTCATTCACTTGTAAATCTAAAAGTTTCATATCCTTCCTAACCCCTTCCCACCAACTCATTTACGTTCTCCCCCTACCTTTTTGAGATCTCCATGATTCCACCCTTTTGGGTCCCTCATGTCTTTGTCTCACATGTCCAAACCAACACACGTGATTTTCCCTTAATTTGCTTGCAATAACTGCAACACCAACTTTCTAGCGTATGACTTCATTTCTGATTCTGTCTCTTAGAGTGTTCCCGCACATCTATCTCAACATCCGCATCTCCGCATATCCTACCTTTTGAATGTGCTCCTTCTTATAAGCCCAACATTATGTACCATAGAGAAACACTAGTCTTATGGCAGTCATGTAGAATTTCCCCTTCAACTTTAATGGAATGTTATTGTCACGTAACACTCCCGTGGTTGCTCTCCATTTAAGCCACTCATATTTACTTGTATGTGCCACATCTTGGTTAATATCGCCACTCTTTTGGATAAAGACCCAAGATAATTAAAACATTCCCTCATATCTAGGGTGTCCGTCCAACCTCACCACTGCATGACTTTTCCCCCTCTGAGTCCCAAAGCGGCAATATTCCATATATTCCGTCTTACTCTGACTTAGCTTAAGCCCTCTACACTCAAACCTTTGCCCCCATTGCTCTAATTTGGCATTAACTCGTTCTTTAGCTTCATCCATCGATACGATATCATCCTCAAACAACATGCACCATGGTACTTCAACCTGGTTGACCTTATTTGTAATCCCCCGTATTTTTAAATATTTCATAAATGAAATTTAATTTTATTTATAATATTAATTCACATTTTCAAGAAATTATTACAATATTGGGTGAAGGATTTTATTGAATTTATTGAAATCGCAACACAATGACTTTATTTTAACAAAAAAGTATTTTTATAAATTTCAATATTATACAAAATTGATGTTTATAGAATATGTCAAATTTATTTTTATTAATTATTAGGGTCTTATTATTTTATAAGGTATTAATATTACCTATATAAGTTAAAAGGCCTACTTCTAGCGACCACCACCGGTGCCTGGTTGCTGTGCTTTCCGGCCACCACCACGTGGTCACCTTCTTTCTCTCCTTTCCTTATTCATTAGTTTGTTCATATTATATGAATAATTTTAATGATGTTGATTTTGGTTTTGTTGTGGCTTAAAACTTGTTTTGTTGATGATAAGATTTGTAGCACCCTGGAATTTTCTAACTTTCTACTCTATACTATAGTGGAAGTCTTAAAACCGAAATCAATTTAAAACTTAAATTTCAAAACAATCACAAAACTAAAACAACCATCCAAAATAAAAATCAGCTTAAAACCTAAACTTTATTACACTTCGGAACCATTTTAATGGCCCTTAAAAACCAAAACTAGAAACTAAACTTTGAGAATAAACAACATCCGAATAAAAGTTAGATCACTCCAAGCAATAAAGTAGAACTACACTACACAGCAAGCACTCGCACTCGAGCCCAGCATGAAATGACTTATGCCCACTTGTACCTGTACCTTTTCTTATTTAAGACAACTACTTACCAACAAGTGGGTCATTGTAGGGCCAAGTTCAAGACAAAACCATGCGCACAAAAAAAAAACACTCAGCGAAGCTGAGTACATAACTACTAAAGACTATGCAACAAGAACAACATAAATTAAAACATACACACATCTTGCCTTTGAAAACTCTTCACCTATGCATAGGCTCAACAATTTAATTATTATATTTAAACTTTGGATTCCACATCGAACGATTTTCCATTCCTTTAAAAAAAATCGCCCTACGGGGCACCAACTTGGGAGCAACTCCAAATTACCTATGTCACATAAAGTGACAGAATTCCAGCGCATTAAAAATATAAAAGAGTACAACGTCTTGTACTCCAATAGAAGTCATAGATCACTGTTCCATACGTCTCCCTCATTGTTCATGCTCAAAGTATATACGTTCCAAGAGTTTTGATGCGAATCCTCTTACACTTTATGTGATTAATCGGTTTAACAATGTTATGACTCACATACAACATCACATAAGGACATGCATCAAATAAATCAAACCATATTAATTATCTTTGGTTTAAAGTGATTCTTAAAATAATCTTATCCGTGTCCTTTAATCAAACTGAACTTCCTTTACCACACATTAACTGTGAGTGGCTAACTATTTACTTTCTCCTTGACCACACATTAAACTGTGAGTGGCAACATGCATAAAATAATTTCTCATTAACTTCCTTTAATCATATGAATAAAAATTCACAAACTACTTTTCTTGTTGATTAAGTAACTAACCAACTTAAATAACTTCCTTTCTTCATAAATAAGCTATTGGCCAAATTAAACTGATCATAACATTTCAATTCAATCTTTGTGAAATTTTATATTACTAAAACATGGAATGTCTAAATAATATATAATCATACTTCTAATAAAACTTGTCATGCATGTCAATCCGCAATCCAAACAAGCATAACAACATATCATAACATATCAATCTTTCTCTCTTTTTTTCTCTTTCTCTCTCTAAATTTTGGAATCCTAATCACCAATTTGCAAGATAAAATCTGAAAATTGGGTTTAAGGGGTATTTATAGTCCCCAGAGTAGGATTTGGTGAAAGCCCATAATTATCCTAAATAGTGGAAAATACTTTTATGCCCTTTGCCTTAAAGTAAATTTGGAAACTCTTAAAAATTCTATATATTTTAGAAACCTTTCAAAATATTTTATAAAACATAAAATATTATTTATAAACGCAAATAATTATTTTTAATTAAAATCCATTAAAATTCCTTTGTTTAAAATTCTTTTTGAATATAATTTTTCAATAACAATATTAAAATCATACGTATAAAATATAAAATAATTCCTTAGAATACGTGAAAATATGAGGTATTATAATCTACCCCCCTTAAAAGAAGTTTCGTCCCGAAACTTTGTGTAAATTAGTGTATGGAATATGAATTGAGACTACATGTACTTCAAGCCTTTTCATTATAATGCTATATTGTTGTAGACTTTAGACATTTACTTAACTTTCACTTGACAACTTTTTAGTAAACAGACATAAAACTTTTACTTAAAAGTCGTAAAAGCTCATAAAAACTTGCAAAATTGAGGGTAAAACGCGCGAAATTGGATCACACTCTACCCCCCTTAAGAATCGAGTTACGTCCCCGTAACTCTACCTAGTAACCTGAAATAACTCTGGATACTTTTCTCTCATCATATCTTTAGCCTCCCAAGTAGCTTCTTCGGTTTCTTGGTTAGACCACAACACCTTCACTACTTTAACACTTTTTCTACAAGTATCCCTGACTTTATTGTCTAGGATCTTAATTGGCTTCTCTTCATAGGTCAAACTTTGGTCTAGCTCTATTGTTTCAGGTTGTATTACATATGACTCATCTGGAACATATTTTCTTAGTTGAGACACATGAAATACATTATTAACTTTACTCAACTCCAGTGGTAATGCTAACTTATAGGCCACTTTTCCAACCCTTTGCAAGATCTCATAGGGTCCTATTTATTTTGGGCTTAATTTTCCCTTCTTTCTGAACCTCATTACTCCTTTCATTGGTGATACCTTAAGTAACACCTTATCGCCAACTTCAAACACAACTTCTTAGCGTTTTTGGTCCGCATAAGACTTTTGTCTATCTTGTGCTGCTTGAATCTTTGCTTGTATTACCCTTATTTTATTTGTGGTTTCTTCAATCAATTGAGGTCCTAGAGTCACTGTCTCACTTATGTCACTCCAACATAAGGGACTTCTACACTTCCTTCCATACAAATCCTCAAAAGGTGCCATGCCAATACTTGCATGGTAGCTATTGTTGTATGAAAACTCAATGAGATCTAAGTGATCCTCCCAGTTCCCTTGAAAATCCATTAGACAAGCTCTTAGCATGTGCTCCAAAGTTTGTATGTTTCTCTCTGTTTGTCCATCGGTTGTTGGATGGAATGATGTACTCATCTTCAACGTTGTACCAAAGTTCTCCTAGACACTTTTCCAGAATTTTGAAAGAAACCTAGAATCCCTATCTAACACGATATCCTTTGGAACTCCATGTACCATCACAACATGTTTTATGTAAGCCTTTGAAAGTTGTTCCATTTTCCAAGTCTCTTTCATAGGTATAAACACCGCTGACTTAGTAAGCCTATCCACCACAACCCATATGGTATTATTTTGATTCCTCGACTTTGGCAAGCAAGTTACAAAGTCCATTGATATGCAATCCCATTTCCACCCTGGTACCTCAAGTGGTTGAACCTCTCCTTGTGATCTCTTATGCTCAAATTTCACCTTTTGACAATTGAGACACTTGCTCACAAATTCAGCCACTTCCCTTTTAATTTGTTATGGGTTGTATCGAAACAGTGAGTTACTCCTTTATTAATGGTGAACTGATAGGTTTCGTTAAACATGAGAGGGGGATTAGATAGGGTGGTCCTCTTTCTCCATATATATTTATGTTGTATGCGGAGGGGTTATCGGCTATGCTTCACAATGCTTATAGTAGGGGTAGTATTGAAGGCAGAGGATTAATTCTCATGCTCCTATTATTTCACATTTATTTTTTGTAGATTATTCTCTTATTTTTTGTAAGGAGAAATTGGAGTACGTTAGGAAGGTTAAGGAGGTGTTACAGGAGTATGAATTGGTTTCGGGACATAGGATTAATAAGTACAAGAAGGCTGTGGCATTTGGGAGGGGGTGAAGGAGGATGCTAAGATGGCTAGCTATTATAGAGGTTTTGGGGGTTAGAAGGATGGATTGCAATGCTAAATATTTGGGACTACCAACTCACACAAGAAGATCAAGGAGAGCCTGTTTTCTTTTTGTTAAAGATAGGGTGGTTAATAAGATTAATGGGTGGTTGGAGAGGTTCTTATCATGGTTTGGTAGGGAAGTGCTCATTACGGCCGTAGCCTAAGAAATTCCTACATATGTTATAAGTTTGTTTAAGTTTTCTCAATGCATTTGTGATGATATAGATTAGGAGGTTATGGTGGAGTGGTAATTTTAAGGGAAGGAAAATGCATTACGTGAGTTGGAATTAAATGTGAGATAGGAAAGATGATGGGGGGTTGGGATTTCAAAGGCTAGACTTTTTTTAATTTGGCAATGTTGGCTAAAGAAATGTGGAGAATTTTTTCTGATTGTATCGAGGCGTTGGTGGGAGAGTGCTTAATGCTAAATACTTTCTGAATGCATGGGTCCATTCTTTTAGCTACGTTGTGTAGAAGGCCTAAATATACGTGGTGTTGTGTTTGGGAAGCGAATGGTTTAATAGAAAGGGGGAGGAGGTGGGTGGTGGGTAATGGAGAGTATACTAAGTTGTGGTGTGATAGGTGGATTCCTAAACCTTCCACTTACAAGGTTATAACTCATAGGAATGGTGGGGGTGGGAGCATTCAAGTTGTAGATTTAATTGATAAAGAAGTGGGGAGGTGGGATGAGGCGAAGGTTAGGGAACTGCTGTGGGATATTGATGTAGAATGTGTGTTAAAAATAAATCTTTGTTTGTCTTAGCTAGTGCGGACACCTACATTTGTCCCTGCCTTAGGGTGATGACAAACTTATACCATTTCGCTAAATAGTCTGGAATTGGGAAGGGCGCCAAAAGGTGCAGTCCGAGATAATTCCGAAGTTCCTAAAAACTCACAAAATCCAAAAATTCAAAACAACTCAAAACTAATTTTATTTTATGTTTAGTATTTTTTCATAATTTTTCTACATTTTTCTAGAATGTTTCTATATTTTTTTTCCACATTTTTTTACCATATTTTTCTAATAAAATGCTAAGACTTACTGGTGCTTGAAAATGCCTTTTCTGCGACAACAAGCCCAACATAGCCATGGAAAAGGGAAGAACTTGGGCTCTAACTAAGGGAGCCCAAAGATTTTTCCTTCCTTTTCTCATCCTTCCACGGAAATCTTAAGGAGTAAGAATATCACCATATGACACTTGTACGAACTCTAAACGTCGCCTAATAGGGAAATATCAACGAAATTTCCGGGAAAAAATGCATTATTGTTTGTGTATGTAACACCCTGGAATTTCCTAACTTCCTCTCTAGCTTTTCCGGAAAACATATTATAAATATTATAGAATAATAATTATTAAAATTCCTAAATAACGAGGAAAAACCAAAGCATTACCGCTACCGTGATAATGGCTAAGACATTTATCAAAGCACTACATCGGAAGTCTTAAAACTAAAACCAATTTAAAACTTATACTTCAAAAACAATCTCAAAACTAAAATCAAAGCAACATCCAAAAGAAAATCAACTTAAAACTTTATTACACTTCGGAACCATCTTAATGGCCCTTAAAACCAAAACTTAAACTTTGAAAATAAAACAACATCCAATAATGGTAGTTAGACAACTCCATCAGCAATAAAAATAAGAACTACAAAGACTACACAACAAGCACTCTCACTCTATCCCAACATGGAATGACTTATGCCCACTTGTACCTGTAGCTTATCTTATTCTAGACAATTACTCGCCAACAAGTGGGTCATCGTAGGGTCAAGTCCAAGATAAAGCCATGCACACAAAACAAACAGTCAGCAAAGCTGAGTACATTACCACTAAAGACTATGCAACAAGAACAACACAAATTAAAATAAAAACATACATACATCTTACCGTTGACAACTCTTCGCCTGTGCATAAACTCAACATAAACAAATTAATTATTATGTTTAATCTTTGGATTTCGCATAGAACGAGTTTCCTTTCCTTTAAAATCGCCCTATTTGGCACCAACTTGGGAGAAACTCCAAGAAGGTATTACCTATGTCACATAAAGTGACGGAATTCCAGCGCATTAAAAATATAAAAGAGTACAACGTCTTGTACTCCAATTAGAAGTCATAGATCTCTGTTCCATACGACTCACCCCATTGTTCATACCCAAGGTATATACGTTCCAAGAGTTTTGGTGCGAATCCTCTTTCACTTTATGTGATTAACCAGTTCAACAATGTTATGTCTCACATGTAATATCACACAAAAACATGCATAAAATCAAGCAAGCCATATTATATATCTTTGAATTAAAGTGATTCCAAAATTAATCTTATGTGTGTCCTTTAATTAAATTGAACTTCATTTACCACACATTAACTGTGAGTGGCTAACTATTTACTTTCTCCTTGACCACACATTAAACTGTGAGTGGCATCATGTATAAAAAATATTTGCTCATTAACTTCTATTTACTATGTGAATAAAAATTCATGAACTACTTATCTTGTTGATTAAATAACTAACCAACTTAAATAACTTACTTTCTTCTTCAATAAGTTATTGGCCAATTTAAACTGATCATAACATTCCAATTCAATCTTGTATAATTTATATTGCTAAAATATGGAATGTCAAAATACTATAATATCATGTTTCTAATAAAACTTGTCATGCATGTCAATTTCACAACCCAAACAAGCACAACGACATAACATAAAAGATCAACCAAGCATCTATTCTAATTCTCATGTTTGTCTTTAGTACTTACGTACCTTGTAAAGTAGTGGTGATCCGCCACAACTCTTAAAAGTGGACTATTACGAAATTTCTACATACAGAAAACCGAAACTAAATTTAAACCTTATTATCTAACTTCTAAAACAACTCTAAACTAACCTTCTACATTGGAAAACATGTCCAAAACATTCCCTATATGGTCTCTATTCAATTCCATACTTTACTTTAATTTTTCTATTGCAAAATACTTGATTTTCGGTAATTTTATAAAAATGACAGCTTTGTAAACCTTCTTAAAACCACTCTTAAACCTTTCTAAATATCATATTTTGATCATAAAACACTATAGTCATGTCCTCAGATCAATATACAATACTTAGATGCATTAAAAATAATTATAACTTACTATATTACATGTTACCATTTTTATTGGGCATAAATAAGTGTTAATAAAAAAGTTACAGCTTTGTTTATTCATCTAAAACCCATTAAAACTCATAAAGTCATCATAAATTCATCATAAAACTCTTTTACAATCCACTAATATCATTATGAAACAAATCTATTCTTTAGAATAATTTTTCATAAACCAAAACAAGTTCATAATATTTATTCTATTGATTTTTATGATTATAAAAACAGCAATATAATTTATGTTTAAAGCCTTTAAAACTCAATCTAAACTTCATAAAATCATCATAAATTCACCCAACAACAATTCATGATCATAATATTGAATTTTAAATCATTAAAACCCATAAAATCAAGAACTTCATAATTTTATAAACCCTAATCTAAAATTTCATGAACAACAAATAAATTCGTGCTTTAAAATAAATCATAACTTCATAAAACATGATTGAAACTTATAAAAACATGATTAATCATAAATATAAACATGAAATTGCAAGATTGAATCAAAAAGAAAGAAGAAGAATTTTTTTTATTAGAGTTTCGAAAATACCAAAATAAGGGGAGGAAAAGGGTGGCCGGCGACGGGCGGCAGTGGGGCGCAGCTCCGGCGAGAGCAACGAACCAAATTTTTTGTTCCTTCGGAAATTTCCAAATTTTTTTTTTGTTCGAACTCTTCCCCCCCCCCCCCCCCCCCATTTTTTTTTTTCTTTTTCTCTCTTTCTCTCTCTAAACTTTTGGAATCCTAAATCACCAAGTTGCAAAATAAATCTAAAAATTGGGGTTTTTAAGGGGTATTTATAGGCCCCAAAGTAGGATTTAGTGCAATTCCACAAATACCCTTAATGCTTGAAATTACTTTTATGCCCTTGTTTTAAAATAATTTAGGAAACTCTAAAAATTCAATTTTTAGAAACTTTTCACAATATTTAATAAAACATAAAATATTATTTAAAAACACAAAATAATTCTTTTGATTAAAATTTATTAAAATTCTTTTGTTTAATATTCTTATTGAATATAATATCTCAATAAAAATATTAAAAACATACGTATAATACGAAAAATAGTTCCTTCAAATACGTGAAGATATGGGGTATTACAGTCTACCCCCCTTAAAAGTAGTATCGTCCCAAAACTTTATGTAAATTATTGTATTGAATTTGAATAGAGACTATATTTACTTCAAGCTTATTCATTATAATACTATGTTGTTGTAGACTTTAAACATTTACTTAACTTTTGCTTGACAATTTTTACTGGATAGCCATAAAACTTTACTTAAAAGTCGTAAAAGCTCGTAAAAACTCGCAAAATTGAGGGTAAAACGTGCGAAATTAGATCGTACTCTACCCACTTGGTAAGTGGGTGGCTTACTTTGAGAAATCATCTTGAAAAGTTCCACATCAGGGTGATTACCATTTCCATTTCCTCTAGCAGCTAACTGTTCAACTACAATAGCTAATTGCCTCACTACCTCATTCAGCTGATTGTTGTTATGTTCAACCATTCTATTTCTCCTATAGAGGGAAGAGACCTTTATATTAAATTATGTCTAACTCTAAGTTAGAACAACATAAACTTATAGCATAAAACATTTTCTCATTTCGTCTCATAAAATAAGTTTTTATTCTATTAGAGCGAATGATTCACTTAGTTTTGATTGTTTACACAACCATTAAAATAAGAAAAAAGCAAAAAAGAAATAAAAATAATTCCCTTGGTTCTACTCTACTTGAGGCTCCATTTCCTAAAAGAATTGACTCATTTATTAATTCATTCCCATAACAAAATTAAATTATTACTTAATTCCTCCTAATATTTCCTGATGGCTCATTGCCACTTATTCACAAAAATAAAAAGCAATCTAAATTGTCCAACAATCTAAACATTAACAATGCTAAACAGTATTAACTAACTTATGTCTATACAAAATTCCCAAACATTAACATTGTCCTTTATGTCCTTCGACATTACATATTTTTTAGGTATAAACTTAGGATCATTCTTCATATCGTCTTCCATATCCTCCTCCATGTCTTCATCCATATCTTCCTCAGGATCAAGCTCTTTTTCATCCTCAAAATCAAATACCAAATCTACATACACAGGAATCACTGGATTCGGATTCTCAATCTCATAACACGAGCTATCCTTTGATTCATAACTCCGTGAACTAGAAGTGGTTTCTTTCACCACCATGTCATCATCTTCCTGGTTACTTGGGCTTGGTGTGGGTGGGGTCTTCTCACTTGCATTCAATTCCTGGTACTCTTTCTCCCTCTTGGCAATGTAACCCTCCAGATACCTCCAATCACAGCCCTATCGACCAACTACATCTTTATATTTAGTGTAATTTGGAAGTCCTCCAGCAAAGTGAAAGTCACTAAACTTCGCCTTAATATCTAGGTAGGGTGGACGGTTAGACAAACCACTAACAATTAAGGCCGACACATTGTCAGGTTGGTCCCATTGCGGTAGCTTCAACATCGTACTCATGTACCAACAATAAAACCGTATCTTCCAGACATACTGGGGTGGACTTTCATGGTCCTTCTTTTCCAATGTCCCCATCTATGTGTCCTTACTAGGCATGTTATCCGACATCCTGCACAACACTTAAGACTAATGGACCATCCTTCCCACAACAAAGCCAAACTAACAGTTCTACAACAAAAGGTCTGATGGCTAACATACAATTTCTTTTACACATAACTACTCACTGGCTATAGAGATGCATATCATCGATCCGGTTGATCAGAGGAGTCATATCGAAGGTAGAGGAGCAACGACCAGCATAGCTATGTCTCGGTGGCTCAGGTCGTGGTGGGGCTGGGGGACGCTGGGGTCGGCCGCCTGCTTGCTGGATCAGGTTGACAATATGAACTGCTCTCTTTTCAGAGTCCGCCCTCTCTATTAGTGAGATGTTGTCAGGTGGAATCCTCTAAGGGTTTTGTCCGTCTGAGTGCTCTTGATAGGTAAGAGTAACATAGGCATTAGGTAGATAACACCATGAAAATTTCTGAACGCACCAAACAAGTCTCTCTCTGTGCCCTCTCTGATAATGTCTCAGGAAGTTTGCAGCTCTCAGGGCAGTAATGTCGAGGTAGGGGTTCTCCTCGATCGAGTACAACTAGTGGATCTCCTCAGTGTCGCCTAGAGGGTGGGCCAGCCATGTGATCATGCCACCTATATAAATAGCGTCGGTGTTAGTAATCCCCTCTACAATCTCAGCAAACCGACGAGCTTGAAAAAACCCGAAGTTGTAATGGAGAGGATGTCTAGCGTATCCTTCTATCACCATCCACAATAGTCTAATTTCATCAGGGTAGACTTGACCTAACTCTCCTCTCGAAAATAGGCAGTAAACCACATATCTCAGGAAGTACTGAAGGGCAGGATGCTGGACCTCCGGTGCTTTGGAAGTGGTAGAAGTGAAAGTGGAACTGCCATCAGTAATTCGCTCCCAACAAGTTCCCTCAAAATACGGTCCTCACTCATGCTCTGCTGTAGACCATACCGCGTTCTCGGAATTCCATAGTAACTTCTCATTTAATTCATCTACTTCCATCTCATAGTGCTATCCAAAGATGGTGAAACTGATGTATGTCTTTCTTTTAGTTGAGGGAGATTCCTGAATAACATGGAAATGGTAGCTGGACAGGAACTCCAGGGTGAGCTCTCTATATGTGTGTAGGACCTTCTTGGTTCTACCATCAGGACCGGGCATAATGGCATTGATCCAGTTTCCCCATCTGATACGGTAAGCCATTCTCATCACTTGATCTGTAATACCGAGCTTGTCACATGTTTGCTTGTGGAAGAACTGTGTGGACCTAATTGTTCTCTTGGAAATCTTCTCATAGCGTTTCTGCCTTTCCTGTTGGTTTTGAGGTGGTGTTCTGGAGAATGATGGTTGCTTCCCTTTGGAAGCTGAAGAAGATGCCTCGGTTTTATGAGTTTTCTTGGGGCCTCAACCATGTAATTTGCCAATAGATTTCTTCATTATCCTACAAAACATATGCATGAAAAACAAGGATTAGCATTCCATTGAAGCAAGTTTCAAAACCAAAGTCATGACAATATAAAAGCATAAAGAATCATGGGATGTAATAGCATGACCAATGAAACAATCAAGGCATTGTAGTCATCATACAATCAAAGTTACAAACAAGGTTTTGCGGAAATTTCGGCATGACCCATTTGTAAATGCAACTAAACCAATAAGAACTACAAAGTTCTAATCAACTGAAACCATGAGTGCAACCAATAACATCCAAACCAAGCATTACTTGTATTCTATGCATCCAAAACCAACATTCTCAATCTCATATTCAAAGGGAACATCAACTTTAACACCAAAACCTAACTTACACCATGATATGAATTTAATCATTTAGCAACTATAATCACCCAACCAACTCCAATGGAACTTTAAGAGCAAATAGAGATGAACTAGTTAAGATTAGTAGCAACTATTAACCAATTTTTTTAAGCATGAAGTTCAATATTAGAGTTGCTAAAGAAAATTCAGGAGTAAAGCTAGAATCCAAAGTAAGCATAAAAATAATTTAAAGCATGATTTTAAGCATTCTAAAGACTTTAAGCATGAATTTAACTAGTTAATACTCCTAATTCTCAACAAATTCATGAACAATCATAAAAATTCCATGAAAACTCTTACTCAACAATTTAGCACAAAACTTCCAATTACTCATAATTAATAACTCTAAACATGATAATGAAGCATAAAAATAACCATTAAGCACTCATGAACAACAATAATCAAGTTTAGAATTAAAAAGTAAATTCGTAATAAAAATACCCAAAAATTAGAAATTCATGAAAACTTCATAAAACTTCATAAATATGGATAAAATGGAAGTTATACTTTAGTAGATGATAATAGAGCAAGAAATTGCAAGAAAATTGAAGTAGCAAACCCAAAATCAAGCCAAAAATAGTTCCAGAAATTCGAACCCTAGGTATTGCAATTTATTGATTTTTTACAAAGTTGAACTCCAAGAGGTTTTTTAGGTTAGTGAGGGGACTGTTATGTCAAAATTTGAAGTGATTTGGAGTAGTATGGAGTGAGTTATGGTGTTTTGAAGTTGAAGGTTTTTGGGGTTTTAATGGTGTGAAGGTGGGGGAAGAAGATAGATTAGGAGAGAGATTAGGTGAGATTTAAAAATTTAGGAGATTAAAAGATATAATAATAATAATAATAATAATAATAATAATAATAATAATAATAATAATAATAATAATAATAATAATAATAATAATAATAATAATAATAATAATATAATGATTGTAAAATAAGGGGGGCGAGCAAAAAAATAACGGGCGGATAAAATAGGCCCCACGTGAGAAAAAAAAAAGGAAAAGTGACGACGGGTTGTCGCAGGGGGTACTTGCGCCCGCAGGGAACAAATCTAGTTTGATGGCTGCGCCCGCTGGTGCAGTGTGCAGAAAATTGTTGAACCTCTGTTTTAAAATGCGGGGGCATAGAAGAGGGTAACATTTGAACGCTGCGCCGGCATCTCACCTCTACGAAGGTGTTTTGCTAATTTTTCCTTTTTCTCCCTAAGTAATAAATTATATTATAAATTATATTATTAATTAAACTTAAGCACGTTTTAACTCTTAATCTCTCCTTAATCACCCCAATTAAGCATGAAACACTTATACCCTTAGCTAGGCTTCACAAAATTAAAATAAAGACTAAACTAGGCTAAACTAAACTACGAAAACAACCGAAAACACACAAAAACACGCAAAAAGAGAAAGAAAGGGAAAGAAAGCTCGGGTTGCCTCCCGAGAAGCGCTATTTTAAGGTCACTAGCTTAACCATGGCTGCATTAATGATCAAGGTGTTTTAGGATCATCGAGTTAGATGACTTCAACCAAACCGAAGACATCTCCTTCATAGTATGGCTTCAACCTTTGATCGTTAACCTTGAATACTTCACCCTTCTCACTTTAAACTTTAACATAGCCCAATTTGCTAACATTTGTCACTGCAAAGGGGCCACTCCATCTAGATTTCAGCTTTCCAGGGAATAATCGAAGTCTTGAGTTAAACAATAAAACCTTATCGCCGACTTGAAACTCCCTTTTCATGATTCGTTTGTCGTGCCATCTTTTCGGCTTTTCTTTGTAGTTTTTGGCACTATCATATGCTCCTAGCCGAAAACTTTTTCCGTTGCTAATAAGTAAGATCGGTAGGTAACACTCCTCCAACTACGTAATTAGCATAATCAGCAAACCATGGAGTATTAGAAATCACAGCTAAGTGATGATCATCAGGAAAAGAGTCATCAATGGGACTTGAAATCTCTCCATTATCATACCAAATCGTAGATAGCTGGTCTGCAACCACATTCTCTACGCCTTTCTTATCACATATATCTAGATCAAACTCCTAAAGGAGCAAAATCCACCTAATAAGCCTCAGTTTTGCTTCTTTCTTTCCAGGTAAGTAATTTAAAGCTGCATGGTCAGTATAAATGACAACTTTTGAGCCTATAAGATAAGAATGAAATTTATCCAAAGCATACACTATAGCAAGCAATTCTTTTTCAGTTGTGGCATAGTTAACCTGAGTTGGATCTAAAGTCTTATTAGAATAGTAAATAGCATGCAGAATATTATCTTTCCTTTGACCTAACACGGCACCCAAAGCATAGTCACTAGCATCACACATAATTTCAAAAGGTATTTCCCAATCAAGAGATTGAATAATAGGTGCTGAGATTAGTGCTTGTTTGATCAAATTAAAAGATTCAAGGCATTCATCAGTGAATTTAAACTCAACATCTTTTAATAGCAGTTGAGTTAAGGGTTTAATAATTTTAGAAAAATCTATAAAGGATCGGCGGTAAAACCCTACATGACCTAGAAAATTTCTAACACCGTTTACACTTACTGGTGGAGGTAATTGTTCAATAACTTGAATTTTAGCTTTATCAACTTCAATACCTCTTTCAGAGACTAGATATCCTGGGACAATTCCTTTTGTCACCATA
This sequence comes from Suaeda aralocaspica, assembly GCA_016808085.1. Taxonomy (NCBI): domain Eukaryota; kingdom Viridiplantae; phylum Streptophyta; class Magnoliopsida; order Caryophyllales; family Amaranthaceae; genus Suaeda; species Suaeda aralocaspica. Next base: position 1,297,377 of record PYUH01000219.1, read on the forward strand.
AAGTGACATTTCTCCCAATTGAGGACCAAATTTACCTGTTCACGTCTTTTAAGCACTTTAGTCAAGTTAGCTAAACATGAATCAAAATCAGTACCATAGACACTAAAATCATCCATGAAGACTTACATACTGGACTCTATGAACTCAAAAAAGATGGCCATCATACATCGTTGAATGGTAGCAGGAGCATTACATAGACAAAAGAGCATTCTACGGTAGGCAAAAGTACCATAAGGACTTGTAAATGTTGTTTTTGATTGATTATCAGGATGGATGGGTATTTGAAAGAAACCAGAGTAACCATCTAGATAGAAAAAATATTTGTTCATTGCTAGCCTTTCTAACATTTGATCAATAAAAGGGAGAGGGAAATGATCCTTTTTAGTGGCAACATTTAATTTTCGGCAATCAATGCACATTCGCCAACCTGTAAGAACTCTAGTAGGAATAAGCTCATTTTTATCATTAAGCAGAACAGTTGTTCCTCCCTTCTTAGGGACTACCTGAACTGGACTTACCCTTTGAGAATCTGGCACAGCATAAATGATACCTGCATCAAGAAGTTTAAGAACCTCTATCGTCACCACTTCCTGCATGTTAGGGTTAAATCTCCTTTGCCCCTGTATACAAGGTTTATGGCCTTCTTCTAGATGAATTCTATGCATAAAAAAATCAGGACTTATTCCAGTTAGATCATCAAGTGTATAACCAATAGCCTTTTTATGAGTTTTAAGCACAGCTAATAACCTCTCAAGTTGACTATCAGCGAGTTTAGAGCTAACTATAACTGGATACATCTCATCATCATCTAGAAAAGCATATTTCAAATTAGGGGGAAGGGGTTTCATTTCGGGCTGTGTTACCTCTTTAATAGAATATGATTGTTGGGGCAATGATTGGTACCTTTGGCTTTCCTCTAGAGTCATCTTCTCACTGTTCAATTCAGGGCCTATTAGGTAGTCTATTATTATATCACTGTTCAATTCACTGTATATACAAAAAACGATGCAAATAGCTAGTCTATTAGTATCCNCATCTTCTCACTGTTCAATTCAGGGCCTATTAGGTAGTCTATTATTATATCACTGTTCAATTCACTGTATATACAAAAAGCGATGCAAATAGCTGGTCTATTAGTATTCTTTTTTTTAACAAACGATACTAATAGTGCTGTTTATAAAACAAATTTAAAATGGTAATTTGGTAGGCTCTATATTCACAATAAATAATATATATATATACATCCTCCCGCCATTGCCCCTATTCGATTCTCTATAGTTTACAATATTAATATAAATATTTCATTAACAAATTAAAAATTATAAACGATTCAAATATATACAATACACTTTCTATTCTTATATAAATATATTTTACAACGACAAGATGGATAGATGTTTACGAAATAACTAAATTAAAATTATGAACAATATTGTTATCAAATACATTTTTTATTTAATTAGGATCGGATAATAAGAAATTTAGTCTGAAGAACCTCGCCCATTGCTCGCGAACTTCATCCAACTTTCTTTTGGTATACGGGGCAGATCTTCCAATATAGTCCTTCAAAAGATTATATTGAAAACAAAACGATGTAAGTAAAGTATGTAAGATATTATTGTTAAGAGAATAAGAAAGGGTACAGTAGCTTTCCAATCACTACATATGAATATGCTGCTACTTTCTAAACAAACATATTAAAAAAAGACATGACATGCTTTGCTAAAACTTCAAGCAGGACAATCAATAATGTATTAAATCAGTGATTAATTAGAATGCGAATATCATTTTGAGCAGGCAATATAACTACTAAATTATGATGCATATTACAATGTACAGCAGGAAACAAATACAATAAATAGAACGTGAATGACACCAGGACATGATGCCAAATGTATAAGAGTTCCGACACCATGAAAGGATGCATGTAAAGAAGCTAGTCCATGGAAATGGTCAATATAGTAAGTTAGAGAACTTGGAAAGACTTTATACGAGAATTCAACAAATTAGTACAGGCTATGAAAAGGGAAAAAAATTAGCATAATGTGTCAAACAAGAGATCGAATAAATTGGACAAAAGGAAAAGGAAATAGATGGATATAAGAGTTGGAAACAAAAAATGGAGTGTTTATCTTCATGGATAAGGCCTTGGCAATAATGTAGTTAAGATCTTAAAGCAAGTCCTTGGAGGAGTGAAGTTGACCGCTGGTGGTGACCTCTACGGGCATGTATTTTCTATGAGGGGTGGCTTCAAAAGCATACAGGGAGATTTTGGTGTTGAAAATAAAAATTAAGCAGAAAGATAATTATGAGTTCACATTGGCTTACGACTACGGTATAATGAACATTAGATTTGAGAAAAAGGATTACTCAACTACTAACCTATAGAAGTCAAAATTATCCATCAAGTGAGTCAAATTAACTTCTTGCATGTAAGAATGAAGAAGTGCTTGAAGAATGTTCAATTGGTTGTAAAGTGATCTTTAGGGAGTGTGATAAACCAACACAGGTTAGTAGTAATAGATTTTCGAGGAAAGGGATATATAAGGTTAGTGGTGTTCATTACCACTTCCATGTGAATTCCTATTCTAGTTGACCTAAGCTCTCGGTTGATCCTTCAACTAAAATTCTGATCTCACTAATAGTTTTAAGCTGACATTTTCAAAGTTCAAATCTANTAAGCTAACATTTTCAAAGTTCAAATCTTACTTTATATGTATTTTCATAAAACTTCACCAAATCTTACTTTAAGCTGACATTTTCAAAGTTCAAAGTTCAAATCTTACTTTATATGTATTTTCAAGGTTAGTGGTGTTCATAACCACATCCTCTCCGAAACTTCACCAAATTCCCAAAAAACCTTCGTTTATGATTACTTGCATTCCGAAGACTAAACTAATTAATAAACAACAAATTAAATCATGACACAAACCTTTATTTTCTTCACATCATCCTTACATTCACCAACTTTCTTGACTATCTCATTCATCTACTTCATCACATAGTAGCCACAATCCATCCCACCAGTTTGCTGGCCGAACTAACAATATTGCAAAACGTAGGTTAAGCACAAGATACCTCTTGTGAGCATTATACCAAAAAATATTCTGTAGTATTCACTTAAGAACAAAATAAAAGAGTCACACGTATACCTCGACTCATGTGACCTCCAAAACCCTTCATTGATCCTTGCTCTATACGACTTGTAAGCACTGAAACAAAATTGAAGATGTAAAAGTTCTACCAAAATAAATTAACACTTGCCTCGATGTTGCAGAAGAAAGTGACATCAACAGACAGATTACCACGATACTAACAATGTTACTTAAAATTTTGAAACATTGAGGGTATATAATTACTTACAGATCAAACATGTTTTCGCAGCTCAGTTGACGAGGTGGTTGTTGTGTCAATGGGTCGAGTATATAAATTATGCCGTCACATAAATCAATGGCCATGAGAATCCAGTGGTTGCTACCAAAATCAAAATACGTGATCATTATATCCAAATATAACAAGACATTGCATGCAAATACAAAAGTAAGAAAGAACTCGTTCATACTTTTCATTGTATGGGGCTAAAATTAGATTGGACTTTAAATTTTTCCTTTTTAGTTCGCTGTTGAAAGCGTGCTTCACATACTTGACTACATCGAAGAAACTTCTCTTGAATTCTGCGCCAAATCATCTATGGAGACACAGGAAGGTTATGTGTCCCCCTTCAAACTTAGATATAACTTCTTTAAGGAGTTAGCTATAATTCAAAACACCAAAAAATCATTAATCATAAATCATAATATATTTACCTAAGCACAACATAAACGNAACATAAACTCAACAAAACAAAGTTGGTTTAAACTTTAAAAGGTTTACCAAATGTACAAATGGATCACTGACACATTTATACACACTCCTCTAACAAGTTCATCAACGTCGGTAGATGTGACATAAATATGTCGGTCTTCTTGGAGATACAACGTTGGTGCCTTGAACAACACACATACACTTTCATGGTTATCCTTAACCATCAACATGCGTAATAAGTCACACTCCGGAATATCAGGAACTTCACCAATTTGAGAAGAGGGAATGTCAAAGGGATGTGACTCCTGTGTTTTGAGAGGGTCATAACTACCTACACCTTCTTTGCTTTGCGATGTTGTCTTCACAACATCCTACGTAGTTTAAAATCAAGCTATACTTGGTTAGTACTCATCAAATGGAATAACAACCATCAATAGAAATACTACACAAAGTTATACAAGCATAAACTAATGCTAAGGATTTGCATACTAACCGCATCCTCAAATATCACCATAGATTTAGGCCACATCACAAAGTAATCCTTAGCTTTACTAAGCTTAGTTTCACCATCAGCGATGGAACATGCAACTCCACTAATTTGTACTCCTCATATGGATGGTCGATGATGACCTTATAGTGATCAGGAAAAATTGATGATGTATGAATCAAAGACTTTTCACTAGGGTACCAAGTTCCATCAGCAACAACCACTAGGTTACCATCATCATCACTCATAGCAAGACGACATTTTTGGGGGACCGTCTACAATAGAAAATTGTAGAGTTTATCACTTTAATTGATTGTACTATAACGTAGAAGAATTTGTTTTATTGATTGTACCGTCATCATCACTAGGTTATGCTTGCCCTTCTTATTAAAAGTCAAACAATATAAAAATGCTTTATTAAAATTCAAACAATAAAAAAACTAAGGTAAGTTCATCGTGGATATTGAGGCTATAGCTTCAATCTTCATTTCCAATTGAGCTATAGTTGCTTTTAGTGCATCTAATTCCTCATCCCTACCTTTCCTTGGTTGCTTCCCAAATGCCTTTCGGAGGCCAACTCCAACACCAGATCGGCCAATCCCTTTTACATATCCATTGTAGTCCCTTTTCCCAAGAGCCTTACATAGAGCATCATTATAGACCTCTGAAGTNATACCAAACCTCATAATCAGCCTTAAACCCACGGCGATACAAGTGATTCTCTATGAAATCTATGTCTGCCCACTTCTTTGCATTACTACAATCACGACAAGGGCAACATATCAAAGGCTTATATTCTAGCCTCCGTTCTTCGGCAGCTTGATGTTGTAACACTGCATTACGGAATTCTATAATCCCCGTTTGAAATGCTTTATCTCGTCGATCACCATACATCCAACTACGATTCATTTCTAAGATCAAAACAACGATAACTCTAGTCAAAACTATATAGCAGTAGACTTATTAAACATTTCAAAACCACACATACTAGCAACAAAAAATCACATAAGATGCTACACAAAATACTTGTTCATTTTATTGATCGGAAATTATGTACTGGGCAAATTATAGTTCATTGCATGGTTAATGAATGCATCCANATGGATAATGAATGCATCCAAAGGGTCCCTTATCACTCCAACCTAACCCATCCTTGCACGTGTAACCTCACTAGCAAATATTTGCAAACTTTTTAGTTCTAAGGAAAATTCGGCAGCATCTCCCTATTGTTCTTCAAGTGCACAATGTAGATGATTACTCGTATACATATGCACTCGAAGAACAAGTAGAGAAATGACGAACCGAAATTTTCTTTAGGATAAAAAAGAAGGCTAATATTTGCATCCTAAGTGAGATTACACGTGGAAGGACAATCCAAAACCGGGGACTATTCAACACTTATTCCTAATGAATAAGTGTTGAACGGGTAACTAGGCTTATGATAATGAAATAGTGTACACAAATCAATTTAAAACCTTATCATCTACATTGTCATTCACATTGTACATTCAGAAAGCATACCAGGAAAATGGGAGGTTCAATTCCACAGAATCACAAATTGAATCTTCAACCAATGGTAGTTAGAGCACCAACACCAACAAAGTCAACCAAATCTAAAAAAAAAAATATACAAACTTATTTAGATATCGACAATATTACTCATTGTTTCTGTTTCCTTACTACTTCCAATTGTAGGTACAACAATATTACAAATTGGCACTAACAAGAGTAAAATATTCAATAGTTTGCGAAAAGAACACATCCAGAAATAGAGAAAGCATACCAATGAGCCTACTAGAACGAACACCACATGTTTCAAGATTCATCAACAGTCCAAAGATAATAAATAAAACAACAAGAAGTATACACTCCAAAATCAAAATCAAACTAGAAAGAAGAAACCAAACTCAACTAATAATAAGCTCAAAATTATATTTCAGCTTCATCATTGTCAAAACCCACAAACAACACAAACTGACATGTTTAATAGTGACATGTTTAATGCATTAAAACACCAGATTTCTCTATAATCTCTACATAGAGTATTTCGGTTCTCTCATCTTCATCTATAACTCTACTTCTTTTCATCCTAAACAGAAGTAAATAAATTCATCTAATAAGCTAGGTTTNTGTCATTCACATTGTACATTCAGAAAGCATACCAGGAAAATGGGAGGTTCGATTTTCACAGAATCACAAATTGAAGCTTCAACCAATGGTAGTTAGAGCACCAACACCAACACCAACGAAGTTAACCAAATCTGAAAAGAAAAATATACAAACTTATTTAGATATCGACAATATTACTCATTATTTCTGTTTCTTTACTACTTTCAATTGTAAGTACAACAATATTACAAATTTGCACTAACAACAGTAAAATATTCAATAGTTTGCGAATAGAACACATCCAGAAATAGAGAAAGCCTCTCTTTCTTCTCTCTTTCTCCTCCCCCCCCCCCCAATAAAAAAAGTAACAGTCAAAGAAGCCTTAACAATTTGGCTAAAACTCAACTTATTTTAACTAGTTTGAAAGTCGTTTGTTAGCCATAATTTTGGTTGTTTTACTTGCTGAACAATTTTATTTATTCATTTTTTTTCCATTCATAGTGTACGCAATTATGCATACACTGCATAAAGATGCTTACTATAGGTTAATAATATACTTATAATATTTAGCTCATAATTACCTATTCATTTTCACAAGTTACAGAACTATGATTCCTAACTTATTTATTCCAAACTAATTTTCAAAAATCATATTCGTTAACTTTAACTCATAAATAAATTTTCAACTAAAAAGCACAATCACTAAAATACTTTAATGACCACAACGCCAAAAATCTGCTCAATTAAATGGCATATTTTCCCCCAGCTCAAAACCAACAAGTAATAACCCAACAAGGAACAATAATAAAAATGAAAACTAGACTCTAATGTTAAGAAAGATAGTACAGAGATGACAAAAGACAAGCCATCTTATGGAAAATTCAGTGAGAGCAACATATAACCAGTCATCATGGCTACACTAAAGTACAGATGAATATAGAATTTTGCTCCCTCTATAAAAAAAATGGGTTGCAACAAATGGTAAATGACCCAGGTCACAACCCATATGGCTCAAACTTAAACAGAATCTGAGAGACCAGATCAACAATAATTTTCTGTTTTAGAGGTAAATAGTGATAAAAATAACTTACAAGCTGATTGTGAATCTTTTGGCTGCAAGTAGTTGAGTAGCCTGCCACAATAATAATGGCATCAAGTTCATCCTGTCACATTACACGTATAAATAGTTAAGGTAGAGAAACATATACACTCTCGCGCAATTAAGAACAAGACACTTGAAATGTAGCACATAATTACATGAACATGTTAATATGCCTCCAAATACCAACAGTGATCTTACCATAGAATGACCATAACTCTACTTTTTTTCATCCTAAACAGAAGTAAATAAATTCATCTAATAAGCTAGGTTCCCCAAACACCAAATAGCTTGACATATTACACATTGCAAGCATTACAGAGCTGAGAAATAATTCGTCTTCTCAAACCTTTAACTGAGGCATTATGTATCTTTCTAGCGTGCATAAATAAAAACTTGATGGATTAACAATTACTGTAAAAATAGGTACCTGATTCACAAATGTTCTCTAGAAAGGGCTTTTGTCACCATTTAGCTGCACGAAATAGAGAAAATTGCCATCAATCCAACAAAAACCTCAGGACATGGAGAATCCTAATTGCATTGTATTTCGATGCTATGATACAAAAGAACAGTATGTCTATTGATATGTCAGATCCATTTAAAATTACAACATCGGACAAAAGGTTTAGAGCCATACAAAAGAACAACATATCTATCGATTGTCAGATACTCCGGAAAATATTGTAGTGATTTCATTGTCTACGCAATCATTGAAATGTCTAGAGCCATACTTTAATGTCAACACTTGCACATAAATCCTATCCTCAAAAACGCATACAACCACAAGTTGCGAAAAAAAAATGAACGCAACACAACGAGATGTATGCAAGCTCCTCAAACTTGTTTTAGCAATGATAACCTCTAAGCCAACCATCAACCTGAAGCAAATCACAATGAAGATGACTGTGGCGGCGACACCTCCAGAATTTACACTATGTGGAATTTAAACACAATGGATTCCGTTTGTGATGTTTACAGTTTACACTTCTCAGTGAAACTTGGACCGTTTTCGATTGCGAAGCAATTCCAATTTACCTACCTAAATCAAACAAAGCTATCATTTCATATCATATCAATCAATCCTCAACTTAACAACAACAATTTCCTCGTAAATTCCTTATTCACATTTCCAATTCCTACAAAAAAAAAAAGCAATCAGATCTAATCCAAACAATTCAATCCAAAATTTAAAAAATAAAAAATAATAACACTAAAAATCAATCACTAATATAACTTCCAATAATAATTCAATGAAAATCAATAACTCGATGATCTAACCTAAAAAAAAAAGAAAAGAAAAATGCCTCGCGAAATTGAAGAAGGCAAAGTTGACCGAGATAAGAAATGGCGCGATGAGCAGATTCAACAGGAATAATTAACTGAACAAATGACACCTTTTGTGAGGTTGTGGAGAAACTGCAGATAATAAAAAAACCCGAATTAAAACCTGAATAAAAAAAATAAGTAATTGAATCTGAAAATAAGTATATAAACCCTAGCTTCGAGATTGAATCTGAAAAACCTGAAAATAAGTATATAATTTGGAAAAAAAACCCCGAAATTGCAGATAAAAAAACCCTGAAGATAACTCGAATTGTATAAGTATATAAACCCTACCTTCGAGATTGAATCTGAAAATAAGAGCAAAAAAATTTGAATTAAAACTATAAACCCTAGCTTCGAGATTGAATCTGAAATTAAAATTGAAATTAAAATACCGCAGCAAAACAGGTCGCCGGCGAATTGAATGGAGAAGAAATTGAATGGCGTTGTTGGTGATTCGCCGGCGGATTGACAAGGAGATGCTAGTTGAGAGGTTGAGAGATGAGAGTTGCGAGCTGAGAGGTTGAGAAAATGAGAGTTGAGAGGAACAGATAGATAAGATTTTATTATTACCAATTGTATCGTTTTTTTTAATGAAACGAAAGTAATAGGTCTTCATGGAGAAGCTGTCAAAACTAAATTAAAATGAAAGGTTCATTAGTATCTTTTTTTTTTTGTAAAAACGATACTAATGTGTTTTTATTTGTATCGTTTTTAAAAAAAACGACACTAATGTATTTCTATTAGTATCGTTTTTCTCAGAAAACGATACTAATAGAAACAAATTAATGTCGTTTTGGCAAACAAATGATACTAATAGCAGTTATTAGTATCGTTTTTTTTTAAAACGATACTGAAGGGGCGTTACTAATGGTCATTTTTCTACTAGTGGATAGAGTTAGACCAAAGTTTGACCTATGAAGAAAGGCCAATTAAGATCCTAGACAATAAAGTCAGGGATACCAGTAGAAAAAAGTGTCAAAATAGTGAAGGTGTTGTGGTCTAACCAAGAAATCGAAGAAGCTACTTGGGAAGTTGAAGATATGGTGAGAGAAAAGTACCTAGAGCTATTTTAGGTTAGTAGGTAGAGTTACGGGGACGTAACTCGATTTTTAAGGGGGGTAGAAAGCGACCTGCTTTCCGCACGTTTTTAATCTCAATTTTGCAAGTTTATGAGTTTGTACGACTTTTAAGTAAGAATTTTATGTTTGTCTACTAAAAAGCTGTCAAGTAAGTGTCTAAGGTCTACAACAATATAGCATTACAATAAGGAAGTTTAAAGTAAATATAGTCACTATTCAAATTCCATGCACTAATCTACACAAAGTTTTGGGACGAAACATCATTTAAGGGGGGTAGACTTTAATACCCCACATTTTCACGTATTTTAAGAAAGTATTTTTTGTATTTTATTCGTATAATTTTAATATTTTAATTGAAAAATTATGTTCAATAGCAATATTAAATGAAAATAATAATAATAATAATAAAAATATATAATAAATATGTTTTAATTAAAAAAATAATTATTTGTGTTCATAAATAATATTTTATGTTAATAAAATATTTTAAAAGGCTTCTAAAAATAGAATTTTCAAGAGTTCCCTAATTTATTTTGAGGCAAGGGCGTACAGGTAATTTCCACTTGTTAGGGTAAGTATGGGCTTTTCCAAATCCTACTTTGGGCCCTATAAATACCCTTTAAAACCCAAATTTTCAGATTTTTTTCATCATTAGTTGTCATTAAAATTCAAAATCTAAAGAGAGCAGAGAAAAAAAAAAGGGGAAGGGATTTCCGAAAAAAAAATTTTGTTTGAGTTCGGTTTCTCGGGAAAATTAAAAAAGAGAAGCTTGTTATTTTGGGATTCATGCCCCGCCGGAGCCACGCGCCACCGCAATCCACCACTTCCTCCCCTATTTTGGTATTGTTCGGAACTTTATAAAAAAACGAAAAAGTTTTTTCCTTCTTTCTTTTTGATTCAATCTTGCAAATTCTTGTTCATATTTAAGTTTAATCATGCTTTCATAAATTTTAATCATGATTTAATAAAGTTATTATTTGTTTTAAGGCATGAATTAATTTGTTGTTCATGAAATTTTAGATTAGGGTTTATAAACTATGAAAGTTTTGATTTTTAATGAGTTTTTATGATTTAAACTTCAATATTATGATCATAAATGATTGTTGTGTGATTTTATGAAGTTTAGATTGATTTTTAAAGGGTTTAAATATAAAAAAAATTGCTGTTCAAATTTTCTAATCATGAAATTCAATAGAATAAATATTATGAACATGTTTTGGCTTATGGAAAAATTATTCTAAAGCATAGATTGGTTTCATAATTATGTTAGTTGATTGTAGAAGAGTTTTGCCATGAATTTATGATGTTTTTATGAGTTTTTCATGATTTTAAAGTTAGTAAATAAATCTGAAATTTTTATCAAAACAAGTTAAAGTAAGTGTTAAGTGTTCATATTATGCTAGTATGATCACATATTAATTTTATAATGTTACATATAATTTTTAGTATGTTTTACGAAGTTTAAAAGTGATTTTAAGCATGTTTAACATGCTGTCCAGATTTTATAAAGTGAATAATTAGGCTTCTAAAGTATGTAATTAGCATGAATTGATCATATAAATTAAGTAATACATTGTATGATTGATTTATGTTGTTTTTGAAAATTTTCAAGGAGTTTTGTTAATTTTAAATTGCTGTCCACTTTTCTAAAGTGGCATAAAATTTATATTAAGGTTTGATAAAGCATAAATAAGTCCCGAAAACCAAGTAATCATGCAATAGAAAATTAAAGTGTAGTATGCAATTAAATAGAGACCATATAAGGAACGGTATGGACAAGTTTCCAACATAGAAGTTAGTTTATAGTTTTGTAGAACTTCAATTTAGTTTCGATTTTCCTTATGTAGGAGACTTTGATCTAGTCCACTTCTAGAAGTTGTGGCGGAGCACCATTATTTTACAAGGTACGTAAGTACTAAAGACAAATACAGGAACTAGAATTCATGCTTGGATGATCCTTGAATTGATTATATGAAATATTGTTATGCTTGTTTTGAATCATGAATTGTGCGCATGACAAGTTTATTAGAAGCATGATTTTGTAGTATGTTGACATTCCATGTTAAATAGTAATATATATTTTTATAAGATTGTTTTGGAATGTTATGATCAGTTTAATTTGGCCAATAATTTATGAATTAAGAAAGGAAGTTATTTTTGAGTTGGTTCGTTACTTAATCAGCAAGGAAGGTAGTTGTGAATTTTTATTCACATGATTAAAAGGATGTTATGAGCAATTATTTTGTACATGTTGCTACTGATAGTTTAATGTGTGGTCAAGGAAAAAGTAAACAGTTAGCCACTCACAGTTAATGTTTGGTAAAGGAAGTTCAGTTTAATTAAAGGACACACATATGATTAATTTTGAATCACCTTAAATTGAAGATAAATAATATGGCTTGCTTGATTTGATGCATGTTGTTATGCGATGATTGTATGTGAGTCATAACATTGTTAAACCGATTAATCATGTAAAGTATAAGAGGACTTGCATCAAAACTCTTGGAACATATATACGTTGAGTATGAACAATGGGGGTAGTCGTATGGAACAGTGATCTATGACTTCTAATTGGGGTACAAGACGTTGTACTCTTTTATATTTATAATGCGCTGGAATTCCGTCACTTTATGTGACATAGTAATACCTTCTTGGAGTTTCTCCCAAGTTGGTGCCCAATAGGGCGATGATTTTAAGGAGGAAACCAGTTCGATGCAGGATCCAAAAGTTTAAATATAATAATTAATTTAGTTGATTCCATGTATAGGTGAAGGGTTTTCAAAGGTAAGTTGTGTGTATGTTTTATTTCTTAGTGTTTTGTTGCATAGTTTTTAGTAGTTATGTGCTCATCTTTGCTGACTATTTGTTTTGTGTGCATGGCTTTGTCTTGGACTTGGCCCTACAATGACCCACTTGTGGTGAGTAGTTGTCTAGTAAAAGAAAAGATGCAGGTACAAGTGGGCATATGTCATTTCATGATGGGCTGACACTAGTGGAAAAAAACCTTTTTGCTATGGTCATTTGACCACCTTTTGCTTCATTTTTTGACCGCAGCATATGCTAGAGAAGCAAAAAAGAAAAAACTTTATGCTGTGGCCATCTAAACAACCGCAGCATAAAGTCCAATTCCCACTAATTTTTTGAGACTTTATGCTTCGCTTTTTTTAAACGACCGCAGATTAAAGTTTTTTACCACCAAAATTTAGGACTTTATGCTGCATTTGTTATGTATGGCCGCAGCATAAAGTCATTTTCCCATCAATCTTTTGTACTTTATACTTCGTTTTTGTTACATTATATGACCGCATCAAATTGCTAATATATTTAATATCCACATATCCATTTGTTGATAAGAATTAATACTAATAGATCATTATTATGACATTTTTTTTATAATAAATTAAATTATATAATAAATTAGTAAAAACAAAGATAATAACATTATAGTTAAGGGCTTTTTGTGTTTTGTAGGATTATTTTATTTTGCTTATGAATTACTAACTATTGCTTGGATGTTGTTTTATTTCCTAAAGACTTTGGTTTTGGTTTTAAGTGGCATTAATATGGTTACGAAGTGTAATAAAGTTTAAAGTTGACTTTTTTTTTTGAGATTGTTTTGAAGTTCAGTTTTAAGTTGGTTTTTGGTTTTAAGACTTCCGCTGTAGTACTTTGATAAATGCCTTAGCCGTTATCACGGTGGCGTCCAATTCAATCTTATAAAAATTTATATTACTATTTAACACGGAGTGTCAACATACTATAAAAATCATGCTTCTAATAAACTTGTCATGCACACAAATTCATGATCCAACAAGCATAACAATATTTCATATAATCAAGGATCATCCAATTATGAATTCTAGTTCATGTTTTTGTCTTTAGTACTTACGTACCTTGTAAAATAATGGTGCTTCGCCACAACTTCTAGAAGTGGACTAGATCAAAGTCTCCTACAAAAGGAAAATCGAAACTAAATTAAAACCTTGTTGACTATGTTTTACAACAACTATAAACTAACTTCTATATTGGAAACTTGTCAAAAAACATTCCTTATATGGTCTCTATTCAATTCCATACTACAATTTAATGTTTCTATGGTATGATTACTTGGTTTTCGGGACTTATTTATGCTTTATAAAACCTTAATATAAATTTTATGCCACTTTAGAAAGTGGACAGTAATTTAAAATTACCAAAACTCCTTGAAAAACTTCAAAAACAACATAAATCAATCATACAATGTATTACTTAATTTATATGATCAGTTCATGCTAATTATATACTTTATAAAATTTGGACAACTTGTTAAATATGCTAGAAATCACTTTTAAACTTCATAAAAGATACTAAAAATTATATGTAACATCATAGAATTAATATGTGATCATACTAGCATAATATGAACACTTGAAACTTTAACTTGTTTTTATAAAAATTCAGATTTATTTATTAGCTTTAAAGTCATGAAAAAATCATAAAAACATCATAAATTCATGACAAAACTCTTCTACAATCTACTAGCATAATTATGAAACCAATCTATTCTTTAGAATAATTTTTCATAAGCTGAAACATGTTCACAATATTTATTCTATTAAATTTCATAACTACAAAATTTGGACAACAATTTATTTTATATTCAAAGCGTTTAAAATCAATCTAAACTTCATAAAATCATCGTAAATTCACACAACAATAATTCATGATCATAATATTGAAGTTTAAATCACAAAAACTCATAAAAATCAAATCTTTCATACTTTGTAAACCCTAATCTAAGATTTCATGAACAACAAATTAATTCATGCTTTTAAAACAAATCATAACTTCATAAAACATGATTAAAACTTATAAAAGCTTGATTAAACATAAATATGAATATGAATTTGCAAGATTGAATCAAAAAGAAAGAAGGAGAAATTTTCTTAAAAGTCCGAAAAATACCAAAGGGGGAGGAGTAGTGGTGGCTGGCGGTGGCGTGTGGCTCCAGGGGTGGCGCGTCGACGGTCCGACTAGGCACAAATCCAGACGAGCTCTCACATTTTTTTTTCTGAAAAAAAAAACCAATTAATTTTTTTTTTTCAGAATTCCCCCCCCCCCTTTTTTCTCTCCTTTTCTCTCTACATTTTGAAATCCTAATGACAACTAACAATGGTTGAAATCTGAAAATTTGGGTTTTAAAGGGTATTTATAGGCCCCCGGATTTGGAAAAGCCATACTTATCCTAACAAGTGTAAATTACCTTTAGGCCCCTGCCTCAAAATAATTTAGAAAACTCTTGAAAATTCTATTTTTAGAAGTCTTTTAAAAATATTTTATAAACATAAAATATAATTTATAAACAAAAATAATTATTTTTAATTAAAACTTATTTTGTATTATTATTTATTTATTTAATTTATTATTATTATTATTATTATCATTTTTCCATTTAATATTCTTATTGAACATAATTTTTCAATAAAAATATTAAAATTACACTACTTCGTAAAATACGTGAAAATGTGGGGTATTACATTACCTTTCGTTTGAAAGCTCTTTGAATCTAATTTTCAATCCATCCGATTTATAGGTTGTGAGGATATGTTCAAAATAGTAAGCAATGGTCAAAATCATCACATCTAAACTTCACAATTCTTTAATTTCACATCTTCTCTTTCTCTAGCTTGTCATGTAAGGCATCAAACTTTTTCCAATGAGTTGAAAATGTCCCTAATCATTCTACAAATGCACATAAATTCTCGGCTTTATCAAGTGTTGAATTTAGGTAACAAAGTCAATCAGAAATTGCTCATTTCTAAGCACAATCTCACCCTATGCGATGACCCTTCCCATGGTTTAAAGAACAATAATTAACTCATGGACCGATTTGATACGTCCACAGCTATGTGATAGAAGACGATGGGGTCACACACAAGACGGGGAGTATACGATCAGATTGAGATATAGAGTGTTACTAGAGGGAGATCGAGCAAGATGTAGTGATGGGAGATACGATAGGGGCTTCAGGTTTTGGCATGGAATTTGGGGATGTGAGCTACCTTCGTGGGTAAAGATGGTGGCGTGTAAATTAGCTAGAGAAGCACTACGAAGGCTACCTCAGCGAAGCATGGTGTGGTAATATGTATGGAGTGATCTTTTTGTGGAGTGGTAGAGGAGACTTCCTTACATGGTATTGTGGAACGTCCTTTTGTGCAACATTTTTCAGAGGTGAGTAGGGTGGATAGTGGGGTCTTGTTGAGGAGAACGCCTAATGTGGGGTTTTGGCTAGAGGAGGTGGGGGTGTATGAAGGGTGGTATTAACTACTTTTTGTGCGATTTGGGGTGCAAGGAACAAGTCATTATTTGATGGTAAGCCTCAATGGCCACTGCAGGATATTGAAAGGACAAAGAGTTTTGTGATGATGTTTCGTGATAATAAAGAGGATAATGATAAGCTAGGTGGGGTTTGAGGGTAGTGACTAGGATTCCACCGTCGATAGGGGTGTGGAAGCTGAATACTGAACACGCTATCGCACACCTATCAAAAATAAACCCACAACTCTAAATATTATAACAAGGGAAGTAGGGATTGAATCCACTTGGAGAAACTGAATTTCTACTAATTCTAAAAAACTATTCTGTTATAAAGGGCCTTTGAATTGGTGATCGTCTAATAATCTAATTCTAACCAAAAACAGGAATTAAACAAAAATTTGTCAAATAAACTAAGCATAGGGCATTGATTCACTAAAAACCGACAACGAACTGATTAACAATCGATTAGTAAATAAATGAGGCTCAAAATTAATGCACACTAATTTTCTCGAATCTAGACTCCTTCAAAACTCACCTAACAGCTCTCGCTCGCTTAGTTTCGTTTTGCTTATTATCCATATGATCTAATTGTGGTAATCTTACCTCTCGGTATCAATTTTGACAATAATCAGATTAACAATTAAACCTGGCCAGTATTCAATTACAAGCAATAATGATTGATAAAAGGAATTCAGAAACAACATAAATTATATTAATCGACTACGAAACAAGTTCATTGGGATGGTTCATAGATCCCCTAACCCTAGAAATTAAAATACTCACACATGTTGTAAATTGCAGAAATCAAATTAAAAATAAAAAACTACAACTAAAAACATGATTGAATTAACTAAATTGTTGTTTCTACTGGAACACTGCAAGAGGGGGGGGGGGTGAATTGTTGAGTGGAACTTGTATGCGGAATTTAAACTATTTTGAGGAAATTAAAGAGTGCGAGTGATATTTCTATGAGAAAAACTTTCTTGGCCCAAAGGAAGAAAAGTCCACTTCTATTATAGGGGTGTAATAACTTTTACAACCTAAATTCTCTAATTTCACTCGTTAGTTTCGGTAGGAACTTGATTCTCGATTCTCACTCTTTATCTCTCGTTTCTCTTTCTCTTTTTTCTCCACTCTTCTCTTGTTCTCACACTTCTCTTTTCCTCACAGATTACAACTCAATACAGACTCTAATACATTGAAAGATCTTGTAAACTGGACTGGAACATCAATTAAAACTTAGATTCGTATGAATGCTCAAATGTGTTCTCCGACGTTCTGCTCTTCTTCTTCTGAAATTCTTGGAGTATTTATAGAGTGATTCTTCCTTGTAAACATCATCCATAAACCACGTTCATTGATCGCCCACTACTCCATGACTCCTTCCATCATCCCACTTACCTAGACCAAAAGAATAGGATTTTTGACTTGACTATTTTAACCATTTATTCTTTCCCATAATCCCATGATCTTATTCCTATATTTAAGGACTCCTAACAATATTTTATTTGACTTCTTAAAAACCCCTAGATGCCGTTATTTTTCAACAAGATTAGTCAGATATTTTATCTCCTAATATTAAGGCATCATGGAGAATATTATTATGACCTAAATTATAGCATAAATTAATCTAGACTTATTTGTGGAATAGATTCATTTTAACCTCTAGATATGATGTTCCAATCAAATTTGAGACTCCAATGTATTTACAAAGATCCTAGAAAATTACTCTCATAATCTTCTTGGAAATTTCTTCTCTTCATCAAGATACTTCGTTGAAATGCCTTGACGTTGTTCGCTTGTTCTTGTAGGAACAGATCTATTCTCGTACCTTGTTCCTATGCAACCGTGTTACTCAGAAACTTTTCTTCTTTCTTCTATGTTCCTTTGCAAGATTCTGCCTAGGAACTTCTCCTTGAACTTGGTTGTTAACTTGTCACGTTCCTACTCTGGAATGCTTCAATATCACTCCAAGTTCCTTACACTTTGAACCTGTGAAATCTCTTAGGAACTCAAAGTATCTATTAGTTAAGCTTGTTTGTGGTAGTCATCATCAAAACTTTACTTTCAATTCATGGGTCAACAATTTCCCCCTTTTTGATGATGACAAACCAAGGCAAACAAACGTAAAAAAAATGAAAACAGTAAAAACATGAAAATAATAAAAACATAAAGAACATATTTTTGATTTTTGAATTTTTTTTATTTTTACTGAATTTTTTAATTGTGAGAATATAAAGTATGTACACTAAACTAAGACTAAGACTAGGATTATATACTTAAAATTTTGCAGGTTTTTAATAGAGTGAGAGAGATTTGGGATTCAGACTTAATTTCATTATGCAATTTATTTTGCCTTTCTCTTCCCCCTTTTGGCATCATCTAAATTCATAACTACATTCCTTTGGGAACTTCTCATCACAGCACCATTATTTCATATATAATGGAAGAGACTCCGCTTTTGGAATTTTAATATGTATCTCAAGCAGCAATCTAGCAATATTAGCCATCAAGATGCATCTAAAGAATCCGAAATAGAAGTATGACAGATATGTTCCCAAAAATAAAAGAAAGCAAGAAAAAGACTCTCTACCCATAAATAATAATTTTATTGAAAAGTTAAAGAAAAGAAAGAAAACAACGAAAACAAAGCAAAAATAAAAACTGAAGAAAATAGAAATCCAAGCCAAAATATTACAACCATATTGAAATAAGTTCAAATAAAGAAAATGCCACTAAGGAGTGGGACATAAAAGGCTTAAGAGGCAGGGGCAGTTTCTAGAGGAACAAGGTCAGCTGAGGTTTCTTCAGGAACTGTGGTAGGGGCTATGTCCATAGGAACCGAAGTGCTGGAAACTTCTTCTTCTCACTACAAGAAAACGGGAAAATAGCGACGGATTTTTACGACGAAAATAAATTCCGTCGTAAATTTAGAGTTTGGGACGGATTTTGTTCCGTCGCAATTTTGCGACGGAAATCCACTTGTTTGCGACGGAAATAGCCGTCGCAAAATAATGACAAACCAAATCAGATGACCAAATGATTTTTGCGACGGATTTTTGTGTTTGCGACAGAATAAGCCCTCGCAAATTATTCCCTCGCAAAAAGACGACAACCCCTTGTGTTGTTTTGTCGCGAAAAAAACAAACCAACACAACCCTTCCCACTTCTCCCTTCTCACTTCTCCTCTTCCGGAAACCACCGCACCACCCTTCTCCTCTTCTTTCACGCTCCTTTTTCTTCTTCGCCATTCTCCACCCAAAAACCCTTCTCCTTCTTCTTCAATTCATTTTCAAACTCCAAAAGAAGCTTCAATTCATTTTCTTCGAACAATAATACTAACTGTAAAAGCAGTAATCAAAACAACAACAAGAAAAAGACGACGAATCAGCCCCTAGGTGTTGTTTGGGGCGCTAATTCTCTCTCCTCCTCCCGTTCTTCCTTTCGCAGTGCTCCATTTTCCGATGTTGGCAGGTAATTTCTTATATTTTCGTCATAATTCGTTGAATTTTGGTTTTAGTTTTTGATGAATTAGTTGAGTTTCGGGTTATTTTTTTCGTCAAATTCGTTGAGTTTCGGTTTAAATTTTCGTCAAATTTGTTGAATTTCATTTTTAATTTTGATCAAAATTAGTTGAATTTTGTTTCAAATTTGTTAAATTTCGCTTTAAAATTTCGTCAACCTAGTTTAGTTTCGCTTTAAATATCTATCAAAATTAGGTGAATTTCGCTTCAAAGTTTTCTTCAAATTAGTTGAATTTCGCTTTAAATTTCGATCGAAATTGTGAAGTTATGTGTTCATTGTTTCTTCACATTGTGGAATTCAAACCTATTGTAGTTTCTAGCGCTGATATTTTGATCAATACAACTATCAAGACGCTATGTGCCGTTATTTGGTTGATTTTTTCTATTGGTCACTTGTAGTTTCATTCTGAATATATGTATCTTCGTTTTGTGTTCAATTGCTCAGTTAAAAAATGCTGGATAAATAAAAAACTTCTTTCAAAAATTTCATGATTTTCTAATTACTTATGTATTTATGGAGAATTTATACTATTGTTTCATTGATTTGGAAGTTTGTATGTTGACGTGAATGAACTTAATGTTTTGTAGCTATATGGCTGTGAAAAACAAGAAACTTCAAGATCAATTTGAAGCAGAAGCTTCAGATTCTTCTTGCAACGGTTCTGATCCCACAAAACCAATATTCCGGGGTATTGCGATATTTGTTGATGGATTTACTATTCCCTCTAGCCAGGTTTGTGAAACATTGCCTTAACTTTTCATTTGCGCTAGTATAATTATGTGTTGGGCATGTCCCAAATGAAATCAAGTTCATTCAAAACACCTTAATCAATACACTATATTATAGTATATTTACATTTTATCTGATTACATAAAATGGCTTTTCACATTATCCTTTTCATCTATTCTGAGTATATTACCTTGTGCAGGTTAGGATGTTATGTGAAAAGGCCAAGGAGATTTTGATGGATGAAAGTAATGTTCAGGTACCCTCTTCCTTCCATTTACCTTTTTTCTCTTTTCCCTATTATGTCTATACTACATAATCTCATCTTCAACTTGTCACTAATTTCTCCCTATTTCATTATTTTATGCCTATACCCGGCCTTTTTTAAGTCTCCAATTTTTAACAACACTATAACTTCTATGGTGTCATCACTGTGTCCTTACTGAGGCCTGTTTTACTTCATCTGTCTATGTGAATCAAGGACAAACCTCATTATGCTTGCTCCCCTTTCTCCTCTCCTTCCTTTATATTCACAAGTTCCCGATTATCATCTTCTTTTCTTTTTTACTTGATTCATCTTGCTCTGGATCTTAAATAAATACCTAGGTGTTTCCGTTTAACTTTCACCTGATTTTGTTTGCTATACATTGGTTTTTGTATGGTCATCTCTAATATCCTGTTTTCATTAGTGTTGTATTGTAACTGAATGCAGCCTGTGAAAAGTCCAGTGATGATATGTGGTGACATCCATGGTCAATTTCATGATCTTGCAGAGCTTTTTCGAATTGGGGGGAAGGTATGCATCTGCCTTCTGCCACTTGATATTTATATCTGTTTTTTACTCCCAAGGCTTGTAAATGCATGTTGTCTGAATATTTGTTGCATATAATATTCTGGTTAAGGAATGTTTTAGTTTATATTGCATTCATGACTAATTATTTCTGTGACTTGAACAATCTAGAAATGTATTTAGACTAGCAGTCTAATCTAAGTCCTCAATTCAATTTGTGAAACATTGAAACATTTGCCTTAACTTTCCTTCTAATTCCTGTTGAACCTCTTCGTTTCACTTTTTTATCTTTGGTTTTGCATGGATACTTATCTCTGCACATCTCCAGCATTGATTAGTCTTTTTTACAGTAACGAAATAATTTTTTGGAACTCAAATATCTAATTTGTTGTTTATTGTTATCACATAGAGTTACCTGGTTTCATTTGCTCTTTTGTTTATTGTTATCACATAGAGCTTAAAAATGAACAGTGGAATTGTTATGTATAGGTTGCCGAGTTATATTTTGTTTGTTTGTTGTATAGTTTTTGGAGCTGTTTTATGAGCTACCTTAATATAGTATTTGTTATAATAAGTTTAATTTTTGGTTATTAGTATTATTATTTCATTACAATTGTGATTTTATTTTTTTTTTCTTTTCAAAAATCGCTATTAGTATTTTTTTTAAAAACAAACGATACTAATATCTATTTTTTTATATTTAAAAAACCACTATTAGTATCGTTTTACAAAAACGATACAAATAGGTCATAAAAAACGATACTAATAAACTGTTTTTCTACTAGTTTTTCAGTTGCAAATTTGCGAGGGAATTTTCTGTCGCAAACTTCAACAGTTCTGTCGCAAATTTTTTGCGACGAAATTTCCGTCGCAAATTTCAAAATTTGCGACAAAAATTTTAGCGACGGACGTTTTGCGACGGAATTTGTCGCAAATGGGTTTTTGCGACGGAATGTGCTAAGTTTGCGACGGAATTTGTCCGTCGCAAAATAACTGTTATCTTGTAGTGTCTTCTGGTGCTTCTTCTTCAACATGAGTTCCTCCTTCACCTTCAGCAGGTGCAAATCCTTTCGCATTTTTAAGCTCTGCAAGGCATGTAATGATTTCAGCATGCTTCTTGTCATAAGACAACATAGAGGAACGGGCTGTCTCATCATAAAGACTTGACCTTTAACATCCTACTGTTTCTCATGCAGTTCCTTGAGGAACTCTTCCAACTGCTCTGTCTTCCCATGAACCAGAACCTCAATCTCATTAGTTTTAATCCCCTCAGCATCAAGATCAATGGTAGGAGACTCACTATCAGACTTGTTAAGAAGTCTCATACTCTTCCTCACCTTTGGCTTTTCTTCTTCCTCCCTCTTATTTTTCTCCTCTAACCTCAAAATCTCAGTGTACCACTGAGTATGCCATGTAAAACACCCAAATCCAGTCTATTCATTGTAGAAACTTGAATTTACTGCTCCTTCATTCCAACCTTCCCATACCCCTCTAATGGAACATTAAAGCTTTTGAAAATTTTTGTTAGCAAAGTTCCATAACCAACTTTCAATCCACTTGGAACAGTGTGATCCAAGTGAGAAATCATCAAACTTGGAAAATTTACTTGAACATTAAACAAAAGACAATATATAACTGTACAATCCAACAAATTAGCTTCACCCCTGTTCTGTGTTCGTGGGAACACATTTCTCCTCACAACATTAAACATTAATTTTCCAAGAGGTGAAAGCGAATTGTGATCGATTTTATTCACTCCCTTCTTCCCTCCTAATTCCGTCAAAATCTCATCCTTACCCACCTTCCCAATCTTCAAATTATATCTACCCTTAAAGTAATTATCATAACCCTCATTCGGAACCTCAAATAACTTAGCCAAATAATTAGCATCAAAAGAAATCTCAACATCACTCACGGAACTAGTGATAGTTCCTTTAGCAAATCCATAGTTTTCACAAAATTCTTGGATTGCTCTAGGACACGTGATGTAGAAAGAGTTCCTGGTAGGGTCTCTTCAACTGAATACGTGGAGAGGGAACTAGAGGACTACACGTCAGATGGACAGGTGTTGGCTTGTTCACTTCATGATGGCACGGACCTCGATTCTTGCAAAACAAGGGAATAAAATCCTCGTAGGATTTTTTCCCCCTCCGATGCTTAAGTAAGTATTTGTATGAGGATTAAGGCAAATTAAAAATAATTAGCAATTTGGTAATCTAGAGAGGGAAACTAGTGAGAGAAATTCTCTTAGTGTGATGAATGAAGATTTGATTGAATGTTTGAATGTTGAATGCCCCCAAAATGATGATTTTGAGGGGTATTTATAGCCTTAGGTTTGGAGGCCAACGAATTGGACGATGACACTTGTCATCGTCTAATTGGTTGATACTTGTAAAAGCTTCATGGGCTTTTATACTCAAGCCTCAAGGCCCAAATTCCTCCTTTTTCCCTACCTTGTAGCCTCGAATAGGATTGCGACATGTGGCAGAGGTTTCTCTTCTTTTAAGTATTTGTTGTGGACACGTGGCCCAACCTTATAACGACACGTGGCCGTGTGGAGTCCACCTTGGTGGTCCTGTCATTGCCAAGTGGCAGTGCCACCAGGACTTTTAGTGGACACGTGGCCCAGTATTATGCTGACACGTGGC
>PYUH01002338.1:0-20618 GCA_016808085.1 Suaeda aralocaspica
TTCGAGAATGAAAAAAACTTCCACACAAACGAATTGAACAACATGAACAGATTGAAATTACAACCAACTTAATTTACGGAATTTGAACCATGAAATAATTACAAATAGTTGGTTCGAAGGTTGAACCGAAGTACAAATTAAACATAAAAAGCCATACTATTTCCGACAGGTATTGAGAGTACATGAAAAACATAATTACCTATATTGTAATGGTTAAATTCGCATACATTCATGATAAGGGTAAGACCGAAAGATCGACGACAGAATACAAATACTGAATTTTAGAATACCAAAACATGAATGAAGAAATAAAGAGTAGAATCTAAACATGAAATTCACAAATTATTACAACAACTGAGTACCAGAATTCGAAAATGAAAATATGACATTAAATTAATTCGAACATGAACTTACCAAATTACAACAACTGAATCCAGAATTCGTAACATAAACTAATTACCTACCGCAAATTCGAAAAATGAACATACCAAATTACAAACTGTTTAATTCCAGAATTCTAAATATGAACATATTATAAATAACTGATTTTGAAACATGAACAACCGAATTAGAAACAAATGGATTCCATAATACAAGAAGAGTAGAAATACAAACAATCAATTTGAAACCTAACACGACACAATTACAAACAACTGAATTTCAGAATCCGAAACTGAAAAATTACAAACAACGAATTCGAAACATTAATTTGCAGAATTACAAATAAATGAATTCTAGAATTCCAAAATTAACATAATGACAAACAACTGACTTCGAACATGAAAAGAAAAATTACAAACACCTGAATCGAGAATTCGAAACATGAACATAATGACAAACAATTGAATCAAAAAATGAACATAGAGAATGACAAACACCAAATTTCGGAATTCGAAACATGAACATAATTACTTACAACAGAAAGAATTCGAGACTAAACATAATTACCATAACTGAATTTGAAACATGAACAGACATTACAAAACGATTGAATTCCAAATTCGAACATGAACAATTGAATTACAAACAACCGAATTCCAAAATTCAAACAAGAACATAATTACAAGAATTGACATGTAACATGAACGAAAAAATTACAAACACCTGAATCAAAAATTAAAAAACATAACATAATACAAACATTGATTTCGAAACATGACAGACCGAATTTAAAACAACAGAATTCTGTATTCGAAACGTCAATGTAATTACAAACACTGAATTCAAAACATGAACAGACAGAATTACAAAAACTGAATTCCAAAATTCGAAACATGAACATAATTACAAATAATTGAATTCGAAACATGAACAGAAGAATTACAAACAAATGAATCCACAGATTTCGGGACATGAACATAATTTCCAATAACTAAATTCGAAACATGAATTCACCAAATGACAAATAACATAATTCAAAAATTCGAAAATGAACATAAGACAAACAACTAACATCGAACATGAAAGGAAGAATTACAAACAACATGAATTCCGGATTCAAACAGAACATAATGACAAACAATTGAAATCGAAAAATGAACCTACGAATTACTCACAATCGAATTCCAGAATTCGAAACATGAACATAATTACAAATACCTTAACTCGAAACAGAACAAAAATATTACAAACAACTTATTCTAGAATTCGAGACATGAACATAATTACCATTAATTGAATTCGAACATGAATAGACCGAATAACAACAACTGAATTCCAAAATTGGAAACATGAACATAATTACAAAGAACTGTGTTCGACATGGAACAGATTGAATTACGAACAACCGAATTCAGAACCAAAACATGATCATAATTACAGACACCTGATTTCGGAAAATAAACGGCTGAATTTCAACAACCCTGAATTCACAAATTAAAAAACCTGAACATAATTAAAAAGAACTTAAATCGAAATATGTACAGATCGAATAGAACCAACCAAAGTCCATAATTGGAACATAAACATAATTACAAACAGCTTAATTGAAAAAGAACATAATTACAATCAATGACGTCGAAACATCAACGAAAGATTACAACAACAAATTCCAAATTCAAGACATGAATACAATTACAAACATTTGCTTTCCGCAACATGAACAGACCGAATTTTAAAACCTGAATTCCGGAATTCGAAACATGAACTAATTACAACAACTTAATTCGAAACAGGAACAGACATATTACATAAACTGAATTCCTGATTCGAATCATGAACATAATTCAAATAACTGAATTCCAAACATAAACCGAAAAGTTACAAACAACTGATTCCAGAATTCGAGAAATGAAAATAACTTCCAACAACTGAATTCGAAACATGAAGATTGAATTACAACCAACTTAATTTACGAATTCAATGACAAATGAAAAATTACAATAGTTGAATTCGAAAGTGAACAGATACATTAAAAGCAACTATATTCCAGTATTTGAAACATCAACTAATTACTATATTTAAATCGAAACATGACACGACCAAAAGAAACAACTAATTTTAGAATACAAACATGAATAGAAATATAAAAGTAGAATTCAAAACATGAACAGACAGAATTACACAACTGAGTACCAGAATTCGAAAAATGAAAATAATGACAATTAAATTAATTCGAAAGATGAACTTACCATTACAAACAACTGAATTCCAGAATTCGTAACATAAACATAATTACCTACCGCAAAATTCGAAACATGAACATACCATTACAAAACTGTTGAATTCCAGAATTCTAAATATGAACATAATTATAAATAACTGATTTTGAAACATGAACAACCGAATTAGAAACAAATGGATTCCATAATACAAAAGAAGAGTAGAATACAAACAATCATTTGAAACCTGAACAGACCAATTACAAACAACTGAATTTCAGAATCCGAAACATGAAAATAATTACAAACAACGAATTCGAACATTAATTTGCAGAATTACAAATAAATGAATTCTAGAATTCCAAAATTAACATAATGACAACAAACGACTTCGAACATGAAAGAAAAATTACAAACAACTGAATTCGAATTCGAACACTAACATAATGCCAAACATTGAAATCAAAAAATGAACATAGAGAATGACAACACAACCAAATTTCGGAATTCGAAACATGAACAAATTCTTACAACAGAAAGAAATTCGAGACTTAACATAATACCAATAACGAATTTGAAACTGAACAGACTGAATACAAACGATTGAATTCAAAATTCGAAACATGAACAGATTGAATTACAAACAACCGAATTCCAAATCAAAAACAAGAACATAATTACAAGAAATTGACATTGTAACAACGAAAAAAATTACAAACAACTGAATTCAAAATTAAAAACATAACATAATTACAAACAATTGATTTCGAAACATGACAGACCGAATTTAAACAACAACAGAATTCTGTAATTCGAAACGTCAATGGTAATTACAAACCACTGAATTCAAAACATGAACAACAGATAACAAACTGAATCCAAATTCGAACATGAACATATTACAAATAATTGAATTCGAAACATGAACAGAAAGAATTACAACAAATGAAATCCAGATTTCGGGACTGAACATAATTTCCAATACCTAATTCGAAACATGAATTCACCAAATGACAAATAACATAATTCAAAATTCGAAATGAACATAATGACAAACAACTACATCGAAACATGAAAAGGAAAGAATTACAAACAACTGAATTCCAATTCAAACATGATGAACATAATGACAAAACATTGAAATCGAAAATAACCTACAGAATTACTACACAATCAATTCCAGAATTCGAAACTGAACATATTACAAATAACTTACTCGAAACATGAAACAAATATTACAACACTTAATTCTAGAATTCGGACAATGAACATAATTACCAATAATTGAATTCGAATATAGACCGATTACAAACAACTAATTCCAAATTGGAAACATGAACATAATTACAAAGAACTTGTTCGACATGTGAACAGATTGAATTACGACACAAACCGACATGTCAAAACCAAACATGATCATAATTACAGACACTGATTTCGGAAAAAACAGGCTGATTTCAAACACCTGAATCACAAATTAAAACCTGAACAAATAAAAAGAACAAATCGAAATGCAACGAAGAAACCAACAAAGTCCATAATGGAAACATAAACATAATTACAAACAGCTTAATTTGAAAAAAGAACATAATTACAATCAATTGACGTCGAAACATCAACGAAAGAATTACAAACAACAAATTCCAAAATTCAAGACATGAATACAATTACAAACATTTGCTTTCGCCAACATGAACAGACCGAATTTTAAAAAACTGAATTCCGGAATTCGAAACATGAACATAATTACAAACACCTTAATTCGAAACAGGAACAGACATATTACTAAACTGAATTCTGAATTCGAATCATGAACATAATTACAAATACCGAATTCCAAACATAAACCGAAAGAATCAACCAACTGAATTCCAGAATTCGAAATGAAAATAACTTCCAACAACTGAATTCGAAACATGAAGATTGAATTAAACCAACTTAATTTACGAATTGACAATGAAAATAATTACAAATATTTGAATTCGAAAGTGAACAGATACAATTAAAACAACTATATTCCAGTATTTGAAACACAAATCATACATATTACATATAATTTAAATCAAACATACACGACCAAAATGAAACAACTGAATTTTAAAGAATACAAAACATTAGTAGAAATATACAAGGAATCAAAATGAACGACAGAATTACAACAACTGGTACCAGAATCGAAAAATGAAAATAATGACAATAAATTAATTCGAAAGATGAACTACCAATTACAAAACAACTGAATTCCAGAATTCGTAACATAAACATAATTACCTACCGCTAAATTCGAAGAACATACTACCACAATTACAAACGTTTGATTCGCAGAATTCCTAAACTGAACATAATTAATAACTGATTTATGAAACATGAACAGACCGAATAGAAACAAATGGATCCATAATACAAAAGAAGAGTAGAAAATACAAACAAATCAATTTGAAACCTGAACAGACCAATACAACAACAACTGAATTTCGAATCCGAAACTGAAATAATTACAAACAACGAATCGAAACATTATTTGCAGAATTACAAATAAATGAATTCTAGAATTCCAAAATTAACATAATGACAACACTGACTTCGAACATGAAAAGAAAAATACAAACAACTGAATTCGAGATTCGAAACATGAAACATAATGCAACAATTGAAATCAAAAAATGAACATAGAGAATGACAAACAACCAAATTTCGGAATTCGAAACATGAACATAATTAGTTACAACAGAAAGAATTCGAGACTCAAACATAATTACCAATAACTGAATTTGAAACATGAACAGACTGAATTACAAACGATTGAATTCCAAAATTCGAAACATGAACAGATTGAATTACAAACAACCGAATTCCAAAATTCAAAACAAGAACATAATTACAAGAAATTGACATTGTAACATGAACGAAAAAAATTACAAACAACTGAATTCAAAAATTAAAAAACATGAACATAATTACAAACAATTGATTTCGAAACATGAACAGACCGAATTTGAAACAACAGAATTCTGTAATTCGAAACGTCAATGTAATTACAAACCACTGAATTCAAAACATGAACAGACAGAATTACAAAAACTGAATTCCAAAATTCGAAACATGAACATAATTACAAATAATTGAATTCGAAACATGAACAGAAAGAATTACAAACAAATCAAATCCAGATTTCGGGACATGAACATAATTTCCAATAACTAAATTCGAAACATGAATTCACCAAATGACAAATAACATAATTCAAAAATTCGAAAATGAACATAATGACAAACAACTAACATCGAAACATGAAAAGGAAGAATTACAAACAACTGAATTCCGGAATTCAAAACATGAACATAATGACAAACAATTGAAATCGAAAAATGAACCTACAGAATTACTCACAATCGAATTCCAGAATTCGAAACATGAACATAATTACAAATAACTTAACTCGAAACATGAACAGAAAATAATACAAACAACTTAATTCTAGAATTCGAGACATGAACATAATTACCAATAATTGAATTCGAAACATGAATAGACCGAATTACAAACAACTGAATTCCAAAATTGGAAACATGAACATAATTACAAAGAACTGTGTTCGACATGTGAACAGATTGAATTACGAACAACCGAATATCAGAAACCAAAACATGATCATAATTACAGACAACTGATTTCGGAAAATAAACAGGCTGAATTTCAAACACCTGAATTCACAAATTAAAAACCTGAACATAATTAAAAAGAACTTAAATCGAAATATGTACAGATCGAATTAGAACCAACCAAAGTCCATAATTGGAAACATAAACATAATTACAAACAGCTTAATTTGAAAAAGGAACACAATTACAATCAATTGACGTCGAAACATCAACAGAAAGAATTACAAACAACAAAATTCCAAAATTCAAGACATGAATACAATTACAAACAATTGCTTTCGCAACATGAACAGACCGAATTTTAAAAAACTGAATTCCGGAATTCGAAACATGAACATAATTACAAACAACTTAATTCGAAACAGGAACAGACATTATTACATAAAACTGAATTCCTGAATTCGAATCATGAACATAATTACAAATAACTGAATTCCAAACATAAACCGAAAGAATTACAAACAACTGAATTCCAGAATTCGAGAAATGAAAATAACTTCCAACAACTGAATTCGAAACATGAACAGATTGAATTATAACCAACTTAATTTACGAATTCGACAAATGAAAATAATTACAAATAGTTGAATTCGAAACGTGAACAGATACAATTAAAAGCAACTATATTCCAGTATTTGAAACATCAACATAATTACATATAATTTAAATCGAAACATGACACGACCAAAATAGAAACAACTGAATTTTAGAATACAAAACTTGAATAGAAATATAAACAGTAGAATTCAAAACATGAACAGACAGAATTACAAACAACTAAGTACAAGAATTCGAAAAATGAAAATAATGACAATTAAATTAATTCGAAACATGAACATACCAAATTACAAACAACTGAGTTCCAGAATTCGTAACATAAACATAATTACCTACCGCTAAATTCGAAACATGAACATACCAAATTACAAACTGTTGAATTCCAGAATTCTAAATATGAACATAATTATAAATAACTGAATTTGAAACATGAACAGACCGAATTAGAAACAAATGAATTCCATAATACAAAAGAAGAGTAGAAATACAAACAAATCAATTTGAAACCTGAACAGACACAATTACAAACAACTGAATTTCCGAATCCGAAACATGAACATAATTACAAACAACGGAATTCGAAACATTAATTTGTAGAATTACAAATAAATGAATTCTAGAATTCCAAAATTAACATAATGACAAACAACTGACTTCGAACATGAAAAGAAAAAATTACAAACAACTGAATTCGAGAATTCGAAACATGAACATAATGACAAACAATTGAAATCAAAAAATGAACATAGAGAATGACAAACAACCAAATTTCGGAATTCGAAACATGAACATAATTACTGACAACAGAAAGAATTCGAGACTTAAACATAATTACCAATAACTGAATTTGAAACATGAACAGACTGAATTACAAACGATTGAATTCCAAAATTCGAAACATGAACAGATTGAATTACAAACAACCGAATTCCAAAATTCAAAACAAGAACATAATTACAAGAAATTGACATTGTAACATGAAAGAAAAAAATTACAAACAACTGAATTCAAAAATTAAAAAACATGAACATAATTACAAACAATTGATTTCGAAACATGAACAGACCGAATTTGAAACAACAGAATTCTGTAATTCGAAACGTGAATGTAATTACAAACCACTGAATTCAAAACATGAACAGACAGAATTACAAAAACTGAATTCCAAAATTCGAAACATGAACATAATTACAAATAATTGAATTCGAAACATGAACAGAAAGAATTACAAACAAATGAAATCCAGATTTCGGGACATGAACATAATTTCCAATAACTAAATTCGAAACATGAATTCACCAAATGACAAATAACAGAATTCAAGAATTCGAAAATGAACATAATGACAAACAACTAACATCGAAACATGAAAAGGAAGAATTACAAACAACTGAATTCCGGAATTCAAAACATGAACATAATGACAAACAATTGAAATCGAAAAATGAACCTACAGAATTACTCACAATCGAATTCCAGAATTCGAAACATGAACATAATTACAAATAACTTAACTCGAAACATGAACAGAAAATATTACAAACAACTTAATTCTAGAATTCGAGACATGAACATAATTACCAATAATTGAATTCGAAACATGAATAGACCGAATTACAAACAACTGAATTCCAAAATTGGAAACATGAACATAATTACAAAGAACTGTGTTCGACATGTGAACAGATTGAATTACGAACAACCGAATATCAGAAACCAAAACATGATCATAATTACAGACAACTGATTTCGGAAAATAAACAGGCTGAATTTCAAACACCTGAATTCACAAATTAAAAACCTGAACATAATTAAAAAGAACTTAAATCGAAATATGTACAGATCGAATTAGAACCAACCAAAGTCCATAATTGGAAACATAAACATAATTACAAACAGCTTAATTTGAAAAAAGAACATAATTACAATCAATTGACGTCGAAACATCAACAGAAAGAATTACAAACAACAAAATTCCAAAATTCAAGACATGAATACAATTACAAACAATTGCTTTCGCAACATGAACAGACCGAATTTTAAAAAACTGAATTCCGGAATTCGAAACATGAACATAATTACAAACAACTTAATTCGAAACAGGAACAGACATTATTACATAAAACTGAATTCCTGAATTCGAATCATGAACATAATTACAAATAACTGAATTCCAAACATAAACCGAAAGAATTACAAACAACTGAATTCCAGAATTCGAGAAATGAAAATAACTTCCAACAACTGAATTCGAAACATGAACAGATTGAATTATAACCAACTTAATTTACGAATTCGACAAATGAAAATAATTACAAATAGTTGAATTCGAAACGTGAACAGATACAATTAAAAACAACTATATTCCAGTATTTGAAACATCAACATAATTACATATAATTTAAATCGGAACATGACACGACCAAAATAGATACAACTGAATTTTAGAATACAAAACTTGATTAGAAATATAAACAGTAGAATTCAAAACATGAACAGACAGAATTACAAACAACTGAGTACCAGAATTCGAAAAATGAAAATAATGACAATTAAATTAATTCGAAAGATGAACTTACCAAATTACAAACAACTGAATTCCAGAATTCGTAACATAAACATAATTACCTACCGCTAAATTCGAAACATGAACATACCAAATTACAAACTGTTGAATTCCAGAATTCTAAATATGAACATAATTATAAATAACTGAATTTGAAACATGAACAGACCGAATTAGAAACAAATGAATTCCATAATACAAAAGAAGAGTAGAAATACAAACAAATCAATTTGAAACCTGAAAAGACACAATTACAAACAACTGAATTTCCGAATTCGAAACATGAACATAATTACAAACAACGGAATTTGAAACATTAATTTGCAGAATTACAAATAAATGAATTCTAGAATTCCAAAATTAACATAATGACAAACAACTGACTTCGAACATGAAAAGAAAAAATTACAAACAACTGAATTCGAGAATTCGAAACATGAACATAATGACAAACAATTGAAATCAAAAAATGAACATAGAGAATGACAAACAACCAAATTTCGGAATTCGAAACATGAACATAATTACTGACAACAGAAAGAATTCGAGACTTAAACATAATTACCAATAACTGAATTTGAAACATGAACAGACTGAATTACAAACGATTGAATTCCAAAATTCGAAACATGAACAGATTGAATTACAAACGACCGAATTCCAAAATTCAAAACAAGAACATAATTACAAGAAATTGACATTGTAACATGAACGAAAAAAATTACAAACAACTGAATTCAAAAATTAAAAAACATGAACATAATTACAAACAATTGATTTCGAAACATGAACAGACCGAATTTGAAACAACAGAATTCTGTAATTCGAAACGTCAATGTAATTACAAACCACTGAATTCAAAACATGAACAGACAGAATTACAAAAACTGAATTCCAAAATTCGAAACATGAACATAATTACAAATAATTGAATTCGAAACATGAACAGAAAGAATTACAAACAAATGAAATCCAAATTTCGGGACATGAACAANACAAACAAATGAAATCCAGATTTCGGGACATGAACATAATTTCCAATAACTAAATTCGAAACATGAATTCACCAAATGACAAATAACAGAATTCAAAAATTCGAAAATGAACATAATGACAAACAACTAACATCGAAACATGAAAAGGAAGAATTACAAACAACTGAATTCCGGAATTCAAAACATGAACATAATGACAAACAATTGAAATCGAAAAATGAACCTACAGAATTACTCACAATCGAATTCCAGAATTCGAAACATGAACATAATTACAAATAACTTAACTCGAAACATGAACAGAAAATATTACAAACAACTTAATTCTAGAATTCGAGACATGAACATAATTACCAATAATTGAATTCGAAACATGAATAGACCGAATTACAAACAACTGAATTCCAAAATTGGAAACATGAACATAATTACGAAGAACTGTGTTCGACATGTGAACAGATTGAATTACGAACAACCGAATATCAGAAACCAAAACATGATCATAATTACAGACAACTGATTTCGGAAAATAAACAGGCTGAATTTCAAACACCTGAATTCACAAATTAAAAACCTGAACATAATTAAAAAGAACTTAAATCGAAATATGTACAGATCGAATTAGAACCAACCAAAGTCCATAATTGGAAACATAAACATAATTACAAACAGCTTAATTTGAAAAAAGAACATAATTACAATCAATTGACGTCGAAACATCAACAGAAAGAATTACAAACAACAAAATTCAAATATTCAAGACATGAATACAATTACAAACAATTGCTTTCTCAACATGAACAGACCGAATTTAAAAAAACTGAATTCCGAAATTCGAAACATGAACATAATTACAAATAACTTAACTCGAAACATGAACAGAAAATATTACAAACAACTTAATTCTAGAATTCGAGACATGAACATAATTACCAATAATTGAATTCGAAACATGAATAGACCGAATTACAAACAACTGAATTCCAAAATTGGAAACATGAACATAATTACAAAGAACTGTGTTCGACATGTGAACAGATTGAATTACGAACAACCGAATGTCAGAAACCAAAACATGATCATAATTACAGACAACTGATTTCGGAAAATAAACAGGCTGAATTTCAAACACCTGAATTCACAAATTAAAAACCTGAACATAATTAAAAAGAACTTAAATCGAAATATGTACAGATCGAATTAGAACCAACCAAAGTCCATAATTGGAAACATAAACATAATTACAAACAGCTTAATTTGAAAAAAGAACATAATTACAATCAATTGACGTCGAAACATCAACAGAAAGAATTACAAACAACAAAATTCCAAAATTCAAGACATGAATACAATTACAAACAATTGCTTTCCCAACATGAACAGACCGAATTTTAAAAAACTGAATTCCGGAATTCGAAACATGAACATAATTACAAACAACTTAATTCGAAACAGGAACAGACATTATTACATAAAACTGAATTCCTGAATTCGAATCATGAACATAATTACAAATAACTGAATTCCAAACATAAACCGAAAGAATTACAAACAACTGAATTCCAGAATTCGAGAAATCAAAATAACTTCCAACAACTGAATTCGAAACATGAACAGATTGAATTATAACCAACTTAATTTACGAATTTGACAAATGAAAATAATTACAAATAGTTGAATTCGAAACGTGAACAGATACAATTAAAATCAACTATATTCCAGTATGTGAAACATCAACATAATTACATATAATTTAATTCGAAACGTGACACGACCAAAATATAAACAACTGAATTTTAAAATACAAAACTTGAATAGAAATATAAACAGTAGAATTCAAAACATGAACAGACAGAATTACAAACAACTGATTTCGATTTTCAAATTGTTTGTCTAGTTCATTTGAATTCCGGAATTCAGGTGTTGTGTAATTCTGCACCTTTTCATGGTTTCGATGTTTTGTTTTTGTTCATTATGTTCATTGCGAACTTTGAAATTATGTATTGTCATTTGGTGAATCATTGTTCGAATTTTTAGTTCTTGGAACTTATGTCAGGCCGAAAATCTGGATTTCATTGTTTGTAATTCTTTTGTTCATGTTTCGATTCAATTATTTTGAATTTGTTCATGTTCGAATTTTGGAATTCCGTTTTGTAATTTATGTCTGTTCATTGTTTTGAATTTCAGTGGTTTGTTAAGTACATTGACGTTGATCGGAATTACAGGAATTCTGTTCGGTTTCAAATTAGGTCTGTTCATGTTTCGAAATCCAAGGTTGAATTTATGTTCATATGGTTTTTAATTTTTTGGATTCAGTGGTTTCTAATTTTTTTCGTTCAGGTTACAATTGGTCAATTTCTTGTAATTATGTTCCTGTTTGAATTGTGGAATTCGGTGTATTTTGTTGTACGCAATCGTCATGTTCGAAAGTGGATTCAGTTTGTAATTCAGTGGTTGTTAATCGTTTCACATTTGTTTATTGGTAAATGGTTAAAGTCTCGAATTCTTGTGTTGTTGTAAGCATTATGTTATTGGTTTCGAATTCCGAAATTGGTTGTTTGTCATTATATATGTTAATTTGTGATTCATGTTTGTCATATGTTTCATGTTTCGGAAATTCTTGAATTAAGTTGTTTTGTAATTTTCTTTGCATGTGCGAGTAGTTGATTGTCATTATGTTAATTTTGGGAATTTCTAGATTATTTATTTGTAATTCTGCAAATTAATGTTGCGAAGTCAGTGTTTGGTAATTATTTTCATTTGTATCGGAATTCTGAATGAAATTCAGTTGTTTGTAATTGCGGTCTGTTCAGGGTTTCAAATTGATTTTGTTTGGTTTTCTACTCTTCTTTTTGTTATATGGAACAATTTGTTTCTAATCGGTTGTTTCATGTTTTCAAATAGTTATTTATAATATTATGTTGCATATTTGATTCTGGGATATTTTCAACAGTTTGTAATTTGGTATGTTAATGTTTCGTAATTTAGCGGTAGGTAATTAGGTGATGTTACGCATTCTGGAACTTCAAGTTGTTTGTATTTGGTAAGTTCTCTTTCGAATTAATTAATGTCTTTTTTCATTTTAGAATTCTGTTACTCAGTTGTTGTAATTCTGTATGTTAATGTTTTGAATTCTACTGTGTATATTTCTATGCAAGATTTGTATTCTAAAATCCAGTTGTTTCATTTTGGTGTGTCATGTGTCGATTAAAATAATAGTTAATTATGTGATGTTTAAATATGGCGCAATATAGTTGCTTTTAATTGTATCTGTTCAGTTTTCGAATTAACTTATTTGTAATTTATTTTCATTTGTCAAATTCGTAATTAAGTTAGGTTTAAATTCAATATGTATCTTGTTCGAAGCAGTGTGTGGAAGTTATTTCCTCAATTCCGAATTCTGCGACCACTCAGTTGATTTGTAACTTCTTTCGGTTATGTTTCGGATATTCAGGTTATTTGATTACTGCCCTCTATTCGAATTCAGGAATTCAGTTTTATGTAATAATTTGTCCTGTTTCGAATTAAAGTTGTTTTGAATTATGTCTGGTTTCGAATCCCGGAATTAGTTTTTTAAATATCCCTCGTGTCTGTTACATGTGCTGGGAACAGTCTACATTGTTTCGTAATTGGATCAGTCTTAATTTGGAATTTTTGTTTGGTAATCTTCTTGTTGATGTTCGAGCATTGATGGTAATTATGTCTTTTTAAATTAAGCTTTGTGATGTTCGGGGAGGAGGTTAATAGGGGCGGTGGGCAGATGGTCCTGTATTATGGCGAACGTTATGGACTTTGGTATGAGGGAGGGGAGGGTATATCTGTAGTCTCGTGTACAGCGCCTTTTTATTCATCGTGTCTAGGCCGTCCTTACATTATGTTCCCTCCGTCTTTTCAATTAGTGTTCGTGTTGAAATGTCAGCCAGGTTTTATTGTTCGAAATCAGTTGTCAGTTGTTGTAATATGATTCATGTTTTGGTTCTGACATTCGGTATCGTTTCGTGTTAATTTCTCTCTACTGTTACATCGTCGAACACCAGTTCTTCTGCTAATTTGTTCCTGTTCCAATTTGGAAGATCAGTTGTTTGTTAATTTCGGTCTATTCATTGATTCTCGAATTGTCAATTATTCGGTAATTATCGTTCAGCGTCTCGAATTCTAGATAAGGTGTTTGAATTTTTATGGTTATGTTTGCGAGTAAGTATTTGTAATTATGTTCCATGTTTCGAATTCTGGAATCGAATTGTGAGTAATTTGTGAGTTCATTTTTAGATTTCAATTGTTGTCATTAGGGTTCATGTTTGAATCCGGATTCTAGTGTTTGTAATTCTATCCTTTTCATGTTTCGATGTAGGGTTGTCATCTATTGTTCATTTTCGAATTTTGAATTATGTTGTTGTCATTTGTTGAATTCATGTGTTTCGATTTAGTTAATATTTTAGTTATGTGCTATTTCTCTCTTATTTTCATGTTCCTTTCCCCGATGAAATCTTGGATTTTTCATCTCCTTTGCTTTGTAATTCTTTGTGTTCATGTGTTTCGATATGAATTATTTTGTTTTTTTCTTAATTATGTTATGTTTCGAATTGGAATTCAGTTTTGTAATTTGTCTGCTGCCTATCGGTTCTTGCAGTAATTCTAGTGGTTGTTTTGTAATTACATGCGTTTTTTCGAATTACAAGAATTCTGTCTTTTGTTGTTCAAAGCCGGCTTGTTCATGTTTCGATAAATAAAGTGTTTGTAAATGTCTCATGTTTTTTAATTTTTGAATTCAGTTGTTGTAAATTTCTTGCTTCGTTTCGGATTTACAATGTCAATCTGGTGTAATTATGTCTTGCTTGTTTGATTTGGAATTTCGGTTGATTTGTTAATCAATCTGTTCATGTTGAATTGTGCATTCAATACTTGCTCTTCGTGTGCTACGCAACGACTGTAATTTTTTAGTTCTCGTTTCAATTCGTGTTGGTAATATTTTCATGTTCATCCGAACATTTGGGTTGCTTGTGTTGTCCCACTTCTCTATGTCATTTTTTGATTTCAGTGGTGTGTCATTATGTTTATGTTTCGAATTCCGATCATTCAGTTGTTTGTAACTTTTTTTCTTTTCCTTGTCGAAGTCGTGTTTGTCTTATGTGAATGTTGGAATTCTAGAATTCATTTTATTGTATATCTGGCAAAATTAATGTTCGAATCCGTTGTTTGTAATTGATGTTCATGTTTGGATTCGGAAATTAGTTGTTTGTAATCTGTAGTCTGTCAGTGTTTCAAACTTGATTTGTTTGGTCTAGGTGCTCTCTACTTCTTTTGATTATGGGAAGTCCATTTGTTTTCGATTTGCGTCTGTTCATGTTCAAATCAGTTATTTATAATTATGTTCATATTTAGAATTTGGAAAAGTATCAAAGTTTGTAATTGGTATGATTCAGTTTCGAATTTGAGTCTGGGGAGGCTATTTGTTATGATGTTCGAATTGGAATTCTCCGTTTGTTTTGTAATTGGTAGTACATCTTCGAATTATTTCATTGTCATTATATTTCATTTTTCTGAATTCTGGTACTCGTTGTTTATGTAATGACTTCCTGGTTTTCATTGTTTTGCAATCGTACGTCTTGATATTTACTCATGTTGTATTCTAAAATTCAGTTTTTCTATTTTGGTCGTGTCCTTGTTTCAGATTTAAAATTATATGAACTTCTATGTTGATTGGTTCAAATATCGAGAATGATAGTTGCTTTTTAATTGTATATCGGTTCACTTTCGAATTCAACTATTTGTAATATTTTCATTTTGCGATATTCGTAAATTAAGTTGGTTGTATAATTCACATCTTTATCATGTTTACTTCGAATTCAGGTGTTGGAGTTATTTTATTTCTCGAATTCTGGAATTCAGTGTTGTTAAATCTGCTCGGTTTTGTTTGGAATTCAGTTAGTTTGTAATTTCTGTTATGATTCGAATTCACGGAATTTCAGTTTAGTGTAATAATGGCTGTTCCGTTGTCGAATTAGTGTTTGTACATTATGTTCTGTTTGCGATTCGGAGATGCAGGTTTTTAAATATTACGGTCTGTTCATGTGGGCGAAAGCAATTGTTTTATGTAGTTATTCATGTCTTGAATTTTGGAATTTGTTTTGGTTGTAATTCTTATGTTGATGTTTCGACTGTCAATTGATTGTATTATGTTCTTTTCAAATTACTGTTTGTATTATGTTTATGTTTCCAATTATGGGACTTGGTTGGTAGTTCTAATTCGATTGTACACAATTTCGATGTTAAGTTCTTTTTTGTATGCTTCCGGTTTTATTTGTGAATTCCAGGTGTTTGAAATACAGCATGTTATTTTTCCGAAATCAGTGTCTGTAATCTATGATCAGTGTTTGGTTTTCGATATCGGTCGTCCTTTGTTGTTGTAATTCAATCTGTTTCACCTGTCGACACAAGTTCTTTGTTGATAGTGTTCATGTTTACAATTTGTTTGAATTCAGTTGTTTGTATTCGGCTTCGTATTCATGTTTCGTGAATTCAATTATTGGTAATTATGTTCATTGTCTCCGCATTCTAGAATTAAGTTGTTGTAATATTTCTGTTCATGTTTCGAGTTAAGTTATTTGTAATTATTTCATGTTTTTCGAATTACTGGAATTCGATCTTGTGAGGTTTAGAATTCTGTAGTTCAGTTTTCGATTTTTCAAATGTTGTATTAGTTTCATGTTTTGGAATTCCGGATTCAGTGTTTGCTCAATTCTTCCTTTTCTGTCGATGTTAGGTGTTTGTCATTATGTTCATTTTCGACATTTTTGAATTATTTATTTGG
Organism: Suaeda aralocaspica; assembly: GCA_016808085.1. Classification (NCBI taxonomy): domain Eukaryota; kingdom Viridiplantae; phylum Streptophyta; class Magnoliopsida; order Caryophyllales; family Amaranthaceae; genus Suaeda; species Suaeda aralocaspica. Next base: position 17,193 of record PYUH01002338.1, read on the forward strand.
TCATGGTGGTGAAGTCATGTTTCGAATTAGTTTGAATCGATATTGTGTGTTCACCGTTGTCCGAAAATCTGGATTCATTTGTTTGCTTCATTCTTCTGTCATGTTTTCGAATTCACTTATTGTAATAGTGTTCATGTTTCAATTTTGGAATTCAGGTTTTTGGTAATTCTGTCTGTTCTTTTATGTTTTGAAATCAAGTGGTTTGTAATACAGTGACTTTCGAATTACAGGAATTCTGTGTTTAAATTCGGTCGTTCAGTTTCGAAATCAATTGTTTGTAATTATTGTTCATGTTTTTTAATTTGATATCAGTTGTTGTGTAATTTTTTGTTGTTAACGTTGACAATGTCAACAAATTTCTTGTAATAGGTTCTTGATTTGATTTGGAATTCGGTTGTTTGGAATTCAATCTGTTAGATTTCGAATTTGGAATTCAACGTTTTTAATTCAGTGTTCATGTTTATAAATTCAGTTATTGGTATTATGTTTAAGTCTCGAATCTTTCTGTTTAGTAAGTAAATTATGTTCATGTTTCGAATCCGAAATTTGGTGGTTGTTGTCATATTCTCTAATGTGCTCATTTTTGATTTCAATGTGTTTGTCATATAGTTCATGTTTCGACTTCTCGAATCAGTGTTTGTATTTTTTCTTTCATTGTGGAAAGTCAGTTTTGTGCATTTGTTAATTTTGGAATTCTAGAAGTTTCATTTTATTTGTTAATTCTGCAAAATTAAATGTTCGAAGTTCATGTTGTTTGTAATTAGTTCAGTTGTCGGATCTAGGAAATTCAGTTGTTTGTAATTGTGCGTCTGTTCACGGTTTCAAATGATTTGTTTGTAATTTCTACTCTTTTTTGTATTAGGAATTCATGTGTTTAAATGCGGTCTGTTCAGTGTTCAAATCAGTTATTATAATTATGTTCTATTATTTTGCCCTATTCTGGAATCAACAGTTTTGTAATTTGGTATGTGCAGTTTCGGGAATTTGCGGTAGGTAATTATGTTTCTGTTACGAATTCTGGACATTCAGTTGTTGGTTAAAACGTTTGGGAAGTTCTGTTTCGAAATTAATTTAAATTGTCATTATTTCATATTTTTCTCGAGACTTTGGGTACTCAGTTGTCCTTTGAATTTGCTTCTGTTCTGTTTGAATCTACTTTTATATTTATACTCAAGTTTGTATTCTAAAATTCAGGTTGTTTCATTGGGTTACGTGTCAGTTTACGATTTAAATTATGATTATGTTGATGGTTCTCAAAGACTGGAATATAGTGTGCTTAATGTGATCTGTTCCCTTTTGAATCAATATTCGTAGTTTTTCATTTGTCAGAATTCGTAAATTAATGGGTTGTAATCAATCTGTTCATGTTTCGAATTCAGTTGGTTGGAAGTTTATTTTCATTTCTCGAATTCTGGAATCAGTTGTTTGTTAACTCTTCGGTTTATTTGTGGAATTCAGTATATTATTATGTCATGATTCGAAAGTTCAGACTTACAGCTTTATGTAAATATGTCTGTTCCATGTTCGAATTAAGGTTGTTTGTGAATTATGGTTCATCGTGTTTGCGAATTCGAGGGAATTCAGTTTTTTAAATTCGGTCTGTTCATGTTGCGGAAAGCAATGGTTTGTAATTGTCATTATGTCCTTGAATTTGGAATTTGGTGTTTGTAATTCTTTGTTGATTGTTTCGAACTGTACAATGATTGTAAGTTATGTTCTTCTTTTAAAATTAACGTTTGTAATTATGTTTATGTTTCATTTATGGACTTGGTTCGGGTTTAATTCGATCTGGACATTTTCGATTTAAGTCTTTTGGAATTATGTTCAGGTTTTTAATTGTGAATTCAGGTGTTTGAAAATCAAGCGTGTTATTTTCCGAAATCAGGTTGTCTTGTAATTATGATCAGTTTTGGTTGTCTGAATTCGGTTGTTGTAATTCCATCTGTTTCACATGTCGAAACATCTTTTAATTTTGTTCACCCAAGCCCCGTTCCATTTGAATTTCAGTTGTTTGTAATTCGGTCCTATTCATGTTCGAATTCCATTATTGGTAATATGTAATGTCTACGAATTCTACGATTAAGTTGTTTGAATTATTTCGTCATTGTTTCGAGTAAGTTATTCTGTATTATTGTTTCATGTTTCGAATTCGGAATTCGATGTGTGAGTTAATTGTAGGATTCATTTTTCGATTCAATGTTGTCATTTATGGTTCATGTTTTGAAGTTCCGGCATTCGTTGTTTGAAATATTTCCTTTTCATGTTCGATGTGTGGTTTGTCATTATGTTCGATTTCGAATTTTTGAATTCATGTTATTTGTACATTGGTGAATTCATTTTCGAATTTAGTTATTGGAAAATTGTTCATGTCCCGAAATCTGGATTTCATTTGTTGTGAGATTCTGTCTGTTCATGTTCGAAATCAATACTTTGTTAATTATGTTCAGTTTCGAATTTTGGAAATCAGTTTTTGTAATTTGTGTCTGGTTATGTTTGAATTCAGTGGTTTGTAATTACATAGACGTTTCGAATACAGAATTTTGTTGTTAAATGCGGTCTGTTCATGTTTCGAATCAATGTTGAACTTATGTTCATGTTTTTATAATTTTTAACTTCAGTTTGTTTGTAATTTTTCGGTTCAGATTCAATGTCAATTTCTCTGTAATTATGTTCTTGTTTTTTGGATTTGGATTCGGTTGTTTGTAAGCCAATTGTTCAGTGTTTGAATTTTGGAACATTCAGGTTTTAATTAGATTTGTTCATGTTTCAAAATTCAGGTATTGGTATATGGTTACGTCGTTCGAATTTTTCTGTTTTCGTAGTAATTATGTTCATGTTGTCGAATTCCGAAATTTGGTATGCTTGTCATTACTCTTGTTACATTTTGACTTTCAATTTGTCTTTGTCATTATGTTACTTGTTTCGGAATTTCCAATTCAGTTGTTGACCTGTTTTTCGTCTTCATGTCTTCGAATAAGTCAGTTGTTTGTCATTCTGTTAATTTTGGAATTCTTAGAAATTCATTATTTGTAACTTCTGCAATAATGTTTCGAATTCAGTTGTATTGTAAATTATTTCATGTTCGGATCTCTGAAATCAAGTTGTTTGTAATGGTGTCTGTTCAGGTTTCAAATTGATGGTTTGTATTTCATCTTCTTGAACTATGGCAATCCATCTGTTTTCTGTTATTCGGTCGGCGTCTTGTTTCAAAATCAGTATTTAAATTAGTGTTGCTATTTAGGAATTCTTGGGCATTCAACGTGGTGTAATTGTGAGTATGTGCAAGTTTTCGTATTTAGCGGTAGGTTTGTATTATGTTTTATGTTAGGCATATTCTGGAATTCAGTTGCTATGTACTTTGTAAGTTCATCTTTCGAAATTAATTTGTAAGTTCATATTTTCATTGTTTCGGAAAGTCTGGATACG
>PYUH01000022.1:0-113480 GCA_016808085.1 Suaeda aralocaspica
GACCATCATGAATAACTTATGCTACTTGTACTAGTCTTTTCTTTATTACTAGACAATACTCACCAAAGTGGGTGTAATTAGTTTGCCAAGTCCAGACAATGCCATTGCACTCTACAAAACAAACAGTCAGCAAAGTTGAGTACTAACTCTAAAGAAAAGATACCAAGAAACAATAAGAAATAAAACATGCACTCAACTTACCCTGACAACCCTTTACCTGTACAATGGGATCAAAACTAAATTTTCTATATTTAAACTTAGGATCCGGCATCGAAAGGTTTCCCCGTCCTTAACCATATCATCCCCTAATGAGCCTCAACTTGGAGCACCTCCAAGAAGGTTTTACTATGCCACTAAAGTGTCAGATATCCAGCACATTAAAATAGAAAGAGATAAATGTCCTTGGACTCCAATTAGAAGTCATATATCACGTGTCCATACGATTTCCACCCCACTTGTTTCATACTCAGGTTACATACGTTAACAAGAGTTTTGGATGTCAAGTCCTCTTACACTTTTACGTGATTAACCGTTAGGCATGTTATGACTCCAACTACAACATCACGATAAAGAAATCATCCAAAACCAAGAAGCCCATATTAATTATCTCAATTTAAGTGTATTAGATTAATCTCTATGTGTGTCTTGTAATATTAACTAAAACCTCTTTACCACACATTAATGGAGTAGCTATACTTACGTACGTTCTCTCCTCCTTGACCACCAATTAAACTGTGAGTGGCGACATGAAAATAATTTGCTCATAACGTCTTTACTCATGATCATGTGAATAAAATTCACAACTACCTTTCTTATTGATTAAGTAATTAACCAACTTAATATAACTTCCTTTCTTTATCAATAAAATATTGGCCAATGAACTAATCATAACATTCCAAATCAAGCTTGTAAGAATTTATATCACTATTTAACATGGAATGTCAATACACTGTAAAAATTATGCTTCTAATAAACTTTTCATGCACACAATTCATGATTCAAACATGCATAACAATATTTCATATAATCAAGGATTATCCAAGCATGAATTCTAACTCTTGTGTTTGTCTTTAGTACTTACATACCTTGTAAAATAATGGTGCTCCACCACAACTTCTAGAAGTAGATTAGTTCAAAGTCTCCTACATAAGGAAAAACCGAAACTGCATTAAAACCTTGTTGACTAAGTTCTACAACAACTATAAACTAACTTCTATGTTGGAAACTTGTCCAAAACATTCCTTTTATGGTCTCTATTGAATTCCATACTTCACTTTAATTTTCTATTGTATGATTACTTGGTTTCGGGACTTATTTATGCTTTATAAAACCTTAGTATAAAATTTATGCCACTTAAGAAAAGTGGACAGCAAAATAAAATTACCAAAACTCCTTGAAAAACTTCAAAAACAACATAAATCAATCATACAATGTATTACTTAATTTATATCATCAATTTATGCTAATTACATACTTTAAAAGCCTAATTCTTCACTTTATAAATTATGGACAGCATGTTAAATATGCTTAAAATCACTTTTAAACTTCATAAAACATACTAAAAATTATATGTAACATCATAAAATTAATATGTGATCATACTAACATAATATGAACACTTAAAACTTACTTTAACTTGTTTTTATAAAAATTACAGATTTATTTATTAACTTTAAAGTCATGAAAACTCATAAAAACATGATAAATTCATGGCAAAACTCTTCTACAATCAACTAACAAAATTATGAAACCAATCTATGCTTTAAAAAAATTTCTCATAAGCCTAAACGTATTCATAATATTTATTCAATCGAATGTCATGATTATAAAATTTTGACAGCAATTTATTTTATATTCAAAGACTTTGAAAATCAATCTAAACTTCATAAAATCATCATAAATTCACACAACAATAATTCATGATCATAATATCGAAGTTTAAGTCATAAAAACTCATAAAAATCATAACTTTCATAATTTATAAACCCTAATCTAAAATTTCATGAACAAGTGAACAATAAATTAATTCATGCTTTAAAACAAATCATAACTTTATTAAAACATGATTAAAACTTATAAAAGTATGATTAAATATAAATATAAACATGAATTTGCAAGATTGAATCAAAAAGAAAGATATTTTTTTTAAGTTTCGAAAAATACCAAAACAAGGGGAGGAGTGGTGGCCGGTGGTGGCGAGGGCGGCGGTCCGGTGAAATCCGACAAGGGCACGACTCCCGAGGTAAAAACGCTCAACTCTTGTTTTTCCTTTTTTCCGAAGAACAAAACTGCAGTTTTTTTTCTTTCTTTCTCTCTTTTCTCTCTAGATTTTGGAATCCTAATGACAACTTATGAGCATGAGTATCTAAAAATTTGGGTTTTAAAGGCTATTTATAGGCCCCAAAGTAGGATTTGCAAAAGCCCATACTTATCCTAACAAGTGGAAATTACCTTTAGGCCCTTGCTTCAAAATAAATTAGGAAACTCTTGAAATTTCTATTTTTAGAAGCCTTTTAAAATATTTTAAAAACATAAAATATTATTTATACACACAAATAATTATTTTTAATTAAAACTTATTTATTATTTATTTATATTTATTTTATTATTATTAATTTCTTTTCATTTAATATTCCTATTGAACATAATTTTTCAATAAAAATATTAAAATTATACGAAGAAAATACAAAAATACTTTCTTAAAGTACGTGAGAATGTGGGGTATTACAGTATACCCTGCATTGCACCACATTATCCGAAATTTTATCCTACCCATCGCCCTAGCCACGTTACAAGCTTATAAAAGTCTTTTTTGATCTTTGTGCACATGCTATGGGTATTTTGAAGTGAATCCCTTTGTCAAGGTCGTAGAGTATTAATTGCATTTCGAGCCGACAATTAGGACGGTGGATACCATTAAACACTTGCATGAGGTGTGAGATGTGGGTTTCAGGTTCTTAAAATTGCATTTAAACACATTTTGCATTGCATTCCATATTTGGTTGGGAGGTGAGGTGATGTGAATTTTCGTATGGATTGAAAACTCACAAGGATAGGACTAAATTTTCGAACCGATAAAGGCCAAGCCACCAAGATTCTCAAATTTAGGTTGATCAATTTGTCCTTTGATTAAAGCCGAAGCACGCTCAAAGCTACTAATTAATCTACACAATAGTACAATCCCAATCCTTCTGAGTCTTGCTTACTAATCCACGCAACAATACCCCTAATGTTCTATTCGTCACTTCAGTCTGCCCATCAGTTTGTGGGTGATAGGAAGTACTAAAAAGTAACTTGGTTCCAACCAGTTTCCACAATGATTTCCAAAAGTAGCTCATGAACTTCGAATCCCTATCACTGACAATTGTTTTAGGAATACCATGCAATCGAATTATATCTCTAAAATATAGCTCTGCAACATTAACAACATCATCAGTTTTATTGCAAGGAGTGAAATGTGCCATCTTTGAAAACCTATCCACCACCACCATAATAGAATCCCTATGGCGAGCTATTTTAGGTAGACCAACAATGAAATCCATTGATACATCTTCCCAGGGACCATCTGGAACTGGCAATGGTATGTATAACCCTTGATGAAAGGTTGCCTTAGCCTTTTGACATATAGGACATTGAGAAATCATAGCTTCCACATATCTAATCATCTTGGGCCAATAAAAATGTTCTTGCAGCATACTCAATGATTTAGCAATTCCAAAATGCCCTGCAAGACCCCCTCCATTCGCCTCTCTGACCAATAATTCTCTAATTGAACAATTAGGCACACACAATTGATTCCCTTTAAACAGGCCATCATGTAAGATATATGATCCAACTAATCCACTTCTCAGTTGTTGCATCACAGGACCAAAATCAATGTCACCTTCATAATATGTATCGATATGGTCAAAACCCAACAGCTTGCAATTCTAAACACTAATCAACACATACCATCTAGAAAATGCATTTTCTACCACATTAGACTTGCCATCCTTATATTTAGATGAAAAATGAAAAGATTGAAGGAACTCAACCCACTTGGCATGTCTAGGATTCAGTTTCTGCTAACCATTAATATGCTTCAATGCTTCATGATCAGAATGCAGGATGAAGTGATTAGGCCTCAAATAATGACTCCAATGATCCAGAGCTCTAACAATGGCTGAAATAAGCAATTGGTCTTTTACCCTGCACAAGAACTACTCCAATCCCTACATTTCTTACATCTGTTTCAACTTCAAAAGGCTTTGTAAAATCAGGCAATGCAAGAATAGGTGTGTGGCATAACATATCCTTGATTTTTTCGAATGCAATCCGCCTCCTTTGTCCATTCAAATTTCTTATCCTTTTTAATGCATTCTGTCATAGGAGCAACAATGGATGAGAAATTTTTGACAAACCTTCTGTAGAAGGAAGCTAAACCATGGAAAGATCGTATTTCAGTCATGTTTGTGGGTGTTGGCTATGACTTAATTGCGTCAACTTTAGATTGATCAACTGAAACCCCATCTTTGGACACCACATAACCTAAAAACATCACACTTTTCACCATAAAATAACACTTCTCCAGTTTACCGTACAGTTTTTGGTTGCCTCAAAGTCTCAAAAACTTGTCTTAGATGCTGCAGATGATCTCCATTATTTCTGCTATAAACCAATATATCATCTAAGTATACAACAACAAACTTACCCAAATATGGCTTCAAAACTTCATTCATAAGTCTCATAAACGTGCTAGGGGCGTTGGTGAGTCCAAAAGGCATGACTAACCACTCATAGAGACCTAATTTAGTTTTGAAAGCTGTTTTCCATTCATCCCCTTCCCTCAGACGATTCTGATGGTACCCACTTCTCAAATCAATCTTTGAAAACACCTTGGAGCCATATAACTCGTCCAAAAGATCGTCCAGTCTAGGAATTGGGAATCTGTACTTGATTGTGATGTTGTTTACAACCCTAGAATCAATGCATATGTGCCAAGATCCGTCATTTTTTGGAACAATCAGTGTTGGTACAGCACAAGGACTCATGCTCTCCCTTACGTATCCTCTCTGCATTAATTCCTCAATCTGCCTTTGTATTTCCTTGGTCTCCTCAGGATTGCATCTATATGCTGGTTTATTAGGAATCTGAGCACCTGAGATTAACTCAGTCTGGTGTTCAATGCCCCTATTGGGTGGTAAACCTGGTGGTAAGTCATCTAGAAATACATCTTCAAATTCCTTCAATAGTGGTTAAAGGATTTTAGGGATTGCAGATTTTCAACTCTCACGTCTTTGGCCATCAACAGAAATACTTGCTAGCAATAAGTCAATTCTTTCTCCAATTCCTTAGGATTAGTCAAAAACACTCCCTTTTTATTCTCCACATTCAATTGCTTCTTGTTTTGCACCACTTTTAGAGGTTTCAAAGCAATTGGATTGTCAATTTCCTGTTTCCTGATGATGTACACATTGGTTCTTCCATCATACTTCACAAATCGATCATATTGCCAGGGTCTACCAAGCAATATATGACAAGCATCCATTGGACAGACATCACATATCACCGAATCCTCAAATTGACCAAGTTTAAGATCAGGGCTTGCTTTGTTACCTTCACATCACTGGTATTGCTTAAACAATGTAACTTGTAAGGTTGAGGATGATTGTATGTCGGGTGATTCAATTTCTGAATCAATAGGGTAGAGACCACATTAGTACAGCTGCCACTGTCAATTATCACATCACACAGCCTGCCCTGTACATTACGCCTAGTCACAAAAATTTTGTCCCTCTAGTTCTCTTCAATTGGCGCAGGTTTAGACTGAAGAACCCTCCTGAGGACTAATGCCTGACCCTGTGTTTCTGCCTCCACTTCTTCCATATCATTGCTGCTTTGTTCTTCTTGGGAATCAATATCTTCGTCCTCCCCTTCTTCAAGAAGAACATCTAAGTAGGCATCTTCGATTTCCTTTGCTTCCCTGGCAGTGATTACTCTAGAGTTTGGGCAATTTCTTTGTACGTGTCCTACTCCTTGACATTTAAAAACTTCCTTTTGTCTTCAGGGATTGTCAGTGGTTTGATTGGAGTAGTGTTTATGCTAAAATTTGCTCTAGCTAGCAAACGTTAGCTGGTTCCGGCTATAGCTAAATATTTACCAACTTTGTTCGTTTCGGTGCAGAAAAGAAATAATGCGAAAATGGGAGTGGGAGAGACACCAGATATGGTGACGCGGAAAACCCCCCTAAATTAGGGCAAAAAACCGCGGGTGGCTTTGAGTCCACCGGTCCACTAGTTAATAGGGTTGTTTACAATTACAATGTATAATGCTAGCTAGATAGCTAGGTAGTTTTAGTTTATAGCTACTAAGTGTCTAGCTTAAAGAATGTAAATGAAAAATATAAGTTGTGTATACAAATAATGAATAATAATAAATGTATTTATTTTCTTCTGATTGCCTTGTGTGTATATCTTCTTTCTTCCCCCCTATTTATAGAATAACCGTGAATTTCTAGCCGTTATCTCCTCTTCAAAGCCGTTGCCCTTTGGGAATATATCTAGCTTGATTTGTGGGCTAGATTCAAGCCAGTTTGAAATGTGGATCCTATTCTTTAGGCATGATCTCCTCAATATCTTTGACCCAACTTCCGCATCTTCCCACTTCTAGAAGCTCCTTGGAATATTCTCCTCCTAACTCCTTGATTCTCGGACCCACTACCTTGACCGTGTCTAAGCTGTAGCTGCTAGCTATGTACCTGCGTAGCTGACAATCAAGCTGGATTATAGGTAGAAATTTCAGCCATAACAATTTGCCCCTAACTTGTAAGCTGGGAGCGCCCAGCTACCGGGTTGCAAGTTACCGTTGGGGTTCGTCACAGTTTCCGAGAAGCAAACGGTTATATTTTAGAAGCAATAATTAATTTCTGAAAATAAATAAAAGAAAGATATGAAAAGATTTGACAGTTAAGAGAAGTAACCGTTATGTCCCTTTCTTCTCCCTATAAATACACTTCTTCCATCCTTCTTCTTCACTTTCAACAATTTCCTTTAGGAAGAAAATTCAAAAAAGAAAATCTCGAACTTAGTTCTGTGTGATTTTGTGATTTTCCAGACATCTTTAGCTTATCCAGGTATTGAGATCTTTTCCTCCCTTTTTACTTTACTCCCTCCTTTCTTTGCTTAGTTTTGGTCTAGAGATCATGGGTAGGGCTAAGGATGACATAGTTAGTGCAATAACAGAGGAACGCTTGCAACAAATTGCTACGATGGGGCTCTTCCCTGAGTCAGCTAGGCTAGTGGTCCCTACCTCTAGCCAACGACCAGAAACCTGTCCTCCTGACCACGTTTGTTTCTTTGAGTACCCTTTCACAATTGGGTTCTCCTTTCCTTTGGCCGGAATAGTTAGGTCGGTTTTAGATCGCCTAGGTCTAAGTCTGGGACAGTTGCAACTTTCCTTTTGGAGGATTTGTAAGGTGATCTAGGATAAAAGCGATAAGTGGGGGCTAGATTTTAATTTAGACGATTTGTTAGGTGTGTATTCTATTAGGAAGGTAGGTCCTGGGTATGCTACCTTGAAGGTCAGGGTAGCTGGGAAGAAGCTAGTAGATGATGAGGGAGCGCCGGATAAGGGTTGGAAGAGTAGGTATTTCTTTGCGGAGAAGTCCTCCCTTGGCGAAGAGGGGAATTGACTAGTTGGTGGCTGGAATGCTACAGGTATTAGTACCGTTTCTTTGCCTAGCTTTTAGTACTTTTATTAATCTGGTTCTTACTTGCTTTCTTTTGCAGTTCACTCCCCTCCTCCTCTAATCACGGAAAGTCTAGCTATCAGGGAATTCCTAAGTCACCCTATCGAAGAAAGGACTTTCGAAGCTATTAAGGAACCTGCAACCACCGCTCCAGCTATGTTGTCTGGTAAGAGTTTCTTCTTACTAGCTAGCAATTGTGTTTCTAGTGGTTGTTTAGTTTTTGTTTGGTGTTAATTTTAACGCTGACTTGGTCATGTTCCCTATAGGTTTAAAGGAAATGTCTTTCGACGAAGCCAAGAGGAGGGTCTCAAAGAGGAAGGCCGCCAGCAGCAGCACTACTAGTTTAGCGAACACGGGCCCAAGGCCTGTGGAAACTGCGGCTATTATGCCTCTTCCTTCTAAGTTCCCTAGGTCATCCGATCCTGTTCCGGTGGATGACCTGGAGCTATCCTTTCCCCCTACCTTCCTGGCTAAGGAAGGTGTGGAAGAAGGGATAGGGCCTCAGGTCGAGAAGCTGTTGTTTCCAGCTGCTAGGCAGCGCCTCAGCAATCTATCTCCTGAGGCTGTGCTGGGTCACGCAGCTGGCCACTCTCTCCAGGTTAGATGTTTCCTAGTAAATTTTGTGTGTTTGCTTTCTATTACTTGCTCTACCTAACTTGGTCTCATACAGGCTCTCCAAGGCTTCCTGGCTGCTAAGGACTTGGTGAAGGGTTTTGCTGCCAAGCACGACCAGGTGTTACTTAAGGTAAACAAGCTGACGACGGAGAACGAACTCCTCAAAACGCAGCAAGCAGAGCTAAAGTCCAAGCTGGAGGAGGACTTCAAGTGCATCCTAGAGGAGAGGGAGAAAGAGTTTGAGGGCAAAAACGAGGAGCTGCTAAACAAGAGCAAGAAGCTGGAGCAGGAGCTGGAGGACCTGAAGGAGGAAAGTAAGGACGTAGCTACCTTTTCTCTTACGAGGGGAAGAGCTATGATAGCTTATGAGGTCTATCATAAGGGAGCTACAGCTAAAGATTGTCAAGCCGTGGTGGACGAATACATGGAACACTTTGGTAGCTTAGCTGACCTCCTTCCTGCTTTCTCTGAACCAGTCGATGTTGCCCCTGCAGGTGACGCTGCCAGCTTGGCAGGCGAGGGGGAGGCAGCTACTGTGGGAGAGACTCCTGCTCCTGTGGCTGTCCTTCCTCCTGATGAAGGTCAAGCAGGAGGAGCTCTGGAGGCAGCTGATGAAGAAGCTTAGGATCATTCCTGCTTTTGCGTTTTAGATTAACTTTTTTAATTATTATGTTTTATTAGACAATGGCCTTAGGGCCTTCTTTTAAATTTGTATTAATTCCGTACTTATTTATTTGGAATGCTTATTATGACTTCGCTATTTTGCATATGGTATTGTGCTTTGAAATCGTTGCGTACATATTTGTGTTTGCTAGCTAGCTTTGAATTAAATTGTATGCATACCTTGTGTTGGGTAAGTGGTGAGATTATTTCGTAGGCCATCTGCAGGCGACTTGATTGTGTGTTCAGGTTGCTGGGGCAGCTTCCAACTAATATCCACTTTCCCTTTGATAGCGTTATAGCTTTGAGTGGCGTCTGGGCCTTGGTTGCTACTCTACAGGGAGTATCTGGACTCCCTGGTGGCCTATCTGGGGCCTGCCTAAGTTGAGGTAGTTATTAGTTTATGTCGTTGGTGTTTCCACCAACAACTTGAAGTTAATCTTTCAATATTTTCATAGTGAACAAATTCAGGGCTAGGATAATTGTGTTAGCTTACTTACCAACTGGGTCGTGCTTTCTGGTCCGACCTAGAAGTGGTACACCTTCAGGTTGGATGCGTTCCAGCTTCTAGGCACTTCTTTCCCTTGCGCTGTGGCTAACCTGTAGGCACCATTGCCTATGACTTTGGTGATTTGATATGGTCCTTCCCATTGCGCAGCTAGCTTTCCAGCATTCAGCTCTTTGGTGTTGGCAAACACTTTCCTTAATACCCAATCTCCTAGCTGAAAAGTCCTTGCTTTTACGTTTTTGTTGAAGCTTCTAGCTACTATGTTCTGTTGAGCGGCCATCCTGATGAGTGCGTTGTCCCTGAGTTCTTCTAGGGCGTCCAGATTGTTAGCTAGTTCTACCTTGTTTGTCTCTTGTTAGTCCATACCTGGCCGTTGGAGTAGCTATCTCACCAGGTAGCACGGCTTCGCATCCATACACTAAGGAGAAGGGCGTTTGTCCTGTGGCTGCCCTAGGTGTGGTCCTATTGGCCCACGGGATCCTAGGTAGTTCTTCCACCAATCTCCCCTTCTTAGCTTCTAGCCTCCTCTTGATCCCATTGATTATTGACTTGTTGTTGGATTTGGCCTGCCTGTTTGCATGCGGGTATCTAGGGGTCGACATAGTTAAGGTGATATTCCACTCGCTGCCAATTTCTCTTGTCTTGTCACTTATAAACTGAGACCCGTTGTCACACACGATCTCAGATGGAACCCCAAACCTGCATATTATGTTGTTCCAGATAAAGGAGACTACTTCCTTGTCTCTTACCTACTGGTAGGCATCTACTTCGATCCACTTGGAAAAGTAATCTGTTAGCGCTAGCATGAATACCTTTTGACCCGGAGCTGGTGGTAGTTTCCCTATGATATCCATTCCCCATTTCATGAAAGGCCATGGCCTTAGTGTTGGGTGCAGAACTTCGGAGGGTTTGTGAGACATGCCAGCATGCCTTTGGCAGCTGTTGCATCTAGCTACATATTTGTCTGCGTCTTGTCTGACGGTTGGCCAATAGTATCCGTAGCTGAGGATTCTATTTGCTAGTGAACTTCCAGCTATGTGTGACCCACATTGGCCGTCGTGGAACTCCTTTAGCTGCTTCTGCCATTCTTCATCTTCCAAGCATCTTTGGAGTATTCCCCTAGCTGACATCTTGAACAGTATCCCCTGGACGAGCTGGTACCTGGATGCCTTGAACCTAATCTTTCTGGCTTCTAGCTTATCTTCTGGCTAGACGTCATGCTGCAGATAGTCGTAGAGTGGTTTGGTCCATGATTGGTTGTTGGTGGGAACTTCTTGGTTAGTCGTAGTGAGTATTAGCTGATTTATGTTTTTGTTTACAGCGGGGCCAGCTAGGTGAATTATGGGTATAGACGTCAGGTTGCTTTTTCTCAGGGCTGATCCTAGATTAGCTAAGGCGTCAGCTTGGGTGTTCTGATCTCTTGGTATTTGAGTAATTTTGAAGGGGGTGAAGTGAGCTGATGTTTGTCTAGCTAGCTCTAGGTAGCTGGTCATTTTGGAGTCTTTAGCTGTGAACTCCCCTGTGACTTGGCTGACTATAAGCAAGCTGTCACTGTACACCTCTAAACCTGTTGCCCCTAAGTCTCTAGCCATTGTCATTCCTGCGATCAACGCCTCGTACTCTGCTTCATTGTTGGTTGCTTTAAAGTCGCAAGCGATGGATCGCACTATCTTGTCCCCTTGTGGCGACTTTAGTACTATCCCTAGCCCTGCGCCTCTAAAGTTGGAGGAGCCATCTACGAACATCTTCCATACCTGGTTGTTTTGTACCTGGTTGACTTCTTTCATTTTTGACTCTGCAGCTTGTTCTAGGTCAAGACTAAAGTCAGCCACAAAGTCTGCTAGCGCTTGAGACTTGATCGCAGTTCTTGGACGATATCTTATGTCGTAGCTGCTCAATGTGATTGCCCACTTTGCCAATCTGCCGGATAAATCCGGCCTTTTTAACACAGCCTTAATAGGATAGTTAGTCATGACTAGTAAAGGATAAGACTCGAAATAGTGTCTAAGCTTCCTGGATGCCGTTACTAGAGCTAAAACAAGTTTTTCTAATGAGGAATATCTAGTCTCGGCATCTAGGAGTGACTTGCTTACATAGTAAATGGGGAGCTGCTGGTTGTCAGCTTCCCTAGCTAAGACCACGCTTATAGCTTTACCACTGACTGCAAGGTATAGCTGTAAGCACTCTCCAGCTTGAGCTTTAGATAGTAGGGGTGGCGACATTAAGTACCGTTTTAATTCTCCTAAAGCATTTTCGTGGTCATCTGTCCATTTAAAACCTTCGTTTTTCTTAAGACGTTATAAAACAAATGACATTTGTCAGATGACCTTGAAATAAAACGGTTTAATGCAGCTACCCTGCCAGTTAGCTTCTAAACCTCTTTTAAATTTTTAGGTGATTGTATATTTATTATAGCTTTTACCTGGTCGGGGCATGCCTCGACGCCCCTTTTGGTTACTATGTAACCTAGAAACTTACCTGCAGCTACTACGAACGAGCATTTTGATGGGTTGAGCCTCATGCTGTATTTCCTTAGAACCTCGAAAGTTTGTCTTAGGTGCTCTATGTGATCTTCAGCTTTCTTGGAGTTCACCAGCATGTCATCTCTGTACACCTCCATTGTATCTCCTAGATGGTCCTTAAACATTTTGTTGACCAGCCTCTGGTAGGTAGCTCCAGCGTTCTTCAATCCGAAGGGCATGACTTTGTAGCAATATATTCCCTTGTCCGTCATGAAGGCCGTCTTCTCTTGGTCCTTTGGGTGCATTAGTATTTGGTTGTACCCGGAGTAGGCATCCAGGAAGGTGAGCATCTTGTGTCCGGCTGTTGCGTCTACCATAGTATCTATATGTGGTAGGGGAAAGGGGTCCTTCGGGCATGCCTTATTTAAATCTGTGAAGTCAATGCAAACTCTCCATTTACCGTTCTTTTTGCTGACCACCACTACATTAGCTAGCCAATCGGGATACTTTACTTCTCTTATTTTCCCCGCTTTTAAGAGTTTTTGTACCTCATCTTTGATTACTTGGTTTCTTTCAGGCGCAAATTTCCTCCTTTTCTGTTTTGTTGGCTTCATAGCTGGATCCACGTTCAGCTTTTGTGTAATGACTTCTGGGTCTATACCTACCATGTCTTCGTGGAACCATGCGAAACAATCTGCGTTCTCTCTTAGGAAGTCTAAGATTCTCCTTTTCTGGTCTTTGTTTAGGCTGGCTCCTAGCTGGACCACTTGCTCCGGCTTGGAGGGATCGAGCGCCACTTCATCTAATTGTAGCTCGCTAGGTCCTGCTAGCGCTGACCCTTCCTGTAGTTGCTAGATGTTTGCCAGCTTCGGTTTCGACGTCCTTTTGTAGCAATCTCTCGCTATCTTTTTGTCCCCTACTATTGTTAGGACTCCCCATGGTGAAGGGAATTTTAGTGCTTGGTGGTATGTAGATGGTACGACTTTCATCTTGTGGATCCAAGGGGTCCCTAGGATGACGTTGTATGCGGAGGGACAATCTACCACGTTGAACCTGCTTGTCATGTTCACTCTTTCTGCCCAGGTTGTCAGGTTGATTTCCCCTTCTGTGTGCTTTGTTTCTCCACTGAACCCTACCAACACTTTAGGCGTCTTGGTGATGTCAGCGTCCTTCAATCCCATCTCTTTCAATGCGCTCTTGAAGATAATGTTGGCTGAGCTACCGTTATCTACCATTACTCTCTTGATGAGGCAGTTGCTGATTTGTAAGGAGATTACTAAGCTGTCATGATGATCTTCTTCTTCTAGCTCACCTCCGTCAAAGGAAATGGTCATGTTCTTCAGCTTCCTTTCTTCCTCCGACTTCAAGCTATCCGGCTTACTTGGAGTTCCTGTCCCATCTCTAGCAAAACGCTTTGCAGCAGAGTAGGTTAGTCCGCAAATTTCAGATCCACCTGATATTAAGTTAATTACCTTTGACGCAGTAGGTGGTGGGGGCGGTCCTGGCTTCTGGGTTTCTTCTCGCGATTCGCCCTTCTTACCTAGTAGGTGGTTCAGGTACCCTTTCTTTAACAGGTAGGCTACCTGCTTTCTGAGCTGGAAGCATTCCTCCGTGTTGTGCCCATGGTCGTTATGATAGCTGCACCACTTCGTCTTGTCTTTCAAGCTGTCTGGCTTGTCGGTTTTCTTCGGCCAGCGCACGGCTTCTCCTAGCTTGTGTAGGGCGTTTATGACACCGCCAGTATCCACGTTGAAGCAGTATGACTCGATGCTGGGATAGCTGCTAGCTCCGTATCCATAACCTGTTACCTACGAGGAAGAAAAAGGGTAGATGTTATTAATAGATTCACGTCTAGGATATGGTTGTTGCCTCCAGTTGCTACGCCGCTGGCTAGTTATCTTGCGGTCATCGTAGGCTGGCCTCCAGGAAGCTTTGTCTTCCTCTATCCTGACTTCAGCTAGTGCTCTGGTTTGCACCTCGTTGAAGGTGGAGCACGGGTACTTGATCAGCTCTTCTTATAACCTCGATCTGTACGGAAGTCCTCGCCTGAAGGCTTCAATAGCTGTGGAAGAATCTAAGTCGGGTATGGCTATCATTTCCCTGTAGAACCTGTCTAGGTAGGACTTATTTTGGAAAATTTTTGAAAATAAAATTTTTCTAAAAATTGTAATTCCCGAAAATGGAAAGTATTGAAAAATAAACTATGTGTGCAGGTACGCAAGGAATTCAGGTATGTATTATGTGTTATTGATTTAATAACATGTGGTGAGCTTGGGTAGGAAGTTTGGGCATGTAGGATAGACTTTATTTCTGTTCTTTCATGCATATAAGTTTATGTTTTAAGGTGTTGCTTATGTGAATAGTTGTGTGTAAAGGAAAGTGTGTGTTAGCCATAAGACCCTTTTGTAGAACTGTTAGTTTGTTTTGTTTTGGGAATTATGGACCATTAGTCTTAAGTGTTGTGCAGGATGTCGTATAGTATGCCTAGCAAAGACACACAAATAAGAACCTTGGAGAAGAAAGACTATGAAAGTCCACCCAAGTATGTTCGGAAAATAGGGTTTTACTGTTGGTATATGAGTACTGTTTTGAAGCTGCCACAATGCGACAAGCCCGACCATGTATCAGCCCTAACTGTTAAGTGCTTGCCTGACTGTTCGCCCTACCTAGAAATCAAGGCAAAGTTTAGCGATTTCCGCTTTGGTGGAGGACTTCCGAACTAATCTAAAAATAAGGATGCAATTGGCCAATGGGGTTGTGATTGGAGATTCTTTAAACGATACATTTCTTGGAAAGAGAAGGAGTATTAGGAGATGAATGCAAGTGATGAGACCCGCCCACACCAAGCCCAGATAGTCAAGAAAGTGAAGACGTGATGGTGAAGGAGACTACTACTGGTTCAAGGACTGATGAGTCAAGGGACAGTTCATGTTATCAAAACGAGAACCTGGATACGGTAACTCCATCGTATGTAGACTTGGTAACCGATTCTTAAGCGGATGAAGAAGAGTTAGATCCTGAGGAAGAAATGGACGAAGAAATGGAAGTTGATACATAAGATGATCTTGAATTTATACCACAGAAATATGTGATGTCAAGGGACAAGAAGGACAATGTTAATGTTTAGAGATTTTTGTTTAGATAAAATTTAGTTTATATTGTTTAGTGTTTCTGATGTTTAGAATGTTGAACAATTTAGATTATTGTTTACATTAGTTTGAATACGTGGCAGTGAGCCATAAGAATTACTAAGAGGAGTTAAGTAATAAATTTCTTTCATGAAATAAAGCATCAAGTAGAATAGAACCAAGGGAATTATTTCTATTTCTTATATGCTTGACTCTTATTTTAATGGTTTTGTAATCATTCGCTCTAAAAGGATGAAACTTCTTTTGTGAGACGAAATCAAAAAGTGTTTTATGTTATAAGTTTATGTTGTTCTAACTTACAGTTAGACATAATTTAATATAAAGGTCTTTTCCTCTATAGGAGAAATAGAATGGCTCAACGTAACAACAATCAGCTGAATGATGTAGTGAGGCAATTAGCTACTGTACTTGAACATTTAGGGTTCAGAGGAAGTGGAAATGGTAATGCCCCTGCTGGGGAAATTTTCAAGAAGATTTCTTAAAGTATGCCACCCACTTACCAAGGAGAGCACAATCCAACTATTTTAGAGGGATGGTTGGGAGAGTTAAATAAGTTGTTTTGGGCAGTTAAGTGTGCAAAAGAGCTTAAGGTGAACCATGCTAGCTGTTTACTATCTTAGAGGAGAAGCTGATCTATGGTGGTCACAAAATGAGGCTGTGATTAGGGCTTTACCAGGGTTTAATTGGGATTTGTTTTAGGAGCGAATCCGTAATAAGTTGTATCCTGTGTTCCTTCAGAAACATAAAGCTGAGGAGTTTCTAGAGCTTAAGATGGGAAGTATGTATGTCACTGAGTACTACTCTAAGTTCATAGAATTTTCTAAGTTTGCTCTCGAGGCCGTAGCAAATGAGAGGTTGAAGGCTAGTCGTTTTGAAAGAGGGTTACCCTTAGACCTTTAGTCACAATTAGATGGACAGATCTTTGAATCTTTGGATGAGTTATATGGTAGAGCTGCACACCTGTATGCCATAGACCAAAAGAAGAAGGAGGTACAGAAGGAAGGTGAGACGAGGGAGAAAACGAAGGATGGTGGAGTAAACTTCAACCAAAAAGGAAATCATGGTGGATTTAAGAAACCTCGTTTCATCAACAATATCCAGAGTAATAGGGGAAACTTTGGGAAGCCTGCTTTTACAAATGGGAATAGAGCTCAGATGGCTAGTCAAGGAGGGCGTGTGTACTTTTGTAAGAAGTGTCCTAACAATCATCCAGGAAAGGACTGTGCAAGGGACCTAGTGACTTGTCAGTTGTGTAACAACCTTCGAAACCGTGAGTATGAGTGCTTCTCTAAGAACAAAGGAAAGGAGGGACAAAATTCTCAATCTAGGGGGAATTCAGCTGGGGGACAGCAAACGGGTTTCCAACGAAATATGGGAGGAAACGTGACTCCTCAGCCCGGGAATAGGAATGGGAGTAGGGATGGAGGAGGACAGACTAAGACCTCAAACACTGGAAAGCTGAATGTGATGGCTCGAAGTGAAGCTGATGCTAATAAGTATGTGATTTTTGGTACTTTTTCTATTCACCTCTTCCCGTCAAAGTTTTGTTTGATTTTGGTGCAACGTATTCTTTTGTATCCACTAAGATTCTTGAAAAGCTAAAGCCTGTGCTGGGATAAATAGATACAATAGATATGTCAATAGTGTTACCCTCAGGACACGAAGTGTAATGTTCAAAGAGATTTCAGGATGTTCCTGTTGAAATTGAGGGAGTGGAATTTAAAGCTAACCTAATCGATCGGCGAGTTTGATTTAGGTGACTTAGAAGTGATCCTAGGGATGGACTGGTTGAGTGTGCATAAGGCTGAGATTCTATGTGAGCCACAGAAGATCTCGTTAATCAATAAGGGTATAAGGGTGAGCAATTGGGTGGCAGGAAGACCAAATCACAACAAATAGTGTCAATAATGAGGTTTTATAGGTTTATGAAGAAAGGTTTTCCGAGTTACCTTTGTAGTGTGAGGGGTGTGGATCATGTTGAGGCTGTTAAACCTGAGGATATTGAGGTAGTAAGGGACTTTCTGGACGTGTTTCCGGAAGAGATTCCGGGGATGCCTCCTAAGCGAGATATTGACTTTACTATAGACTTAGTCCCCGGAACAACACCTATTTCCAGAGCACCCTATGGGATGGCACCTGCAAAAATGAGTGAGTTGAAAGAGTAGTTACAAGAGTTGTTGAAAAAGGCTTACATTAGTCCTAGTTCTTCACGTTGGGGAGCACTCGTAATGTTTGTGAAGAAGAAAGATGGGAGTTTGAGGTTATGTATTGACTATAGGGAGCTGAATAAGGTGACAATCAAAAATAAGTATCCTTTGCCGAGGATTGATGACTTGTTTAATCAATTAAAAAGAGCTACTATGTTTTCGAAGATTGATTTGAGGTCAGGATACCATCAATTGAGGATTTCTAAGGACGACATACCAAAAACTACTTTTCGTACGAGACATGGGCACTATGAGTTCACGGTTATGCCTTTTGGGTTAACCAATGCACCAGCAATTTTCATGGTAATGAATAGATTTTTCCCACAATTTTTGGATAACTTTGTGTTTGTTTTCATTGATGACATCTTGGTGTACTCTAAGAGTAAAGAGGAACATGTGGAACATTTGAGGAGAATCTTGATGACATTAAGGGAGAATGAATTGTATGCTAAGTTCTTGAAATGTGAATTCTGGTTGGAGAAAGTAGCATTCATGGGGAATGTTGTATCTAAAGAGGGGGTTGAAGTAGATCTAGCCAAGATTGAAGTAGTAAAGGAGTGGCCTATACCTAAGAATGTAACGGGAGTACGGAGTTTCTTAGGGTTAGCAGGTTATTATAAGAGGTTTGTGAAGGACTTTTCGAGGATTGGTAAACCCATGACGTCCTTAATGAAGAGAGACCGTAAGGTTGAGTGGAGTAATAGGTGTGAAGAGGCATTTTAGACCTTAAAGGAGCGTTTGACTATAGCTCGAGTCCTAACTTTGCCAGATGGAAGTGAATCTTATGATGTGTATAGTGATGCTTCTAAAAATGGTTTGGGATGTGTGTTAATGCAAAAATAGAAAGGTGATTGCATACTGTTCAAGGCAATTGAAACCATATGAGCCAAATTACCTTACTCATGATCTTGAGTTAGTAGCAATCGTGTTTGCTTTAAAGGTATGGAGGCATTACTTGTATGGGGTAAAGTGTAGGATATACACAGACCACAAGAGTTTAAAGTACTTTTTCACTCAGAAAGGTTTAAACATGAGACAGACGAGATGGCTTGTGTTGATCAAGGATTATGACTTGGATATCCAATACCATGAAGGTAAGGCCAATGTGGTAGTAGATGCTTTAAGCCGTAAAACGAAGTATGGAGTGAATACTTTGGTGGTTGCTAATGAACTATGTAAGGATATAGAAAGATTGAGATTGTAAATAGTGAAGGATGGAGAGTTGGAAGGAATTCTTTGTAATCTTAGTATCCAACCAACAATATTTGAGGAAATTAAGAAGAACCAGGAGGGAGATGTGAAATTGGACAGAGTTAAGGAAAAATCGAAAACAGGAAAAGCTGTGGACTTTAAGATCCATAAGGATTGAAGTTTAAGGTATAAAGGAAGGTGGTGTGTACCATAGAAATGTGAGGATCTGAAACAAAGAATCATGGAGGAAGGTCAATATACCCCGTATTAAGTGCATCCTAGAGGTGATAAGTTGTATAAAGGTTTAAAGAAGATGTATTGGTGGCCTAGAATGAAGAGAGAAGTGCCTGAATTTGTAAGCAAGTGTCGTACTTGTCAAAAGGTCAAATTTGAGCATAAGAGACCACAAAGAGAAGTCCAACCACTTGAAGTACCAAGATGGAAATGAGATTGCATATCAATGGACTTTATGACATGTTTGCCAAAGTCGAGAAATCGAAATAATACCATATGGATTGTGGTGGATAGGCTTACTAAGTCAGCGGTGTTTATACCCATGAAAGAGACATGGAAAATGGAACAACTTGCAAAGGCTTACATAAAATATGTTGTGAGGCTACATTGAGTTCCAAAGGATATCGTGTCAGATAGGGATTCTAGGTTTCTTCCGAAATTCTGGAAAAGTGTCTAGGAGAAATTTAGTACAACGTTGAAGATGAGTATAGCTTTCCATCCAGTAAGTGATGGAAAAACAAAGATAACCATACAAACTTTAGAGGACATGCTAAGGGCTTGTGTAATGGATTTCAAGGTAATTGGGAAGATCGCATGGATCTCATTGAGTTTTCATACAACAATAGCTACCATGCAAGTATTGGCATGACACCTTTTGAGGCTTTGTATGGGAGGAAGTGTAGAAGCCCCTCGTGTTGGAATGACATAAGTGAGACAGTGATTCTAGGACCTCAATTGATTGAAGAAACAACAGATAACATAAGGTAATATAAGCAAAGATTCAGGCAGCACAAGATAGACAAAAGTCGTATGCGGACTAAAAACGCCAAGAAGTTGTGTTTGAAGTTGGCAATAAGGTGTCACCAATGAAGGGAGTAATGAGGTTCGGAAAGAAGGGGAAATTGAGCCCAAACTACATAGGACCCTATGAGATCTTGCAAAGGGTCGGAAAAGTAATCTATAAGTTAGCCTTACCAATGGAGTTGAGTAAGGTTCCCAATGTCTTTCATGTGTCTCAACTAAGGAAGTATGTTTCAAATGAGTCACATTTGTTACAGCCTGAAGCATTTGAGTTAGACCAAAGTTTGACCTATGAAGATAGGCCAATTAAGATCCTAGACAGTAAAGTAAGGAATACTCGTACAAAAAGTGTCAAAATAGTGAAGGTGCTGTGGTCTAACCAAGAAACTGAAGAAGCTGCTTGGGAAGCTGAAGATATGATGAGAGAAAAGTATCAACAGTTATTTGAGGTTAGTAAGTAGAGTTACGGGGACGTAACTCGATTCTTAAGGGGGGTAGAAGGCGACCTAATTTTCGCACGTTTTTACCCCCAATTTTGCAAGTTTTTATGATATTCTGCGACTTTTCAGTAAGAGTTTTGTGTTTATCTACTAAAAAGTTGTCAAGTGAAAGTTAAGTGGCTAACGTCTACAATAACATAGTAATATAATGAGAAAGTTTGAAGTAAAAGTAGTTTATATTCAAATTCCATACACTAATCTACACAAAGTTTCGAGGGGAAACTTATTTTAAGGGGGTAGACTGTAATACCACACATTTTCATATTTTAAGGAAGTATTTTTGTATTTTATTCGTGTAATTTTAATATTTATATTGAAAAATTATGTTCAATAAGAATATTAAATGGAAAAAAATAAGAAGAAAAAATAAGCTTTAATTAAAAATAATTATTTGTGTTTATAAATAATATTTTATGTTTATAAAATATTTTAAAAGGCTTCTAAAAATAGAATTTTTAAGATTATATTGATTTATTTAAGGCAAGAGCGTAAAGGTAATTTCCACTTTTTAGAATAAGTATGGGCTTTACCAAATCCTACTTTGGGACCTCAAAGTATCATTTAATATCCAAATTTATAGATTTCATCCCTCAGAATTGTCATTAGGATTCCAAAATTTAGAGTGAGAAAGAGAGAAAAAAAAGAGGATAAAATTTTCGAAAAAAAAATTGTTGTTCTGTTTTTTTCTAGAGAAAGATATATATATATATATATATATATATATATATATATATTTGGTTGGTTTGCCGAACGTCGGAGCCGCCTACTGTCGCTGGAGCCCGACGCCACCTTCGTCGGTCTCCACCGCTGCCACACAGCCGACCACCACCTACTCCCCCTTGATTTTCAGTATTTTTTTTTAATGTATAAAACAAATTTTTTTCTTCTCTTTCTTTTTGATTCAATTTCGCAAATTCATGTTCATATTTATGCTTAATCATGATTTTATATGTTGCAACCATGTTTTAATGAAGTTATGACTTGTGTTAAAGGATGAATTAATTTGTTGTTCAAGAAATTTTAGATTAGGGTTTATAAAGTTATGGAAGTCTTGATTTTTATGAGTTTTTATGATTTAAACTTCAATATTATGATCATGAATTGTTGTTGTTTGAATTGATGATGAATTTATGAAGTTTAGATTGATTTTTAAAGGGTTTAAGCATAAAATAAATTGCTGTCCAAATTTGTTAATCATGAAATTTAATAGAATAAATATTATGAACATATTTTGGCTTATGAAAAATTATTCTAAAGCATAGTTTGGTTTCATAATGATGTTAGTTGATTATAAAAGAGTTTTGTCCTGAATTTATGATGTTTTTATGAGTTTTCTATGAGTTTAAAGTTAATTAACAAATCTGAAAATTTTATAAAAACAAGTTAAAAAATGTTTTAAGTGTTCATATTATGTTAGTATGATCATATATTAATTCTATGATGTTACATATGATTTTTATTATGTTTCATGAAGTTTAAAAGTGATTTTAGGCATGTTTAACATGCTGTCCAGATATTATAAAGTGAATAATTATGCTTTTAAAGTATGTAATTAGCGTGAATTGATCATATAAAGTAAGTAATACATTGTATGATTGATTCGTGTTGCATATTTTGAAGCTTTTCAAGGAGTTTTGATAATTTTAAATTGCTGTCCACTTTTATAAAGTGACATAAAATTTATGTTAAGGTTTTATAAAGTATAAATAAGTGCGGAAAACCAAGTAATCTTGCAATAGAAAATTAAAGTGTAGTATGGAATTTAATAGTGACTATACAAGAAATGTTTTGGACAAGTTTCCAATATAGAAGTTAGTTTAGAGTTGTTGTAGAACTTAGTCACAAGGTTTTAATTTAGTTTCGGTTTTCTTTATGTAGGAGACATTGTATTAGTCAACTTCTAGAAGTTGTGACGGAGCATCACTATTTCACAAGGTACGTAAGAACCAAAGAGAAACATAAGAGCTAGAATTCATGCTTGGATGATCGTTTATGTTTTGAAATATTGTTATGCTTATTTGACTAATAAATTGATGTGCATGACAAGTTTTATTAGAAGCATGGTTATATATTATGTTGACATTCCAAGTTAAATAGCAATATAAATTTTACAAGATTGAATTGGAATGTTATGATAAGTTTAATTTGGCCAAAAGTTTATTATTAAAGGAAAGAAGTTATTTTAAAGTTGGTTAGTTACTTAATCAACAAAAAAGGTAGTTGGGAATTTTTATTCACATGTTAAAAGGAGTTTATGAGAAAATATTTTATACATGTTGCCACACACAGTTTAATGTGTGGTCATGGAGAAAGTAAATATTTAGCCACTCACAGTTAATGTGTGGTACAAGAAGTTATGTTTAATTAAAGGACACACAAGAGATTTATTTTGAATCACCTTAAATTAAAGATAATTAATATGGATTGCTTGACTTGATCCATACTTCTATGTGATGTTATATGTGAGTCATAACATTGTAAAACCTGTTAATCACGTAAAGTGTAAGAGGATTTGCATCAAAACTCTTGGAACATATATGCCTTGGGTATGAACAATGGGGTTAGTTGTAAGGAACTGTGATCTATGACTTCTAATTAGAGTACAAGACGTTGTACTCTTTTATATTTATAATGCGCTGGAATTCCATAAATTTATGTGACATAGGTATTTGAGTTGCTCCCAAGTTGGTTCCCAATAGGGCGATTTTAAGGGAAAGGAAACTGGTTTGATGCAGAATCCAAAAGTATAAATATAATAATTAATTTGTTGTGACTATGCATAGGTGATAGGTTTTCAAAGGTAAGTTGTGTGTATGTTTTATTTCATGTGGTTTTGTTGCGTAGTCTTTAGTGGTTATGTACTCACGTTTGCTGACTGTTTTGTTTTGTGTGCATGGATTTGTCTTGCACTTGGCCCTACAACGACCTAATTGTTGGTGAGTAGTTGTCTAGAATAAGAAAAGCTACAGGTACAAGTGGGCATATGTCATTTCATGCTGGGCTGGAGTGAGAGCACCTGCTTTGTAGTTTTATTTTTACTACTCATGAAGTACTAACTTTATTTGAATGTTGTTTTAATTCTAAACATTCTAGTTTTGGTTTTTAAGGATCATTAAAATGGTTCCGAAGTGTACTAAAGTTTTAAGTTGATTTTTATATAGGATGTTGGTTTGAATTTAGTTTTGAGATTTGTTTTGAAGTTAGTTTTAAAATGATTTTTGGTTTTAAGACTTTCGTTGTTGTACTTTGGTAAATGCCTTAGCTGTTATCACAGTAGGGGTAATAACTTCGTTTTTCCGTTATTAGGAGTTTTAATAAATATAATTCTTTAATATTTATGATATGTTTTCCGGGAAAATATAATGTAGGATGTTAGGAAATTCCAGGGTGTTACACTGCCTGGTGGCAGAGAACCTGGTCATAGAGGGCATTGACGCCGACCATCATCACAGGAGGGTCATGGGGGACGATGAAGTCATCGGAGCTATGTTGCAAAACAAAACGGTCTCCTAATTAGCATACAGGAAGCTCGTGATCCCAAAAGTAACAGCGATGAGCCGTAAGTGGAGTTGCATAAACAAACCTACACGGACACCCACTAGGTCCGCCCAAGGACGGAGTCAAACCTTTGGAGAATCACGAAAAACAAATTTATGGAAACATAAAGAATGAAAAGGAATGTAATAATAATGGCATTCAAACATACCTCTCCTAGATGAAGCTTCCGAATGATTCGACGAGCCTTGTCGTTCCCTTTGATACATCTTCCACCCTTACAGCTCTCCCAGGGTGAATACGCTCCTCAGGAAGAGGAGGAGCTATACAGGGTAACTACTCGAAGGCCTAGAAGTAGAAAATGCAATGAGAAAGGTAAAATCAAATAAAAAACATGATGAAGAAAGCAAAGGCAAGTCTTTACCTCAATAGCCCTCCAAAAGAAGGCAATGCCAATGGTCATAGAACCGTCTATTTGACGGCAGGCGCTCCTCATAGCCCGGAAGATGGAGGCATATCCCAAACCTTCCAATCTTAATCCTTGACCTTAAAAAGGTCGGCAAGAGAGGGAAGATAGCGGAGTCGACAACTATGGGCACCCTTGTCAGCGATCAAGGCACCCGAAATGAGAAGAAGAAGAAGAAGAAAAAGAAGAAGAAGAAGAAGAAGTAGAAGAAGAAGAAGAAGAAGAAGAAGAAGAAGAATATAGACATTTTGTTCCTTGCTAGTGCCACGGAAAGTGAGACCCTTGCGCAAGCTCACACTACTCACTGAATTTCCTCTACCTATCGACTCACAGATAGGAAAAGGAGTTCCTTAGTAACAGAATGAATAGGGGAGAGATCATCGTTGGTCACAAGGATGGAGGAAGAAAAAGGTAGGCTAGTGAGAATGGAGAAGTCAAATGGGGTGATGGTTATCTTATCCAAAGGAAAGTGAAAGGAATTGGTGGTGTCCCACCACAACTCTAGGAGATTATGAGCCAGCACATGTGAAATTTTAATCGTCTCAAGGGCTTTTAAACCCTGGATGAAGTCATCAAACCCACATCCTGAAAGCAGAATAAGGAGATCACGATCCTGTTGCTTCATAAGAGCGGCATAGCCGTCCAAGAACGGCCTCATCAATCCATGTGATCTCAAGTAATAGTCGTCCTATTACAAGGACACAAGTAAAAAAAAAGAGTGACTTACATGGCCCTGTAAAGGACGGTAGGAGATATGCTGAGGACGATCGAAATCTAGGACCTCGGGTTTCCACTCCTTAGGCTTCCATAAGTTTCTTTTAGATGACACTTGCCACACGTCATTAGCTTCTAGAAAAATATCGTACTCTATATTAGACCAGCAAGTTCGAATACGATGTTAATAAATTTCGACGACATAACAAATATACATTAATATCAACTGCCCATGCTCTCATGGTTGATAGTATAACAGGGGCTAAGGTGAATAATGTGGCTTCAATAATGATATTTTGGCAAAAGCGAATAGTTTAAGGTCTAATTTTGTTAGAAAATTTGAAAGTTGAGCTTCCTTGCTAGCTCGTATAAATCATGTGATTTAGTAATCATTTACATCATTAAATTAACCCATAAGAACTATGTGAGTTAATAATCATTCTGCTTAATTCGTATGAACTATACGAGGTAATATTCATGTTCGTCACTAAACTGACTTTCTTTTCTGGCATAATCAAACTAATTCATATGAACTGTATGAATTAATTTCACAATGTTTAGAAATTATTCACATCAGCGTCAATGAAACAACTGGATCGTGATCTCCTTAAACTAATTCACAGCCAAAATTGAAGAATTTTCAAACATCACCAAGATTCAAATACAGCAAACATGGTTGAATGAAGAAACACTAATTTCATCTACTAGTATTTATTTCATGAGCAAGTATATAGTAATAATGTAAGTTTGAAGACAAATTGCAAAAAAGAACGAGAACTAACTTACATTATAAGCAAGACTTGGATAATGAATCTTTGACCTTCAATTGTTTCNGTCTCAAGGGCTTTTAAACCCTGGATGAAGTCATCAAACCCACATCCTGAAAGCAGAATAAGGAGATCACGATCCTGTTGCTTCATAAGAGCGGCATAGCCGTCCAAGAACGGCCTCATCAATCCATGTGATCTCAAGTAATAGTCGTCCTATTACAAGGACACAAGTAAAAAAAAAGAGTGACTTACATGGCCCTGTAAAGGACGGTAGGAGATATGCTGAGGACGATCGAAATCTAGGACCTCGGGTTTCCACTCCTTAGGCTTCCATAAGTTTCTTTTAGATGACACTTGCCACACGTCATTAGCTTCTAGAAAAATATCGTACTCTATATTAGACCAGCAAGTTCGAATACGATGTTAATAAATTTCGACGACATAACAAATATACATTAATATCAACTGCCCATGCTCTCATGGTTGATAGTATAACAGGGGCTAAGGTGAATAATGTGGCTTCAATAATGATATTTTGGCAAAAGCGAATAGTTTAAGGTCTAATTTTGTTAGAAAATTTGAAAGTTGAGCTTCCTTGCTAGCTCGTATAAATCATGTGATTTAGTAATCATTTACATCATTAAATTAACCCATAAGAACTATGTGAGTTAATAATCATTCTGCTTAATTCGTATGAACTATACGAGGTAATATTCATGTTCGTCACTAAACTGACTTTCTTTTCTGGCATAATCAAACTAATTCATATGAACTGTATGAATTAATTTCACAATGTTTAGAAATTATTCACATCAGCGTCAATGAAACAACTGGATCGTGATCTCCTTAAACTAATTCACAGCCAAAATTGAAGAATTTTCAAACATCACCAAGATTCAAATACAGCAAACATGGTTGAATGAAGAAACACTAATTTCATCTACTAGTATTTATTTCATGAGCAAGTATATAGTAATAATGTAAGTTTGAAGACAAATTGCAAAAAAGAACGAGAACTAACTTACATTATAAGCAAGACTTGGATAATGAATCTTTGACCTTCAATTGTTTCGAAGAATTTCAAAGTTTTTTTTTGTTTTGTGTGTGTGTGTGTAGGAGGGGGGGGGGGTTGTTCAAGAGGAGAGAAGAAGAAGAAAGAAAAATAAAAAATAAAAAAAAGAAGGAAGGAATGGGGAAAAACAAACTGACAAAAACACAAGCGGCGCTGGGCCAGCGCTCGGGTGCCCACGCGGCGCACCGGCGATCAGCGAGCCTCTTTTTCGGGTCCTTCGTGGGGCACACGTCGCACTCCAAGGGGCTTCGTTTCGACCTTCGACCATGACTCGCCTCCAAATTTCCGACAGTTTTGACTTGTCTCAACTAAAATTATCTCAATGGCCGGTAAGACTGATCAGGTAAAAATTACCAAAATGCCCCTATAAGATAGCTTAGGTAAAAATTACCGAAATACCCCTAAGCCTAAATCAGGTCAACACAACAAAAGTGACAAGTCCAGATGTGATATTTTTAGACAAATATCATCTTCAACATTTCCCTATGGACGAACCGAGCCTAAAGTGGAAATACTAATCTCACATCGTCAGACACTTAATCCCAACAAGCAACAAGTCACCGGATGGTATAGACGCTTACCTAGAATCTACTATACTATCACACAGTATCTGAAGGAGACCATCATTCTCCAGAAACGTAGCACTTTCCAAGGACTTATCATCTTGGTGACGGTTAAACTAACCTTTGTTTTGCAGGTACTAAATTTTTTGACTTTCATCTGACGAGACTAATCATCTCTACCGACTAAGTAAAAGTGGGGGTTAATTCTAGACACCTATATATGGTCCTACCAGAGGACCAATGATTAACGTTTACTACGTCGCAACAAGACCCGTTTCCATAGATTGAATGCTTGAAAAAAGAATGAACGATCGCCGGAGGTAGCCGATGATAAGTTCCGATGGCTGAGCCGCGTTTAAAACATTTTCTTTTATGTCAAACTATTTCGTTTCGTTTCAATTTAGTTGATCAGAATACAGAAAATTAATAAAATGCGCGACTCTTATAAAAGAATCTCGAAGATTCAGTACGAAACAAGGCAACTTTAGGAAAAAAAAAAAGCAATGTCGGGAAAGAATCTCAGTTTCTGGAAAGAAAATATCACAAATCTCGAGAAAATGGCGAGAATTAAGAATTTCCAAGATTCCGAATGATGAGCGCCTGGGCGCTCAGTGAGGCTCCCGGGCTCTATACTTCCCCACACTTCACACAACATCAACATACAACCCCATCATTCTTACATCTTCACTTTGTCTCACTAACTTCTCTCCTCTTTCTCTCTCTAAAAGATTTTCTTAGAAAGCGCTCGAAATCATCTTCGAAAACCTTGATTTCGAGAATCTTTCTTCAAGCATTCGAGTAAAAGAAATCATTTCAACGACGGCACGGAAGGTACTTCAAATAAGGCTAAAGCATCAACAACATCCCAAGGTCTTCGAATCCTTATTGTTCTATGTGGTTATCTCCTTCTTCAGTAAATCGACATGTCTTCACTAATTCATGAAACATTAACTAAATCATGGTTCAGTTTTCTACTAAAATCAACCTTAAGTAGAAACATGAGTTACGTTTACATGCTCTTAAATTCTCTATGTTTATTGCTTTGATCACCTAGAATACATGTTTGGCTATAAGACCGAAAAGCATGCTATCACATCACGCAAAGATAAATCATGTTAAATGGCTTAAGGTACTTAATCTTGGTTAATCCTATAGTGATCACCCTTACATTTTATTAGAAGCTATGTGTGCATTTATCAAAACACGCCTAGCAACGTTTCTATGTGCTCTTAGGGCTAATACAGAAATATCTATGCTATAATTCGATATTATGATTACGAAATTACATATGACACCAAGTAGAGGCCACTATACGCAGGGGCACAATGTGAACTACTCTTGTCCTTATCGTCATCTCCGAATCTAGAGATAAGAGACCTTATCCTTGGCTGTCCATTTGCCTGTGGTCTAGACCTAATTAGGTTCCATGAGCTCCTGAAAAGAGCACGGTGGCGACTTCTCTACTTAGTTTTGAATTGCTAGACTTACTCCCTAAGTCAAGCATACTTACAATATGCAACAAACTAAACACATTCGATGCTCGTAAAAAGGGCACGTGGGCCCCGAAAGCCCCGAGTCCCACATCCTCATCGAGTACCACCCCTGCAAAGGGAAAATATGATAATCAAGAGAAATGATAACTGGAATGAATGAAATACATAATCCATATGAAAGCAATGGTACTTGCCTACCCTATTGCAGCACGACGGGAGAAGTGATCCTCCTCCTTGAAAATGAGTTCATCTGTGGTCCATCCATTGGCATCCTAGGTGTACCTCTTGCTATCTACTTTCTTGGTGATAGAAGGGCAACCATGTAAAGTTTGATTCATAAACTTTTAACCTTCAAAAGATGAAAAAAAACTACTAAAATAGGGATTAAGCGGCTGCAAGCCCCCCCCCCCCATGCTGCCGCATAAGTGACATCTTTTGCTGATTTTTGAACAAGAAAGAATTCCAATGCTCAGTGCGACCGCAACCCCCTCTATGCGGCCGCATACCCACCTCAAACATGCGGCTGCAACCCAAGTTTTTCTTCCACGCTGCCTAATTGCTCTTTGAAACTAAAAGTTTGGAAGAAAGGGACCATGCGGCCGCATGCCTTACCCCATGCGACCGCAACCCCCCTCCCCTGCGGGTTTTAATTCCTTTTCAATCTTTTCTTTTTTGGATCGTTTCCCCAAAACACACTCAAAACTCACGCATCTCTCTGACTTCTCAACACATCATTCTCATAAATCCTCAATTGAAACTCATAAATCTGTTCTCTAAATCCATTTTTCTACCATATACTTCCATAAATTAACTAATTTAACCTTTAATTTACGTTATTTTTAACAAAATCTCAATGTTATCATACCAAATTTCTAGGGTTTCCAGCAAGTGTGAGTTTTTTGTTCACCAAAGTCAATTTAGGGTTCAAATTCACGTTTTCGTTGGATTAAGAGTGTCCTCAAACTCTTTTTCATATAAACTCTTCATACCCTAACTTTATTTTCATGATGTTTTTGTTTCTCATGATTTATTTTATTATTTTGTTTATTCATTTTTGAAATTATATGTTCTTTTGGTTGTTTTTGCCATGATCTACTTGATTTTGGTTGTATTAGGTTGTCTTTGGTTGATTTCGTTGGTTATTGTCGGTTTTCAACTCGTTTTTGTTTGTAAGCTTATTCTTTGCATTTTCTTTCTTTTGTTGAGACATTGAAGCACTTGGAGTTAGGCTTCTTGGTCTTCTTCTTGGTTAAGCAAGAGAAGTTGTTGAGCTAGAAGCATTTTAGTTAGGCTTCTAGTTCTTTATTTGGTTAATAAGGAGAACCTATGTTCTTGTATTGCTATAATTGTTGTTTTTATTGTTCATTTTTGCCTACTACTTGTTGTCATCATGCCTCGTGCTCACATTAGCAAAAAAACAGAAGAAAAACCCCGTTCATATGTTTAGGGATATTCCTTTACCCGAACCCAAGGAAGAGGAAATTGTTCATCCTTCTCCTCTAAAAATCCCTTCAAAATTCAAAGACAAATACGAGTCCCTTTCAAAGCGAACCATTAAACCAACAAAATTTTTCCATCGCCATCCTTGTTGAGATTTAGGCTTTGAAAATGAAACTGCATTCATGTTTGAAAATCTAGGGTGGGAAAGACTTATGCGCCCCAATAATGTGCAATACACTTTGAAGTTTCTTACCCTAGAATTTTTAAGCACGCTCACTCATTCTAACACAACTGAGAAAGGAGAATTTTCTTCTCATGATATCACTTTCCGTATGTTTAACCATAGACATAATATCACTCTTTCCCAGTGTAATGAGATTCTAATGTGTGACCCAACAAATACTTTACTTGAACCTTCAATTAAGAAAATTCAAGAGCTTGTTAGCTACGATTCCTTTTGGGAGAGTATTAGTGGCGAGTCTAGATTTTCCTCCATTCATAGTCCAGATAGTCAAATGCACCAAAACCTTGTTTGTGTTTGGCTCATAGGATGTTTGGTTTCTCAATTTTCTCTAATAAAGACTTATGGAAAATGAGTCTAGATGAGCTTTCTTGTCTTTTCCTTTCTTGTTGTCAGTCTTCCGCTGGAAAAATTAACACTAGATTTCTGTTTTTACGTCGGTGTCTCCAATTCACAAACCGCCCCTCCATGCCCGGGTCAATTTAATTGGGTGCTTACATCACTTTAATTGCTTCCAAACTAGAAGTAGTGGAAAAAAACCTTTATGCTGCGATAAAAAGCCTACCTTTTGCTTTGCTTTTTTACCTCACCTTATGGCAGAGAAACAAAAGGGTTAACACTTCATGCTGCGGACCCTGTCTCTGGTAATGTGTTTTTATATCTTAATGAATTTCAAAATCATGAATTTTTACATAGCACTAGTAGAGAAGGGGTGTGGAGTTTGTTAGTGCAGCGAGTTCACCATTGTTACTTACCCAATGCCGCACTAACTACGTTTGAAAGGGATGATGCCTTTATTATTCCTTTCCAACACCCCGAGCCCCTCATCTTATACCTAGGGAGCAAGCTCCTATGGAAAATGGAGCAAGGACAACCCATTGACCAACAACCCCAACAAAAAGCTCATGAGGAGGGCCCTTCTAGCCCTCCATCGACCCATGTTCCACCTTATATTGAACTATTGAATGCTTTTAATCTCTCTCTCTCCAACAAACTCAAATGTTTATTTACACGGAACAACAGGTTGATGCTTCGTCTTAGCTTAGGGGGTTTTATTGTCCTCTAGCATTGGTGTGCATAGGTAGGTAGTTTTGTGATAGGTAGTTAGTGGTGTCAGTCATTGTTTTGTTGTTTCGTTGTTTCGTTGTTGATCCTTTGAGAGAGAGTTTATGCATTAGTTTGTCGTAAGAGCTTGAGGTTGGTTTGTGTTTTGAGAGTGATATGTTGTGGAAGGATTGAGTAAGCCAAATGTGATGATTTGTTTGATTTTGACCACCTTTAAATTGATTTTGAGGATGATGATTTTCATAATGATGTTCTTGATTATGATGCTTATGAAGATGTTCTTGGTGGATCTTTTTGCTCCTAATTTCGAAAAATCAAAATTTTTCTCTTCTTTCCCCTCTTTCCCTTAAAAATCCAAATTCTTTCTTTTCCCTTCTCTTCCTTAAAATCCAAATGCATTTAAATGTAGAGCATGTAATTTTTTTCATAGTTTATTTTCTTTTATTCCCCATAGTTTATTGTTAGAACATTTTATTTTATTTTCAGCATGCATTCAAAAAACTAAATAAAAAAGAAAAAACTTATTTGGCATTTTTAGGTTTTCAGTTTAGGTTTGATCCCTATGATGTAAATAGAGGTTAATTAGCTTCGAACTCCTTTTTCCTCATGTCCCTTAACTCTTAATTTTTTTTTGGAAAGGAAGATCCTTAGTCTCGAATTCTTAAGTCAACTACGCATTTAGAAAATTGTTAAACTTGTGTGTGAATGTTGATCTTATTCCTCCTTAGTTGTACAACGCTTATGGTAGTCTTTTGAACCTTGGTAAGTTGTTAAGCCTCCATGCATTGTTTTGACCACCACCTTGGTCAATTTTCTTTCATGAGTGTTGTTGTTTACCTCGTATTGGTATCTAGATCGATAATTTGCCTTGTGACTATGGGAATCGTGCCGACTTTGCTCCTTTTCGACGACCATGACTTTTACTTCGCTCTTTTGTTTCATAATCCAATTTACTTAGGTTTATTTGCTTTATTTTTCTTCCACATTATTGTATCCTTCTATTCCCCATTGTTCCTTGACCCTTGTTTACTAACCCACATCCGAACCACGACCTTCAACCTTCGTCACCCTATGTAGATTAGTGAAGCTTGTGTCTTGTCCTTCTCCTTGCATAGTTCGTTCCCCATTCAAAAAAGTAAAAAAAAAGTAAATATGAAAATAAAATGAAGAAAGAAGAAAAAGAAAAAGAAATATAGTTAGTGGATGAAAAATAAAATTTCAAAGATACTTTAGTTATTTAGCTTTTGTAAATAAGCATAGTTAGAAATCAAAAGTTGGTTCTCCTTCATTTAAATTGAAGTGTTAGTAGCCATTTCGTCCTCTTAACTCTTTATGATTATCTTAGATGACGAGAAGTCGATTATCTTAGCGTCATAGACTTATTTAGGACGATTTATGAGCTACAAATGAGTCTTGAGTACGTCAATTTTTCCACTTCTTTACTTCATGTTCATTAGATGATAGTGGGAAATCAACTACTGTTATAATTTTAGGTCGTTTTTCATAGTAGAAAATTGGAGAAGTTCAACGACTTGAGATACAAGGATGGAATTGGGATTGTATATCAATGGACTTTATAACTTGTTTGCCAAAGTTGAGAAATAAAAATGATACGATATGGTTTGTGGTGGATAGGCTTACTAAATCAACAGTATTCATACCAATGAATGAAACTTGGAGGATGGAACAACTTGCAAAGGCTTACATAAAGCATGTTGTGAGGCTACATGGAGTTCCAAAGGATATTGTGTCAGATAGGGATTCTAGGTTTCCTTCGAAATTCTGGAAAGGTGACCAGGAGAATTTTGGTAAAACATTGAAAATGAGTACAATTTTCAATCCAGCAACCGATGGACAAACGGAGAGAACCGCACAAACTTTGGAGGACATGCTAAGAGCTTGTGTAATGGATTTTCAAGGGATTTGGTGTAATACCCCACATTTTCATGTACTTTAAGGAAGTATTTTTGTATTTTATGCGTATAATTTTAATATTTTTATTGAAAGAATATGTTCAATAGGAATAATAATAATAAAATAAATAAATAATAATACAAAGTAAGTTTTAATTAAAAATAATTATTTGTGTTTATAAATTATATTTTATGTTTATAAAATATTTTAAAAGGCTTTTAAAAATAGAATTTTCAAGAGTTTCCTCATTTATTTTGAGACAAGGGCCTAAAGGTAATTTGCACTTGTTACGATAAGTATTGGCTTTTCCAAATCCTACTTTGGGGTCTACAAATACTCTTTAAAACCCAAATTTTCAGATTTCATCATCATAATTGTCATTAAGATTCAAAAATTTAGAGAGAGAAAGAGAGGAAAAAAAAGAGCAGAGGGAATTTCCGAAAAAAAAAGTTAGTTCAGTTTTTCGAAAAACGAGAAAAAAAGGAAGATCGTGCCTCAGGATTCGTGTGCCTCGGGATTCGTGCGTTGCGCCACCGCCGCCCACCTCCCCTTTTCGGTATAAATTTCAGACATTAAAAAAAATTCTACTTCTTTCTATTTGATTCAATCTTGAAAGTTCATGTTCATATTTATGTTTAATCATGATTTTATAACTTTCAATCATGTTTTAATAAAGTTGTCATTTGTTTTAAGGCATGAATTAATTTGTTGTTCATGAAATTTTAGATTAGGGTTTTTAAAGTATGAAAGTTATGATTTTTTATGAATTTTAATGATTTAAACTTCAATATTTTGATCATGAATTGTTGTGTGATTTTATGATGATTTTATGAAGTTTAGATTGATTTTTAAAGGCTTTGAATATAAAATAAATTGCTGTCCAAATTTTGTAGTCATAAAATTCTATAGAATAAATATTATGAACATGTTTTGCATAATGAAAAATTATTCCAAAGCATAGATTGGTTTCATAATTATGTTAGTTGATTATAGAAGAGTTTTATCATGGATTTATGATGTTTTTATGAGTTTTTAATTTCATGACTTTAAAGTTAATTAATAACTCTCAAATTTTTATAAAAAACAAGATAAAATAAGTTTTAACTGTTCATATTATACTAGTATGATCACATATTAATTCTATGATGTTACATGTAATTTTGAGTAAGTTTCGTGAAGTTTAAAAGTGATTTTAAGCAGGTTTAACATGTTGTCTAGATTTTATAAAGTGATTAATTAGGCTTTTAAAGTATGTAATTAGCATGAATTGATCATATAAATTAAGTAATACATTGTATGATTGATTTATGTTGTTTTTTTTTTAAGTTTTTCAAGGAGTTTTGGTAATTTTAAATTGTTGTCCACTTTTCTAAAGTGGCACAAAATTTATATTTAGGTGTTTTAAAGTACAAATTAGTCACGAAAACCAAGTAATCATACAGTAGAAAATGTAAGGTGTAGTACAGAATTGAATAGAGACCATATAAGGAATGTGTAGCACAAGTTTCCAATATAGAAGTTAGTTTATAGTTGTTGTAGAACTTAGTCAACAAGGTTTTAATTTAGTTTCGGTTTTCTTTATGTAGGAGACTTTGATTTAGTCCACTTTTATAGTTGTGGCGGAGCACCACTATTTGACAAGGTACGTAAGTACTAAAGACAAACACAAGAATTAGAATTCATGCTCGGATGATCCTTGATTATATGAAATATTGTTATGCCTTTTTGAATCATGAATTTATGTGGATGACAAGTTTTACTAGAAGCATGATTTCATAGTATGTTGACATTCCATGTTGAGTAGTAATATAAAATTTATAAGATTGAATTGGAATGTTATGATCTATTTAATTTGGCCAAAAGTTTATAAATAGAGAAGGAAGATATTTTAAAGTTGGTTAGTTACTTAATCAACAAGAAAGGTAGTTGTGAATTTTTATTCACATGATTAAAAGACGTTATAAGCAATTATTTGTTACATGTTTGCATTCATAGTTTAATGTGTGGTCAAGGAAAAAGTGAATATTTAGCCACTCACACTTAATCTGTGGTAAAGGAAGTTCAAGTTTAATTAAAAGACACATATGAGATTAATTTTGAATCACCTTAAATTGAAGATAATTAAAATGGCTTGCTTGAAGTGATGCATGTTTTTGGATGTGTTGTTGCATGTGAGTCATAACTTTTTCAAACTGATTAATCACATAAAGTGTAAGAGGATTTGCATCAAAACACTTGGAACGCATATACCTTGAGTATGAAAATGGGTGGAGTCATATGGAATAGTGATCTATGACTTCTAATTGGAGTACGGCACATTGTACTTTTTTATATTTATAATGTGCTGGAAATTCGTCTCTTTATGTGATATAGTCATACCTTCTTGGAGTTGCTCCCAAGTTGGTGGACAATAGGGTAGTTTTTAAGGAAAGGAAACCCGTTCGATGCAGAATCCAAAAGTTTAAAGATATTAATTAATTCTTTTAAGTCTATTCACAGGTGAAAGGCTGTCAAAGGTAAGTTGTGTGTATGTTTTATTTTATATTGTTCTGTTCCATAGTCTTTAGTAGTTATGTACTCCGCTTTGCTGACTGTATGTTTTGTGTGCACGGCTTGTCTTGGAGTTGGCCCTACAATGACCCACTTGTTGGGTAGTAGTTGTCTAGAACAAGAGAAAGCAACAAGTACAAGTGGGCATAAGTCAATCATGCTGGGCTGGAGTGAGAGCACTTGTTGTGTTTTGTAACTTTATTTTTATAGCTTATAAATGACTAACATTTAATTGAATGTTATATTATTTCTAAAGAGTTTAGTTTTGGTTTTTAAGGGCCATTAATATGGTTCCGAAGTGTAATAAAGTTTGAAGTTGATTTTTATTTTGAGATTGTTCTAAAGTTTAGTTTTAATTTGGTTTTTGGTTTTAAGACTTCCGCTATAGTACTTTGATAAATGCCTTGGCCGTTATCATGGTGGCGGTAATACTTTGGTTTTTCCATCTTTTGAAGTTTTAACAAATATAATCATTAATATTTATAATATGAATTCCGGAAAAATAAGAAGTAGGAAGTTAGGAAATTGCAGGGTGTTACAAAGTGGTATCAAAGCTTAGATTTTGAAATAAAATAAAATTTATTTTTACAGGTACCCTAAGTTTTATTTTGGGAAAGAGGAATTTGTTACTTTGAGAAGTTTTTGAAAATGGAATTTTTCTAAAGATAGTAATTTTCGAAAATGGAAAGTTTTGAAAAATAAATTATGTGTGCGGGTATGCAAGGAATTTAGGTATGTATTATGTGCTATTTGTTTAATACCATGTGGTGAGCTTGGGTAGGATGTTGGGGCATGTAGGAAAGACTTTACTTCTGTTCTCTCATGCATTAAAGTTCGTGTTTAAGGTGTTCCTTATGTGAATAGTTGTGTGTAAATGAAGTTGTATGTTAGCAACAAGACCCCTTTTGTAGAACTGTTAGTTTGTTTTGTTTTGGGAACGATGGACCATTAGTCTTAAGTTTTGTGTAGGATGTCATATAGTATGCCTAGCAAAGATACACAAATGGGAACCTTGGAGAAGAAAGACTATGAAAGTCCACCCCAGTATGTCTGGAGAAGAAAGACTATGAAAGTTGCCACAATGGGATCAGCCCAACCATGTATTTGCTCTGATTGTTAAGTGCTTGCCCGATCGTTCGCCCTATCAAGAAATCAAGGCAAAGTTTAGCGATTTCCACTTTGCTGGAGGACTTCCGAACTATTCTAAATATAAGGATGAAGTTGGTCAATGGGGTTGTGATTGGAAATTCTTGGAGGGGTACATTGCTAGGAAAGAGCAGGAGTATCAGGAGATGAATGCAAGTGATGAGAACCCGCCCACACCAAGCCTAGAAAGTAGCCAAGGAAGTGACGACATGATGGTGAAGGAGACTACTATTGGTTCAAGGACTGAGGAGTCAAGGAACAGTTTGTGTTATGAAATCGAGAACCACGGCCCAGTAATTCCATTGTATGTTGATTTGGTAAACGATTCTGAAGAAGGTGAAGAAGAATTAGATCCTGAAGAAGAAATGAAAGAAGAAGAAGAAATGGAGGAGGAAATGGAAGTTGACACTAATGATGATCCTGAATTCATACCAAGGAAATATGTAATGTCAAGGGACAAGAAAGAAATGTTAATGTTTAGAGAATTTGTTTTGATATGATCTAGCTATTATTGTCTATTGTTTCTGATGTTTAGTTGAATAGTTTAGATTATTATTTACATTAGTTTGAATAAGTAGCAGTGAGCCATAAGAAATGATAAGCAGAGTTTATTAATAAATTTCATTTATGAAGTAAAGCCTCAAGTAGAATAGAACCAAGGGATTTATTTATATTTCTTATGTGCTTTATTTTTATTTTACTGGTTGTGTAAACAATCAAAATAAAGTGAATTTCGCTCCAAAAGAATGAAACTTCTTTTATGAGAGGAAATGAGAAGGTGTTTTATGTTATAGGTTTGTGTTGTTCTAACTTATAGTTACACATAATTTAATAGAATGGCTGAACGTAACAACAATCAGATGAATGAAGTAGTGAGGCAATTATCTACTGTAGCTGAACAATTAGCTGCCAAAAGAAATGGAAATGGTAGTGACCCCGGTGGGGAACTTTTCAAGAAGATTACACAAATCAATCCACCCACTTAGCAAGGAGAGCACAATCCAACTATTGTACATGGATGTTTGAGAGAGTTTAATAAGTTGTTTGGGGTAGCAAAGTGTCCAAAGGAGCTTAAGGTGAGACATGTTGTTTACTATCTGAGAGGAGAAGCTGATCTATGGTGGTCACAAAATGCGCTATAACAAGGGCTTTACCAGGGCTTAATTGGGATATGTTTTAGGAGCAAATTCGTAATAAGTTCTATCCTTTGTTTCTTCAAAAACAGAAAGCTGAGGAGTTTGTAGAGCTTAAGATAGGAAGTATGTCTATCACTGAGTACTACACTAAGTTCATAGAATTGTCTAGGTTTGCTCCAGAGGCTGTAGCAACTGGGATGTTGAAGGTTAGTCGTTTTGAAAGAGGGTTACCCTTAGATCTTCAGGCACAATTAGCTGGACAGATCTTTGAATCCTTGTATGATTTATATGGTAGAGCTGAACACCTGTACGCATAGACCGAAAGAAGAAAGAGGTACAGAAGAAAGGTGAGACGAGGAAGAAAAGGAAGGATGGTGGAGGAAACATCAACCAACAAGGAAGTCATGGTGGATTTAAGAAACCTCGTTTCAACAACAACTTCCAGGGTAATAGGGGAAACTTTGGGAAGCGTACTTTTGGAAATGGGAATAGAGCTTAGATGGCTAGTTAAGGAGGGCGTGTGTACTATTGCAAGAAGTGTCCTAACAATCACCCAGGAAAGAACAATATAGGGAACCAAGTGACTTGTCGGTTGTCTTACAAACTTGGGCACTATGAGTATGATTGCTTCTCTAAGAACAAGGGAAAGGAGGGAAAAAATTCTCAAGCTAGGGGGAATTCGGTTGGAGGAGAGAAAAAGCGTTTCCAAGGAAATATGGGCGGAAAGGTGACACCTTAAGCCGGAAATAGGAATGGGAGTGGGAATGGAGGAGGACAGACTAAGACCTCAAATACCGGAAAGCTGAATGTGATAGCTCGAAGTGAAGCTGATGCTAATAAGGATGTGATTACTAATACTTTTTCTATTCACTGTCTTCCTGTTAAAGTTTTGTATGATTCTGGTGCAACGTATTCTTTTATATCCACTATGCTTCTAGAAAAGTTAAAGCCTGTGTTGGGAAAAATAGATGGAATAGATATGTCAATAGTTTTACCTTCAGGGAAAGAAGTGCAGCATTCAAGGAGATATTAAGACGTTCCTAAAGAAATTGAGAAAGTGGAGTTTAAGGCTAACCTAATCGAGTTTGGTTTGGGTGACATAGAAGTGATCCTAAGGATGGATTGGTTGAGTAAACATAAGGTTAACATTCTTGATGTAATGTTTATTTGTTTACTTTTTCCGTAGTTTTCTTAGTTAGTTTAGCTAGTTTTCTCTCCGTTTTTTCTCAGTTGTTCCTTGTTTATATAGTTTTATTTTATTTTCTCTTTCCCACATATTTTAGCTTATTATTCCGTTTATTACTCTCTTTTTTTGTTTTATCTCATTTTTGTAGGATTTCCCGGTTGATTCGGAAATCGAGACATTACATGAAATGGGAGTAGTAGTATGCTTTGCGAAGATTTGGGTCGGTTTGATCGAAGTTTAAAAGCTTTTTTCAAGATCCTTTCTGCTTTTGCTCAAGGTTCTAACCATATCGCAAGTTTTACTAGCAATATCGCTAGCTTGGTTCAGCTACGTGGGAAGACTATGAGAGGTGCTTGGTAACTCATTTTCACAAACAAACTCAGAAAAGCCATTGCCTTAAGAAAGGAAAGAAAGGAAAATAGGGGGTAGCGCCCACTAGGCTATAGGAGTGCCCGCTACCCTAGCCTAGCGCCCGCTACCTCCTACTCTAGCGAACTTTAGTTTCCTCTTCTTCAACTTACCCACTAGCTTTGGGCTTAAACCTTAGTATTTATATCTTCTTTTTCAGCTGTAGTTGATAAATAGAAATAGAAAGAAACTTTAGTGGTAGTTCTTGATAAATTCATTATATGTAATTCAATCCGTCCTGAATTAATTAAAAGTTGGTTATTCAAAGTTCTTTGATTCTTGTTCTTAATTTGGTATTTAAAGTTCTTGGTTTGGTATTATTAAGTTTCTTGGTTGATCATCATTGTAATTGGGCATCATTGGAATAATCTTCAAGGATTCAAGCTTCATGGTACAATTCTTAATTCATCTTCAATTCCTATTTCAGTTATATTTCTTGTAGCTATATTCTTACTTTGAAGTTTTGTTTATTAAAGCTTTTATCAAGTTAAACTTGTCCTTCTCCTATTGCTTACATTATTTCAAGTTCATAAACATTCTTTATCAAGATTAACTATTCCTTGTTCTGTTGCTTAATTATATTAATTCACGTTCATAAGTTTTCTTCTCAAGTTAATCTTGTCCTTGGATTATTGCTTTATGTCATAAATACTTTCAAGATTAAACCTTTTCCATGTCTTCATTTTCTCTATTGCTTTTGTAGTTTGATTAAATCACTTGCATAACTTATTTCTTTGTAATAACATTGATAATCAAACAAAGCTCTTCCATTGTTATAACTTTTGTTTAGTTTTGTTTATAATCCATTGTCATAACTTATTTATTTGCTATAATTTGTAATCATGAATAAAAATATGTATTTGATTAATAAAATGTGTAGTGAGCAGTTTTTAGTGCTCAGTTGTGGGTGAAACCCTCAACTCCTTCATGGTATAATTAGGTTCTTAGTAAAAACCGAGCTTGGGGGTAACTAGAGTCGTTACATTGGGTTTTAAATCACGTAATATATGACTTGCTTCCACAGATGTCGTCTTAGGTTCCTCAACGAAGAATCAAGAGATGAAGTTGAGTGAAGACTCCTAGTGTTTGATTAGTTTGAAAACCATGAGAATAGGTGTTCAAGTTAAGCGACGTTAGTAGTCTTCGTGAAAAAGTGCTTAGGAGCCGTTTTATGCTCATGCCATGAGAATAGGTCGTGTTCATAGTTCCGCTCGTCATGCTAGTTTGAGAGAGTAGACATGACTCTTAGAACGACATCCCCTTGACA
Source organism: Suaeda aralocaspica (assembly GCA_016808085.1). Lineage (NCBI taxonomy): Eukaryota > Viridiplantae > Streptophyta > Magnoliopsida > Caryophyllales > Amaranthaceae > Suaeda > Suaeda aralocaspica. The sequence goes on from PYUH01000022.1 coordinate 40,980, forward strand.
TTCCCCTCTACGTTCGGTTTCACATAGGAATCCGCGCTTTCATATAAGAAGTGAGCGGTGTATCCTTTACCTTAATCGTCTTTTAATTTTAAAATGAAGTTATAATAAATCAACATTAGTGACAATCTTTCGTCTAAAATAAAACCGACTTAAATTTACTCCTTAGACCACCTTAGTGTAAAAACCTTTATCTCGTGGGATTCGATCCTTACTTGCCCTTACTAGTAGCCTAGTGAGCCTTGCATGGTTTATCTTTGGTAGCCACTTCGACAGGATAAAACGGTTTTTCATGAAGTAGTTTTCTTTTTGTTAGATTTTTGTCATAAATTTACCTTCCTTCCTTATTTTTCTTGTTATTTGCATACTTATCATTTCTAGCTTTATTCTAGCATTGTATGCTACGCCGATCACAAGGAACTCCTACTACGCCATTTATTCCGGAAATCGAAAAAGATTTACGTGGTTTACGGAGACTTGTTCACGAATCTGGTGAACTTGTAGATGGAGGAAACTTATTTGAATCCGATACTATATCTGAGCATTAAGATATGTCTGAGGAAACTATACCATAGAAGTCTCCCAGGGATTTTGGCCACCCTGAGGCTTTTGAATTGCGTAGTGGGATTTCTTTACCCGCTATGACCGCAAATAACCATGAATTCAGTCCTCACTTGATCCATATGGTCAATGATGCTCAATTCGGAAGAAGTCCCACCGAATGCCCTTTTGCGCATTTAGATAACTTCCTCGAGTTATGTTCCACAGTGAAACATAACAATGTAACCCCGGAATTCATCCGGATGCATATGTTTCAGTTTTCACTAAGGGATAAAGGTAAGTTTTGTGTCCGATCATTACCCGAGGGATTGCTCAAAACATGGGACGATGTTAACAAGGTTTTTTTGGAAAAATATTGTTCTCTTGAGAAAACCTCGGAACTTAGGCGAAAAGTCTCTTATTTTGCCCAAGACGACGATGAAGCTTTGGGTGAGGCATGGGAACGTTTGATAGACACCACGGTTTTAGTGAATGGTTGGTATTTAGGAGTTTCTACGATGGTCTTCTGCCTAGCTCAAGGGCTAACCTTGATGCCGGGTGTGGAGGTTAGTTGAAAAAGCTACCCTTGAACAAAGTTCAAGTAGCTATTGAGGAAGTTGCCAAGAATTCTGCTTGGCACTCCGATAGGAGACTTTTAGTGAGGAAAAGTGTCGTTAAAACTGATGGTTTTCAGGCGCTTAACTCAAAAATTGACCTCCTATCCAAACAACTAGAAAAAGCACAGTTCGCTTCTTCTTGTACCCCTTCAAAAGTAATGTCTTGTGAAATGTGTGGAGGTCATGACCAGACGTCTTCTTATTCTGTTTCCACTATGGAAACGATAGCCTATTCTCAAGGTTATAATAATAATCAAGGTTGGAACCCCAACCTAATTTAAACTATAAGGGAGGTGGTCCTCAATCAAACTTTCAACAACCACCTCCTCCTCAACAACCCGACATTTAACGGCCTCCTGGCTATAACCAAGGGGGGCCGCCTCAACCTCGCCCTCGTTATCCTCCTCCGCCTCAAAAATCAGGGTTAGATAATGATAGGAGGGTAGGTGATCTTGCCACCTCTGTTCATCAACTTCAAGATCACAATAAAATGATTGAGTCTCAACTCTCTCAAATTGCTTAACATGTTGCTAGCTCTACTTGTAACTCCAGAACTGAGTTTCCGGGGCAAACAGTTGTAAATCCAAGGGAGCAAGCTAAGGCTATCACTCTTGGATCTGGAAAAGAGTATGGTAGCCCGGTTATGGTTGAAAGTCACCAAAAAAATGGTGAAGGGGGTGCCCTGGTTCTCGATGATGCTAACTTTGAAGTTGAATTAAGCCCGACCAATCAAAGAATTAGCTACGAGCTACCCCCAATAACTCCTAAAAAGGAGCAAGATAAGGCTCTTTTAAAACCTCATGTTCCGTCACTCCCCTTCCCCAAAAAGGTGGTGGAACATAAGCTTAACGAGAAATTTGCTAAATTTCTCGAAGTCATGAGAGGACTTCAAGTCAACATCCCCTTTTTGCATGCCATGTCGCACAAGCCGGCATATGCAAAATTTCTCAAGGAACTCTTATCAAATAAGAGTCACCTTGAGGAAAGTGCCACTATATCACTTTCTATGGTATTAAGTGCTATTCTTTAGAATAAATTGCCGGAAAAACTTGGTGATCTCAGAAGTTTTTTGATTCCAGTAAAAATTGGCGATTTAGAAGCTAAGAATACACTTTGTGATCTTGGTGGCAGTGTTAGCTTGATGCCTCTTTCTATGGCTAAAAAGCTAAATTATGAGGATATGAAACCTACTAGGATGTCCATTCAACTAGCCGATCAACGGTTAGATTACCTTTGGGCATTTTAGAGGATGTTCCGGTCCATGTTGGACGTGTTTTTAATTTGTTCCACGTGACTTTTTCATCATGGACATCAAGGAGGATACTTGTGTTCCTCTTATGTTATGCCGACCATTGTTGAAACCTGCCAGAGTTGTAATCGATGTAAAAGATGGGCGCTTAACTTTGAATGACGATGATGAGAAAATAAGTTTTTCATTCACCAAAACCATGAAAATGCCCATGATGGACGAGATCCATCGCATCGATATTTTAGGTGAATGTTTTGATTCCTTCCGAGTAATGGAGGAAATATATGACCCTTTAGAAACTCTAATAACCAATGAAGAGCTTCTAGAGACTAATGAGGCTAAGGGATATGAGCTTATCCTTGACCGCACTGCGTTTCGTATAACGAATGAGTTTGATGTCCTATCTGTCGAAGGACGAGGGGAGTGTGTAGCACCTCCTCCAAAAGTAGAACTCAAACCCCTTCCTTCTCTTTTAAAATATGCTTTTCTAGATGAGAAAGAGTGATGTCCGTTCATAATCAATGCTAAACTTGATACTACTTCGATCGATAAATAGCTTTGTGTACTACGAAAATATCGAAGTGTTATTGGTTACAACATTGCAGACATAAAGGGAGTGAGCCCCTCTTTATGTATGCATCGGATTCTTCTTGATGATGCTAATGCTTTATCAATTGAGCATCAAAGAAGGTTGAATCCGAATATGAAAGAAGTGGTACGAGCCGAAGTGCTCAAACTACTTCAAGCCGGCATCATCTTCCCTATTTCTGATAGTAGGTGGGTGAGCCCGGTCCAAGTTGTGCCAAAAAAGGGAGGCATGACTATTGTGAAAAATGACAAAGGAGAATCGATCCCTACTAGATCGGTTACCGGGTGAGGTATGTGCATAGATTACTGCAAGCTTAATAAAGCCACTCGGAAAGGCCATTTTCCTTTACCATTTATTGATCAAGTGCTGGAGCGTTTAGTTGGCCATTCGCATTATTGTTTTCTCAATGGATATTCTGGTTTTTTCCAAATCCCGATTAATCCCGAGGATCAGGAAAAAACTACCTTTACTTGTCCTTTTGGCACCTTTGCTTATCAAAGGATGCCTTTTGGCCTTTGTAATGCCCCATCTACATTTCAACGATGTATGATGGCCATTTTTTCTGATATGCTTGAATCATCTATCGAGGTGTTCATAGGGGACTTTTCGGTTGGAGGATCATCTTTTGACCAATGCCTATGTAACCTCGTTCTAGTATTAGAATGATGTTATAAGGCAAATCTAGTCTTAAACTGGGAAAAATGTCACTTCATGCATGGTTGAAGAGGGCATATTGCTTGGCCATGTCATCTCAAAACGTGGCATTTAGGTGGATAGAGCTAAGATTGAGGTAATTGAACGCTTACCCCCTCCTGTAAATGTCAAGGGGGTGAGAAGTTTTTTGGGGCATGCGGGTTTCTACCGCTGCTTCATCAAAGACTTCTCTAAAGTCGCTAAACCCCTCACTCAGCTCCTCCTTAAGGATGCACCGTTTGAGTTCACTAAAGACTGCCTTATAGCATTTGATCAGCTTAAGGCGGCGTTACTTTCTGCCCCCACCATACAAGCTAAAAAAATAAAACTCTTCCTTTCGAGCTTATGTGTGATGCTTCGGACTTTTCCAATGGTACTGTTCTTGGCCAACAGAAAGATGGGAAGCTGCATTCCATTTACTGTACAAGTAAAACTCTTGATGAGGCAAAGCGGAATTATAGTACCACCGAGAAGGAACTTCTAGCCATTATTCATGCTATGGAGAAGTTTTTATCATACTTAGCTGGGTCAAAGGCCTTTGTATCTTTCGGCTTTGAAATACCTTCTCTCCAAGAAGGATGCAAAGCTTAGACTTATACGATGAATCTTACTCCTACAAGAGTTTGATCTTGAAATCCATGATAAATGTGGGGCGGAAATGTAGTAGCGGATCACCTATCCTACTTACCTTTACTTGAGTGGGATGAGATCACTCCTGTGGATGACTCATTTCTCGATGAGCAACTAATGGCAGCTACAACCTTCCCTACCCCTTGGTTTGCGGATTATGCAAACTACCTTAATGCCGAGGTTATTACGCCTGATTGGTCTAACAAATAAGGGCGGAAATTCATGCATGATGTTTGGAACTACTATTGGGATGACCCTTTATTGTTCAAAAGAGGAGTTGATGGCCTCTTTCGACAATTTATCCCCGAGTTTGGAATTCCGAATGTCATTTATATGTGTCATTCATCACCTTATGGCGGACACGTGGGTTCTGACAAAACCTTGGCAAAGCGTGCCCTCCAAACCCTCCTTGCTAAGTACGGGGTTAAGCATAAGATTTCCTTTTCTTATCACCCTCAAACAAATGGACATGCCGAGATCTCTAATCGAGAGATCAAAGCTATCCTCGACAAGACTGTCGATAGGTCTCGTAAGGATTGGTCCACACAGCTTTACGATGCCTTATGGCCCTATCGGACAGCTTTCAAAACTCCTATAGGCACGACCCCCTATAAACTTGTGTATGTGAAGTCGTGCCATCTTCTTGTGGAGTTAGAACACCGAGCACATTGGGCCATAAAAACTCTAAATTTTGATTTTCAAAGTGCTAGTGACAAAAGGATTTTTGACCTCCATGCCTTGGAGGAAATTCGTCTTGATGCTTACGAGAATGCTCGTATCTATAAGAATCGAACCAAGGCTTATCATGATAAACATATCATGAGAAGGGATTTTAAGGTGGGAGATAAGGTCCTCCTCTTTAATTCACGATTGAGGCTATTCCCCTAAAAGCTAAAATCGCGTTGGAGTGGGCCATTTACTGTCCACCTAGTTTTCCCTTTCGGTCAAGTTGAAATAGGAAATGAAGGGAAGAAATCTTGTAAGGTTAATGGTCAACGATTGAAAATTTACCTTGATGGAACTCCTATCAATGTTTGCGTAGTTGTGCACCTAGATGACTTTGATATGACTACAATCACATCTTAGTTCCTGTTTCTAGAACTTGCGTCAGGCTCGAGACATTAAACAAGCGCTCACAGGAGGCACCCCGTATCACTTATACATAATTTCATAAATTTTTAGCTCATTTTGAGCACTTTAGGCTTCTCATGAGCATTTTTTTGTGATTTTTGGGAATTTTATCACCCCATTACCTTTAATGAGATTACTCAGCCAAGGAAACCCCTACGGCATATTCTTTAAGGTTTTTTTGAAGTTTTGGTTGAGAAATTCTTTTTGAAGTTGGTGACTTTTCGGGCTTTTCGGGGATTTTATCACCCTGAGTCACCCCTTAAGTTATTATATCAAAAACCGACTCCTCCATTATCTCACTTTGCTTTTACTTGAACTTATGAGGCCTTCCTATCGCTTATTTTGGCTCATAAGTACAATCGAGGTTTGTTTTTACTCATTTCTTACTCTTCCGGAAAACACCATCCCGAAAAGAATTTGAGGCACCTTCAAACCTCATAAGTCATTTGGACATGTCATTTTGACCCTATATGATGATATCATGAAGCTCTTTTGGCTTGATAAGGCCTATATAATGTTTTAGGTATTACAGAACTTGAATTTTTACAAAAAAAATAGCTGCTAAAACAGCTTCAGCTCAGAGGTCTAACAGACCTAGCGGCCGCTGGAACCCCCCAAGTGGGGGCTAGGCCAGACAGATTTTTCTCCCAAATGCTTATGTCTTAATTTGTGCATAGAATGGAAAATAGGGGGGGGGGGGNAAAAGGGGGGGGGGGGGGGGGTAGCGCCCCCTCCTATAGACTAGCGCCCGCTAGGAATAGCGCCGGCCACAAGAGCGCCCGCTACCCATTTGTGTTAACATTTCCAGAAGCTACTGCTTCCTTTGGGTAAAATGATTGAGGGGGGTAGTGCCCGCTCCTGTGGAGTAGCGCTCGCTACCCCTATGTAGCGCTCGCTACACTTCCGTTTTAACCAGAATACATCACAGATACAACATTTTTTTTATCTCATAACCCTACTTTTTGCATCTCACGTTTTGCTTTCTCTCACCAAACCACATTCTCCTCCATCCTTCCCTCATCAAAACTCCATCAATCTCTGTCAAAATCTCATCCAAAATATACTCAAATCTTCCATTTTCTTACTTCTTTTTCAAGATCTCATAATGAAACTCACAAAATTCTGCATTTTTTCATGAACGTCATAAAATCAATTTGGGGAAAAGTTAAGGTTTCATACAAACATTCAATTTTTGACATTTCTAGTTCACAATTGGTGTTTATAGAGTGTTTTCACACTCTATTTGGTATCATTTCTTTTTATTCTAACTCGATTTTTGGTTATTTTCACTTAACTAATGTTGTTCACCATTAGATTTTATACATGTTTTGTTTTTTTTAGTCAATTAACTTCTTAAAGCTTTTGTTTTTGAGTTATTATTGCTAATTGTGAGTTTGTTTTGTTTACTAACTCTTGGTTAAATTTTTTTTTAGTGTATCTTTGTCACAACTCAAGGATTTTTTTGGATTTCTTGGTTTTGTATGTGGATCTTTGGCTTTGTGAGTTCGCCATTGATTCATGAACTGGGCTGTTTATTTGATTAAGGATCTTTTCTCTTATTTCTTCCCACTTCCATTTAGATCATTCTCTTGATTAGGGTCTTTTTACCACCATGTTACCATATTCATGAGGAATATCTTCTCTTTAAGTAAAAAGAAATGTAAGACTGTTGACTTAAATCCCAAACCAACTACCCCTCCTGATGCGGTTGAACCACCACCAATTAGAGTCCCTAACCAGGACCAACAAAAATGGGCTGATTTAAATGAGCGTATGTAAAGAGGTACGCAGTTCTATGATCCGAAACTTGCACAAGCGTTAAACTTTGAGGCCGAAATGCAGGTTTAGTTTGAGAACTTAGGTTGGACGAACTTTGTTCATCCGGAAAACGTCAACCCAACCTACCTCCATTTAACATACGAATTCTTAAGTAATTTTAAACGTAGACAGACTTCGGATTCCGATGATTTTCCAGAATATGAACTTAGTTTCCGAATGTTTAACAATAATCATACCATCACCCTATCACAGCTTAACACATATATTGGTTGTAATCCGGCCAACCCCATCTTTGAACCATCTAGGGTCACTGTTCTGGGATTCTACCTCCATGAATTTTAGAAGGAAATTAGTAGCTTCGACAGGTTCCATTCTACCACCTCGTTGGCCAGTCACATCAACCAATCAAGTTTGAGGCTTTGGCACCGGTTGTTTGGTACGTCTATCTTCTCCAAACTCGACCGGGCGCCTTAATACCAGTTGGATGTTTGTTAAGCGTTGTAGAGAAATTGTCTCCAATCACCACATGAAAGGAGATATAGGTTTGGGTGGGTATATTACCCTTATAGCTAGAAAGATACTCCCACTAATTCCATGCACTACAAACGGTGAATGATGATCTATTGTTGGACTTAGACTCATTCACTTCTGCTTGGTTCGTGCTTGAGACTTCAAGGCTAGATCGAGCGATATGGTTAGTAAATAGGCAACACCACTACTATTTGCCTAACCCATCACTCACCACGTTCGAAAAGGAATCCCCTTCCCTTATTCTTTTGAACCTCTAAGTCCAGAAGACCACTGCTTATTTTCTAGATGCTACCCTCACCTTCTCCCGTTAGCTAACCCTTGGAGTCCTAGATCTCCTCCCCATGGTTTGGGACGAGGCACCCTCCTTCCCAAGTACCACTGGAGAAGAGCCAAGAAGACTCCTCTTCTTCTCAAATCTCTCCTTATTCTGAACTTCTCAATGCTTTCAACTCTCCCTCCCTCCAACAAACCGAGATGTTTAGCTACATTCAATCCCAGAAAGAAAGACAACAACAGGAGCGTGAACAGGCATCGATTCAAACCAATGCCATGTATCATTATCACGTTTCCTCAGGCCATTTTGACCCTTATCTCTACTACCTACACCGCCCACCTCAGGAAAGACTGGTCCAGGGTTGGAATAATTGTCACCCACTTGGCCCTAGTTCCCTACTCGCTTAGAGTCGGGTTACAACTTCCAAGTTTCTGGAGGATGTGATCTCCGAGGTGATCCTAGTGTTCCTGGAGATTCTTAAACACAAGGATATACGGGGGGTTGGGATCCCTACCTTTCTTGCCATTCTGAGCTTGGCAACTACCGTGACCGACCACGCTATGATTGGCCACCATATACCAACGCTAGTGGTCCTCACGTTCATCACACCTATAATTTTAGGCGGGACCCTCCTTCTCCTTGAGCATCGAGTCGATGCTCATCTCTTAGCTTGGGGGAGGAGTCCACTAGTGTCGTTGTATGCTTTTACAGGGTATACACAAAGGGTATGTAGTTGAGTCATTTTGGTTTCATTTTATGTTTGTTGTTTTGTGTTGTTTGTTGTTTTAGATTGCAAGAGAGAGAGTTGGTTTCTTTTTCGAGGATCTTTGATTGTGGTACTAGGAGGGAAGTGGACACTAGCTTTGGGTTTGTTGATAATTTTTCCTACATGATGACAATGGTATGATTATGAGCCTTTTTGGTACTTTTTGAGCCCTTCATTTGTTTGATAATGTATGATGATGATTTTGTTTGAGTTAAGATTTTGATGATTGGTTGTTGATGGTACTTTGCACTCATTTTGGAAAATCCAAATTATTTTTTCTTCACCCCTCTTTCCATAAAAATCCAAATTATTCATTCTTAACCCTTCTTCCCTTAAAATACGAATGCATTTGACCTTTTAGTGTTTATTTTTGTATTTTATTTTCTTTTATTATTTTCTCTTAGTTTATTTTTAGATCATTTAATTTTTTTTTACCGCATGCATTCAAAATGAAAAGTCCAAGAATCTTTTTCTTTTTTAGGTATTTTTGGTTAGTTTTCTCTTAGACTATTAGCTTAGTTTTCCCTTTGTCATGAACTTTAAATCCTAAAACACTTTAGAAAGGTAGTTCTCCAGTTTTGACTTTTTTAGTAATTAGACCATGTGAGATAATTGTTTGAACTTGTGCAGTGAATATCGGTTTCTCAACTCCTTTGACTCAATCAAAACACCACATGAATGATCGTCTTTGAACCTTGGTGAGATTTTGAGCCTTCATGCATTTATAGACCATCACCTTGGTCTCATTTTGTATATTTTTTTTAGAATCCAACTCTTCTTATTGAGGATACCTAGATCAAGAATTTGCCTTGTGACTTTGGAAATCGTGCCTACTTTGCTCTCGGTTATACGAACATGGCCCTCATTTTGTATATTTTGTTTAGAATCCAACTCTTCTTAGGTTTGTTTCTTTTCTTTTATTTCAACATACGTACATATTCTTTGTTCCCCTTCTTTGTGCTTTGACCCTTGTTCACCAACCCACATATGAACCTCGACCTACAACCGTTCTCACCCTATGTAGTTAGTGAAGCATGTCGTCATTCTTGTCCTCTTGTATAAATTTGTTCTAGTGAAAAAAAAGGAAAAAAAATGAATAAAAGATGTGTAGTGGAATTAAAAAAAATCATATATATATATATATTCCAAAGCTTTTGTAAATAAGCTTAGTTAGCAATAAAAAGTTGGTTCTTGTTCAATTCATTTGAAGTAAGTAAATGGCTTTTCATCATCATTTCTTCAAATATTATCTTTTAAGTAATGAAAAGTCATATGTCTATGTTGTCCTATTCCTTTTAGGATGGTTTTTGAGTTACTAAATTGAGTTTTGTTGTGTTGAGGTCTTCATTCATTGTCAAAAAGGTTTGCAAAGTTCGTTATTGAATTGTAAATGCTTCGCTTAGGTTTACCTCCTCAAAATAGCCAAACTTTCCAACTTTCACCTTACCTCAACCCCATTACAACCCTCAAAGCCCATATGAGAGCGAGATACAAAGTTCAAAGGTTACATGATCAATTAAGTAGCTTGGCAAGCATATTGAGAGGGTATTTTAGGGAAGATGTGAGTGATTAAACCACTTCTTATCTCATCTATGCTCTTGTTTCTTTTATAAACTCCCTCAAGGAGTATTCCGTACGATCATTGCATATTACGGAGTATATGATGTATTATTAGTTGAAACTCACAAGTTCACTTTAATCTACTTAGGTTGCTATTTAAAGTACTTCTTGAGAACTATGCTTCCCTTACTTTCCTTGGTGTTAAAGATTTAGTTCATTTTTGAGAGTTTGTTTAAATCTTTGTTAATCGTTTCCCTGAGGGATTCATCGTTCTCTTCCCGTTTTTCAAAAGTTAAGATTTCGAGAGGACAAGCAATGGTCTAGCTTTGGGAAGTTTGATTTAGTGTTTATTTGTTTACTTTTTCTGTAGTTTTCTTAGTTAGTTTAGCTACTTTTCTCTCCCTTTTTTTCTCAGTTTTTCCTTGTTTGTATAGTTTTTTTTTCTCTTCTCCGTTTCCCACATATTTTAGCTTATTATTCCTTGTATTACTCTATTTGTGTTTTATCTCATTTTTGTAGAATTTCCTGGTTGATTCAGAAATCGAGACATTACATGAAAAGGGAGGAGTAGTATGCTTTCCAAAGATTTGGGTCAGTTTGATCGAAGTTTAAAGCTTTTGTCAAGATCCTTTTGGCTTTTGTTTAAGGTTCAACCCATACCGCAAGTTTTACTAGCGATATCGCAAGCTTGGTCCAGCGACGTGGGACGACTATGAGAGGTGCTTGGTAACTCATTTTCACAAACAAACTCAGAAAAGCCACTGCCTCAAACAAGGAAAGAAAGGAAAATAGGGGGTAGCGCCCGCTAGGCTACAAGAGCGTCCGCTAGCCTAGCCTAGCACCCGCTACTTTCTTGTAGCGCCCGCTACCCCCTACTCTGGCGAAGTTTAATTTCCTCACCTTTAACTTACCCACTTGCTTTGGGTTTAAACTTTACTATTTATATTTGGTTTTTCAGCCACAGTAGGCAGATAGAAATAGATAGAAATAGTTAGAAATTGCAAGAAGTTAGTAGAAGACAATTAAAAGCTCTCATTTTGTTCTCTAGATTAATTTGGACTCAATTTGATTAGCGGTAGTTCATGATAAATTCAATAGATGTCATTCAATCTTTCCTTAATTAAATCAAAGTTGGTTATTCAAAGTTCTTGGATTCTTGTTCTCAATTTGGTATTCAAAGTTCTTGGTTTGGTATTATTAAGGTTCTTGGTTGATCATCATTGTAATTGGGCATCATTGGAATAATCTTCAAGGATTCAAGCTTCATGGTACAACTCTTAATTCACCTTCAATTCCTATTTCAATTATATTTCTTGTAGCTATGTTCTTACTTTGAAGTTTTGTTTATTAAAGCTTTTATCAAGTTAAACTTGTCCTTGTCTTATTGCTTACATTATTTCAAGTAATAAGCTTTCTTTATCAAGATTAACTTGTCCTTATTCTATTGCTTATATTAATTCAAGTTTCTTAAGTTAATCTTGTCCTTGCATTATTGCTTTATGTCTTAAATACTCTCAAGATTAAACCTTGTCCTTGTCTTCCTTTTCTCTATTGCTTTTGTAGTTGGATCAAATCACTTGCATAACTGATTTCTGTGTAATAACATTGATAATCAAACAAAGCTCTTCAATTTTGTTAACTTTTATTTAGTTTAGTTTATAATCAATTGTCATAACTTATTTCTTTGCTAAATTTTGTAATCATGAATAAAAATATGTATTTGATTAATAAAATGTGTAGTGAGTAGGTGTAACCCTCACCTCCTTCAAGACATAAGTAGGTTCTTAGTAAAAACCGAGCTTTGGGGTAACTAGAGTCGTTACATTGAGTTTTAAATCACGTAATCTATGACTTGCTTCCATAGATGTCGTCGTAGGTTCTTCAACGAAGGATCGAGAGATGAAGTTGAGTGAAGAATCCCCGTGTTTGATTAGTTTGAAAACCATGAGAATAGGTGTTCAAGTTAAGGGACGTTACTAGTCTTCGTGAAAAAGTGCTTAGGAGCCGTTTTATGCTCACTCCATGAGAATAGGTCGTGTTCATAGTTCCGCTCGTCATGCCAGCTCGAGAGAGTAGACATGACTCTTCGAACGACTTCCCCTTGACATTCCCCTCTATGTTCGATTTATCTTAGGAATCCGCGCCTTCATGTAAGAAGTGAGCGGTGTATCCCTTACCTTAGTCGTCTTTTAATCTTAAAATCAAGTTAAAATAAATCAACATTAGTGACAATCTTTCTTCTAAAATAAAAACGTCTTAAACTTACTCCTTAGATCGCCTTAGTGTAGATATCTTTATCTCGTGGGATTCGATCCTTACTTGCCCTTACTAGTAGCCTAGTGAGCCTTGTATGGTTTATCTTTGGTAGCCACTTCAACAGGCTATCAATTCTATGTGAGCCATAGAAGATCTCGTTAATGAATAAGGGCAAGAAGGTGAGCTATTGGAGGGCAGGAAGACGAAAACACAACAAAATAGTTTCAGTAATGAGGCTTGCTAGGTCTGTGAAGAGAGGTTTTCCAATTTACCTATGTAGTGTGAGAGATGCGGATCATGTTGAGACTGCTAAGCCCGAGGATATTGAGGTACTAAGGGACTTTCTTGACGTATTTCCGGAGGAGATTTCGGGGGTTCCACCTAAACGAGAAATTGATTTTACTATAGACTTAGTCCCCGGAACAACACCTATTTCCAAAGCACTCTATTGGATGGCGCCTGCAGAAATGAGTGAGTTGAAGGAGCAGTTACAAGATTTGTTGGAAAAAGGTTACACTAGGCCTAGTGCTTCACCTTGGGGAGAACCAGTACTGTTTGTGAAAAAGAAATATGAGAGTTTGAGGTTATGTATTGACTATAGGGAGATGAATAAGGTAACAATAAAAAATAAGTATCCTTTACCAAGAATTGATGACTTGTTTTATCAATTAAAAGCAGCTACTGTGTTTTCGAAGATTGATTTGAAGTCAGGATATCATCAATTGAGGATTGCTAATGAGAACATACCGAAAATTGCTTTTCGTACGAGATATGGGCACTATGAGTTCACTATTATGCCTTTTGGGTTAACCAATGCCCCAGCAATTTTCATGGATCTAATGAATAGAATTTTCCAACGATTTTTGGATAACTTTGTGGTTGTTTTCATTAACGACATCTTGGTGTATTGTAAGAGTAAGGAGGAACATGTGGAACATTTGAGGACAATCTTGATGACATTAAGGGAGAATGAACTATATGCTAAAATTTTGGAAATGTGAGTTCTGGTTGGAGAAAGTAACATTCTTGGTGAATGTTGTGTCTAAAGAGGGGGTTGAAGTAGATCCAGCCAAGATTGAAGCAGTAATGGAGTGGCCTACACCTAAGAATGTAACGGGTGTACAGAGTTTCTTCGGGTTAGTGGGGTATTATAGGAGGTTTGTAAAGGACTTTTCGAGGATTACTAAACCCATGACGTCCTTAATGAAGAAAGACTGTAAGTTTAAGTGGAGTAATAATTGTGAAGAGGCATTTTCGACCTTAAAGGAGCGTTTGACTAAAGCTCTAGCGCTAACTTTGCCAGATGGAAGTGAGTCTTATGATGTGTATAGTGATACAAAATAGAAAGGTGATTACATACTCTTCAAGGCAATTGAAACCATATGAGGCAAATTACCCTACTCATGATCTTGAGTTAGCAACAATCGTGTTTGCTTTAAAGATATGGTGGCATTACTTGTATGGGGTAAAGTGTAGGATATACGCAGACCACAAGAGTTTAAAGTACTTTTTCACTCAGAAAGATTTAAACATGAGATAGAGGAGATGGCTTGAGTTGATCAAGGATTATGACTTGGATATCCAATACTATGAAGGGAAGGCCAATGTGGTAGTAGATGCTTTAAGCCGTAAAATGAAGCATGGAGTGAATGCTTTGGTGGTTGCTAATGAACTATGTAAGGATATAGAAAGATTGAGACTGTAAATAATGAAGGAGGGAGAGTTGGAAGGAATTCTTTGTAATCTTAGTATCCAACCAAAAATATTTGAGGAAATTAACAAGAACTAGGCGGGGTATGTGAAATTGGACAGAATTAAGGAAAAGTTGAAAGTAGGAAAAGCTATAAACTTTAAGATTCACGAGGATGGAAGTTTAAGGTATAAAGGAAGGTGGTGTGTACCACAAAAATGTGAGGATTTGAAACAAATAATCACGGAGGAGGGTCATAATACCCCGTATTCAGTGCATCCTGGAGGCGATAAGCTGTATAAGGATTTAAAGAAGATGTATTGCTGGCCTAGGATGAAAAGAGAAGTGGTTGAATTTGTGAGAAAATGTCTTACTTGTGAAAAGGTGAAATCTGAGCATAAGAGTCCGCAGGGAGAGGTCCAACCACTTGAAATACCAGGATGGAAATGGGTTTGCATATCAATTGACTTTGTGACTTGCTTGCTAAAGTCGAAGAATCAAAATGATACCATATGGGTCGTAGTGGATAGACTTACTAAGCCAGCGGTGTTTATACCCATGAAAGAGACTTGGAAAATTGAGCAACTTGCAAAGGCTTACACAAAATATGTTGTGAGGCTACATGGAGTTCTAAACGATATCGTATCAGATAGGGATTCTAGGTTTCTTTCAAAATTCTTGAAAAGTGTCCATGAGAACTTTGGTACAACGTTGAACAAGAGTACAACTTTCCAACCAGCAATTGATGGACAAACAAAGTGAACCATATCAACCTTAGAGGACATGCTAAGAGCTTGTGTAATGGATTTTCAAGGGAATTGGGAGGATCACTTAGATTTCATTGAGTTTTCATACAACAATAGTTACCATGCAAGTGTTGGCATGGCACCTTTTGAAGCTTTGTATGGAAGCAAGTGTAGAAGCCCTTTGTGTTGGAATGACATAAGTGAGACAGTGATTCTAGGACCTCAATTGATAGAAGAAACCACGGAGAAAATTAGAGTAATATAAGTAAAGATTCAAGCAGCACAAGATAGACAAAAGTCCTATGCCGACCAAAAACGCCAAGAAGTTGTGTTTGAAGTTGGCGATAAGGTGTTACTTAAGGTATTACCAATGAAAGGAGTAAAGAGGTTCGGAAAGAAAAGAAAATTGAGCCTAAAATACATAGGACCAAGACCCTATGAGATCATGTAAAGGGTTGGAAAAGTGGCCTATAAGTTAGCATTACCAATGGAGTTGAGCAAGGTTCACAATGTCTTTCATGTCTCTCAACTGTTCCAGATGAGTCACATGTGTTACAGCCTGAAACAATAGAGTTAGACCAAATTTTGACCTATGAAGAGAGGCTAATTAAGATCCTAAACAGTAAAGTCAAGGATACTCATAGAAATAGTGTCAAAATAGTGAAAGTGTTGTGGTCTAACCAAGAAACTGAAGAAGCTTCTTGGGAAGCTGAAGATATGCTAAGAGAAAAGTACCTAGAGCTATTTCAGGTTAGTAAGTAGAGTTACGGGGACGTAACTTGAATTTTAAGGGGGGTAGAAAGCGACTCGTTTTCACGCGTTTTTACCCTCAATTTTGCAAGTTTTTTTGAGTTTCTACGACCTTTCAGTAACAGTTTAATGTTTGTCTACTAAAAAGTTGTCAAGTAAGTGTCTAAGGTCTACAACAACATAGTATTATAATAAGAAAGTTTGAAGTAAAAGTAGTCTCTATTCAAATTCCATACACTAATCTACACAAAGTTTCGGGACGAAACTTCTTTTAAGGGGGGTAGACTGTAATACCCCACATTTTTACGTATTTTAAGGAAGTATTTTGTATTTTATTCGTATAATTTTAATATTTTCATTGAAAAAGTAATTATTTGTGTTGATAAATTATTTTTTATGTTTATAAAATATTTTAAAAGGCTTCCAAAAATAGAATTTTCAAGAGTTTCCTAATTTATTTTTAGGCAAGGTCCTAAAAGTAATTTCCACTTGTTAGGATAAGTATGGGCTCTTCCAAATCTATGTTTGTGGTCTATAAATACCATTTAAAACCCAAATGTTCCGATTTCATCCTCAAAATTGTCATTAAAATTCCAAAATTAAGAGAGAGAAAGAGAGAAAAAAAAAGATAAAAGAGGACAGGGAATTTTCGAAAAAAAAATTGTTCGGTTTTTCGGAAAAGAGAAAATAAAGAAAAGGAAGATCATGCCTCGGGATTCGTGCACCTCGGGATAATTGCCTTGCGCCACCGCAGGCCACCTCCCCTTTTCGGTAAAATTTCGGACTTTAAAAAGAAAAAAAATTCTCCTTTTTTTTTTTATACAATCTTGCTAATTCATGTTCATATCTATGTTTAATCATGATTTTATAAGTTTCAATCATGTTTTAATAAAGTTATGATTTATTTCAAGACATGAATTAATTTTGTTGTTCATGAAATTTTAAATTAGGGTTTGTACTGTATGAAAGTTATGATTTTTTATGAGTTTTTATGATTTAAACTTCAATATTGTGATCATGAATTGTTGTTGTGTGAATTTATGATAATTTTATGAAGTTTAGATTGATTTTTGAAGGCTTTGAATAAATATTATGAACATGTTTTGGCTTATGAAAAATTATTCTAAAGCATAGATTAGCTTCATAATTATGTTACTTGATTATAGAAGAGTTTTGCCATGAATTTATGATGTTTTTATGAGTTTTTCATGCCTTTAAAGTTAATTAATAAATCTGAAATTTTTATAAAAAGAAGTTAAAAGAAGTTTTGAGTGTTCATATTATGCTAGTATGATCACTTATTAATTCTATGATGTTTCATATAATTTTTAGTAAGTTTCATGAAGTTTAAAAGTGATTTTAAACATGTTTAACATGCTGTCCAGATTTTATAAAGTGAGTAATTAGGCTTTTAAAGTATGTAATTAGCATGAATTGATTTAGGTTGTTTTTGAAGTTTTTAAGGAGTTTTGGTAATTTTAAATTACTGTCCACTTTTCTAAAGTGGCAAAAAATTTATATTAAGGTTTCATAAAGTATAAATAAGTCCCGAAAACCATGTAACCATACAATAGAAAATTTAAGGTGTAGTATGGAATTGAATAGAGACCATATAAGGAATGTTTTGGCCAAGCTAAGTTTCTAATATAGAAGTTAGTTTATAGTTGTTGTTGAACTTAGTCAACAAGATTTAATTTAGTTTCGAATTTCTTTATGTAGGAGACTTTGATTTAGTCTAGTTTTAGAGTTGTGGCGGAGCACCACCAAGGTACGTAAGTACTAAAGACAAACACAAGAATAAGAATTCAAGCTTCAATGATCATTGATTATATTAAATATTTTTATGCTTGTTTGAATCATGAATTTATGTTTATAACACGTTTTATTAGAAGCATGATTTCATAGTATGTTGAGATTTCATGTTAAGTCGTAATATAAAATTTATAAGATTAAATTGGAATGTTATGATCAGTTTAATTTGGCCAAAAGTTTATAAATATAGAAAGAAGATATTTTAAAGTTGGGTAGTTACGAAATCAACAAGAGAGGTAGTTGTGAATTTGTATTCACATTAAAAGAAGTTATGAGCAATTATTTATTACATGTTGCCACTCACAGTTTAATGTGTGGTCAAGGAGAAATTGTGAATATTTAGCCACTCACAGTTAAAGTGTGGTAAAGGAAGTTCAAGTTTAATTAAAGGGTTTGCTTCAAAACTCTTGGAACATATATACCATGAGTATGAACAATGGGGGGAGTCGTATGGAACAGTGATCTATGACTTCTAATTGGAGTACAACACATTGTACTGTTTTATATTTATAATGCACTGGAATTCCATCACTTTATGTGACATAGTAATACCTTCTTGGAGTTGCTCCCAAGTTGGTGCCCAATAGGGCGATTTTTAAGGAAAGGAAACCCGTTCAATGCAGAATCCAAAAGTTTAAACATAGTAATTAATTATGTTAAGTCTATTCACAGGTGAAAGGTTGTCAAAGGTAAATTGTGTGTTTGTTTTGTTTTATATTGTTCTGTTGCATAGTCTTTAGTAGTCTTTAAATATTATGTACTCAGCTTTGCTGACAGTTTGTTTTGTGTGAAATGTATTGTTTTGGACTTGGCCCTACAATGACCCACTTGTGGTGAGTATTTTTCTTGTCTAAGAAAAGCTACAGGTACAAGTCGGCATATGTCATTTCATGCTGAGCTGGAGTGAGAGTGCTTGCTGTGTTTTGTTGCTATATTTTTTATAGCTTATGAATGACTAAAAATTATTTGAATGTTGTTTTATTTTTAAAGAGTTTAATTTTGTTTTTTATGGGCCATTAATATGGTTCCGAAGTGTAATAAAGTTTGACGTTGATTTTTATTTTGAGATTGCTTCGAAGTTTAGTTTTAATTTGGTTTTTGGTTTTAAGACTTCCGTTGTAGTACTTTTATAAATGCCTTAGTCTTTATCACGGTGGCGGTAATACTTTGGTTTTTCCATATTTAGATATTTAAATAAATATAATCCTTAATATTTATAATATGTTTTCCGGAAAAATAAGAATTTGGAAGTTAGGAAATTCCATGGTGTTACAATTGAGAAGATAGTTTAGATCTTATTGAGTTCTCATACAACAATAGTTGCCATGCAAGTATTGCCATGGCACCTTTTGAAGCCTTGTACGGAAGGAAGTGCAGAAGTCCCTTATGTTGGATTGACATAAGTGAGACAAGGATTCTAGGACCTTAATTGATTGAAGAAACCATTGATAAGGTAAGGGTAATACAAGCAAAAGGCAGCCAAGATAGACAAAAGTCTTATGTGGATCAAAAATGTCAAGAAGTTGTATTTAAAGTTGGTGATAATGTGCTACTTATAGTAGCACCGATGAAAGGAGTAATGAAGTTCAGAAAGAAGGGGAAATTGAGCCCGAATATATCGGACCCTTGAGATCTTGCAAAGGGTTGGAAAATTTGCCTATAAGCTACCATTACCAATGGAGTTGAGCAAAGTTCACAATGTCTTTCATGTGTCTCAACTAAGAAAATGTGTTCCAAATGAGTCACATGCGTTACAACTTGAAACAATAGAGTCAGACTAGAGTTTAACCTATGAAGAGAGACCAATCAAAATCCTTGATAGCAAAGTTCGAAATACTCATAGGAAATGTGTCAAAATAGTGAAGGTGTTGTGGTCTAACCAAAAAATCGAAGAAGCAACATGGTAAGCTGAAGATATGATGAGAGGAAAGTATCTGGAGTTATTTCAGGTTAGTAGGTAGAGTTACGAGGACATAACTGGATTCTTTAGGGGGGTAGAGTGTGATATAATTTCACGCGTTTTTACCCTAAATTCTGCAAGTTTCTATGAGTTTTTACGTCTTTTAAGAAAGTATTATGAAAGTCTTATGTTTGTTCACTAAAAGTTGTGATGCAAAGGATGAGTTAAATGTCTAAAGTCTACAACAATATAGTGTCAAATTGAAAAATCTTGAAGTAAACGTAGTCTCTATTCAAATTCCATAAATTACATAAAGTTTCGGGACAAAACTTCTTTTAAGGGGGTAGACTATGATACTCCATATTTTCACGTATTATAAGGAGTTATTTTCGTATTTTATACGTATGTATTTAATATTTTTATTGAAAAGTTAAGCTTAATGAAAATATGAAAGAAAGGAAATTTAAATAAATTTTAATCAAAGTAATTATTTTATGTTTATAAATAATATTACATGTTATTCTAAGTTTTATTAATTATTTTGAAAAGTTACTAAAAATAGAATATTTGAGTTTATCCTAAATTGTTTAAAAACAAGAGCATAAAGTAATTTCAAACATTAAGGGTATTTATGTAATTGCAGCAAATCCTACTTTGGAGCCTATAAATACCCCTTAAAACCCCAAAATTTCAGATCTAAATTGCAGTTTATAGTTTTAAGATTTCAAGAAGAGGAAAAAAATGTCGAGATAAAAAAATTGGAAAAAAATTCCGAAAGAAAAAAAAAAGAGACCTTCGTCCACCCTCCTCTATCGCCCTCGGCCGCGCGCGCCACTAGCCACCTGCCGACTACCCTCTTTCTTCCTCCGCCTTGGTAATTTCAGTCTTTATACATATATATAAAAAAAATTCTTCTCTTCTTCTTTTTGATTCAATCTTGCAAATTCATATTTATAGTAATGATTAATTATGTTTCTATAGTCTTATTCTTGTTTTTATTAAGTTATGATTTAGTTTAACGACAATTTCACCATATAACCCTAAAATATTGCGAGATGCACCATATATCCTCAGTGTTTAAAAAAATGCACTATATAACCTTGAACTTTTAACTTAATTCACAATGTACCCTTATTTTGTTAAACGTATTCTAATTACCTCAAAATTAAATAATTAATTCATGTTAACTTTTAATCAATTAAATTAACCAATTACTTCAACGCACAACTACTACTCCTGCATTACAACTACTCGACAAGCTTTTTATTTGGTACTATTATTTCCTTCGTTTCCCCCTTCCAGTCCATCATTTGCACCACCATTCTTACCGCTTCTACATCAATAGTCCCATAATTAACCATCGCAGCTGCCTAAGCACGGTTGTTGCCCCCTCCACCTTGGTACCAAAGCAACTCCTCTCTTCCTCTTTTGTTCCAACACCAAGATTGAAGTTCAAATTAAAGCTTTTAATGGTCAAATTTGAAAATGAAAACTATAGATCTAGAAATTTCGTGGATTAGATTTGACCTTTAAAACGTTATAATTGAAGATAAGTAAAGTTTTTTCTCACAAAAAAAAAAAATAATAAAAAATAAATAAGAAATTGGCTGTTTTGTTTTTGGTGAAATGAATGGGTTTGCAAGAAGGTAGGGTGTTTTTTGGGGCGGAGGTGGTTCAAGGGTGAGTAGGGTGGTTTTGGGGTTAATATTCAAGCAATAATAATGGCTTTAGTGTCACTGACTTTGTGGTGTCAATTAACAGATGAACGTAGGTGGGGGGTTGTCAAATTTCAGACAACGGCTTTGGGGTTTTGATTTATGGTCATGTACGATTGTGAGTTGGTGGAGTTGGTGGTCTTGGATGATCTTCTGTTGGTGGTCATAAGTGGGGGTGGTGGTGATGGTGGAGTGTTGGCTGTATTGAAGTAATTTGGTTTATTAATCAGTTTAATTAATTAATTAATAGTTAACCTTAATTAATTAATTAATTAATTTTGAGGTAATTAGAGTACTTTTCACAAAAGATGGGTACCTTGTGCATTTTGCAATAGTTTAAGGATGTATGGTGAAATAACAGTTAGTTTAAAGTATGAATTTATTAGTTTGATCATGAAATTTTAAATTAGGGTTTATAAAATAACAAGATTAATGATTTCTGGTTTTTAAGGAGTGAAACTTCAACATTATGATCATGAATTGTTGTTGGGTGAATTTATGATGATTTTATGAAGTTTAGATTGATCTTTAAAGGTTTTAAAGTTAAATTAGATTGCTGTCCAAATTTTATAATAATGAAAATCAATGGCACAAATATTATGAACATGTTTTATCTTACGAATAATTATTCTAAAACAAAGATTTGACTTATGATGATGTTAGTGGATAGTAAAAGAGTTGTATGATGAATTTATGATGTTTAGATGAATTTTTAATGAGTTTTTGATAAATAAATAACACTGTAAATTTTAATTAACACGTGTTTATGCCTAATAAAAATAGTAGCATGTGACATAGTAAGTTATAATTGTTTTTAATCCATCTAAGTATTGTATACTGATCTTAGGACTTGACTATACTATTTTATGATAAAAAATATAATATTTAGAAAGGTTTTAAAGTGTTTTTGAGGAATTTTTGCAATTAACGAAAATCAAGTATTTTGCAATTGAAAAATTAAAAAGAAGTATGGAATTGAATAGAGATCCTATAGGGAATGTTTTGGACAATTTTCCAATGTAGAAAGTTAGTTTTGAGTAGTTGTAGAACTTATGGATCACCACTAAAACACAAGGTACGTAAGTACTAAAGGCATACATAGAACTAGAACTCTTGTTTGGTTGATCTTATATGATATGTTGGTTTTTGCTTGATTTGATTGCGAATTGACATGCATAACAAGTTTATGAAAGTATTAGAAGTATAAATTTATATTGTTTAGACATGCCACATGTATATTAATACAAATTCTTCAAGATTAAATTGGAATGTTATAATTAGTTTAAAGTTGGCCAATAGCTTAATAAGGAAGAAAGTAAGTTATTTAAGTTGATTAGTTGCTTAATCAACAAGAAAGGTAGTTTCTGATTTTTTATTCACTTGATTATTATAAATAATGAGCAAATATTCATATAAATGTTGCCTCTCACCGTTTAATGTGTGGTAAAGGAAAAGGCAAATAGGTATCCACTCACAGTTAATGTGTGGTAAAGGAAGTTTAGTTTAATTAAAGGACACAAGTTATTTTAGAATCACCTTAAATCAAAGATAATTAATATGGCTTGTGTTATTTTATGCATGCTTTTATGTGATGTTATATGTGACTCATAATATTGTTAAACCAGTTAATCATGTAAAGTCAAAGAGGATTCACACCAAAACTCTTGGAATGTATATACCTTGAGTGTGAACATTGGGGGGATTCGTATGGAACACTGATCTAAGACTTCTAATTGGAGTACAAGATGTTGTACTCTTTTTATATTTTTATTGCGCTGGAATTCCATCACTTTATGTGGCATAGGTAATACGTTATTGGACTTGCTCACAAGTTAATGCCCAATAGGGTGATATTAAAGGAAAGGAAACTCGTTCGATGCGAAATCCAAAGTTTCAAATACACTAAATTTGGTTAAGTTGAGTCTATGCGCAGCTGAAGAGTTGCCAATAGTAAGGTGTATGGATGTTTCACTTTTTTTTTTTTTTTTGCTCATGCAGCATAGTCTTCAGCAGTTATATACTGAGCTTTGCGGACTGTTTGTTTTGTGTGCACGACTTTGTCTTGGACTTGGCCCTATGATTACCCACTTGTTGGCGAATAGTTGTCTAGAACAAGAGAAAGCTACAGGTCCAAGTGGGCATAAGTCATTCATGTTGTGATGGAGTGAGAGTTCTTACATTGTAGTCTTCGTAGTTTCTTAATGTAATTGCTTTTGAATTTAATTAACTATTGTTGGATGTTGTTTTTATTTGTGAAGTTATAAAGTTTTTGTTTTGAAGGGCCATTAATATGGTTCCGAAGTGTAATAAAATTTTAAGTTGATTTTAGTTTTGAGATTATTTTTGTGTTCGAGTTTTAAATTGGTTTTGGTTTTAAAGACATCCACTATAGTAATTTAAAAAATGCCTTAGCCGTTATCACGGTGACGGTAATGCTTTGGTTTTTCATAGTTATTTAGGAGTGTTAATAATTACTATTCTTTATTATTTATAATATGTTTTCTGGAAAATTTAGAGAAGGATGTTAGGACATTCCAGGGTGTTACAACAACCGTAACCTTGAGTTTAATGATTATACTTAATCACCAACTTCGGGTTTCCTTTTCATAATTATCTTGTCGTGCCATCATTTCGTCTTCTCTTTATAGCTTTTGGCACTGTCATAGGCTCCCAACCGAAATTCATCTAACTCATTTAATTAAAGTAGTCGTTTTTCTCCAGCAAGCTTGAGATCCATGCTTTAGTCTTTGATTGCCTAATAAGCCTTATACTCTAGTTGAACTAGATGATGGCGCGCCTTTCCATAGACTAACCAATATGGTGAAATACCAATTAGAGTCCTGAAGGCAGTTCTGTATGCCCATAGAGTATCGTGAAGCTTGCTACTCCAAACCTTCCTTGATTTTGTAACCGTTTTCTCCGGGATGGACTTGATTTCTCTATTCGAAACTTCCACTTGAACACTGGTTTATGCGTTCCCCCATCACTGATGAGCTCTAGTGACTCCGAACCTAGGAAAAATAACCTACTTAAACAATCTCAATACGATATTAGAATGGTCCATCACACCTAGGCATCAATTTATTTTTCCTATGATTAGGAAACCGTTCTTTCCTTAGATGTAACCAAACCAAATCACCTTCTTGATATTGACGTTGGCTCCTGTGTTTATTTGCACGAGTTTATACTGATCATTCACCTTCTCAATTCTTGCTCTTATCTAGGCATGTAATTTTTGCATATATTGAATTTTATCCAAAGTAGTCTTATGAACCAATTCACCTTTAGGAACATAAACGAAATCAATTGGCAACTTGGGATTGACTCCATAAACAACTTCAAAGGGTGAATGTTTAGTTGCATAAGTAGGTGATCTGTTATAAGTGAACTCATCATGCACCAATTTTAAGTCCCAGTCCTTCTGAGTTTTGCTTACCAATCCACGAAGTAGTACCCCTAGAGTTCTGTTTGTTACCTCAGTCTGCCCATCAGTTTCTGGATGATAGGAAGTACTAAAAAGTAATTTGGTACCAACCAGCTTCTATAGCGATTTCCAAAAGTAACTCATGAATTTTGAATCTCTGTCACTGACAATGGTTTTAGTTATACCATGCAATCGTATTACATCCCTAAAATATAGCTCTGCAACATTAACATCATCATCAGTCTTATGTCAAGGGGTGAAATGTGCCATCTTCGAAAATCTGTCCACCACCACCATAATAGAGTCTTTATTTCGAGCAGTTCTAGGTAGTCCAACGATGAAATCCATTGATACATCTTCCCAGGGACCATCAGGAACTGACAATGGTGTATATAGACCCTGATGAAATATTGCATTTGCCTTCTAACATACATCACATTGAGATATCAGAGCTTCTACATCTCCAATCATCTTGGGCCAATAAAAATGTTCTTGCAGCATGCTCAATGATTTAGCAATTCCATAATGCCCTGCAAGACCCCCTCGATGCACCTCTCTCACTAACAATTCCCTAATTGAACAATTAGGCACGCACAATTGGTTCCCTTTAAATAGCAATCCATCATGCAACACATAAGATCCAACTACTCCACTTCCCAATTGTTGCATCACATATCCAAAATCCACATCATGTTCATAATATGTCTTGATATGTTCTAAACCCAACAGCTTGCAATTTAAAACACTAATCGGCACATACCTCCTAGAAAGTGCATCTACCACCACATTAGACTTGCCATCATTATATTTGGAGGAAAAATGAAAAGATTGAAGGAACTCAACCCACTTGGCATGTCTAGGATTCAGTTTCTGCTGACCATTGATATGTTTCAGTGCTTCATGATAAGAATGTAGGATGAAATGATTAGGCCTTAAATAATGACTCCAATGATCTAGAGCTCTAACAATTGCATAAATCTCTTTATCATAAGTGGAATATTCAACCTGGCTCCATTTAATATCTCACTGAAATAGGCAATTGGTCGTTTTCCCTACACTAAAATTGCGCCAATTCCTACATTGCTTGCATCTGTTTCAACTTCAAAAGGTTTTGTGAAATCAGGGACTGCAAGAATAGGTGTGTGGCATAACAAATCCTTTAGTTTTTCGAATGCCTTTTGTGCCTCTTTGGTCCACTCGAATTTCTTATCCTTCTTAATGTATTCAGTCATAGGAGCAACAATTGATGAGCAGGTTTTTACAAACCTTCTGTAGAATGAAGCCAAACCATGAAAATAACGCACTTCATTAACATTCGTTGGGGTTGGCCATGATTTCATTGCTTTAACCTTTAAATTGATCTACTGAAACTCCATCTTTTGACACCACATACCCCAAAAACGTCACACTGCTCACCATGAAGTAACACTTCTCCAATTTCCCATAAACCTTCTGTTCCCTTAAAGTTTTGAAAACCTGTCTTAGATGCTACAAATGATCGCCAATGCTTCTACTATAAATCTGTATATCATCTAAGTACACAACAAGAAACTTTCCCAAATATGGTTTCAAAACTTCATTCATGAGCCTCATGAAAGTACTTGGTGCGTTGGTGAGTCCAAAAGGCATGACTAACCACTCGTAGAGACCCAATTTAGTTTTGAAGCCTGTTTTCCAGTCATCTCCTTCTCTCATGCGTATCTGATGATACCCACTCCTTAAATCAATTTTGGAAAACAGATGTGAGGCATACAATTCATCCAATAAATCGTCTACCCTGGGATGGGAAACCTGTACTTGATTGTGATGTTGTTGACAGCTTTAGAATCAATGCACATACGCCAGGATCCGTCTTTCTTAGGAACAATCAGTGTTGGTACGACACATGGACTCATACTCTCTGTAGTATATCCCCTTTGTATCAATTCCTCAATCTACCTTTGTATTTCCTTAGTTTCCTCGGGATTACATCAGTATGCTGGTTTATTGGGAATCTAAGCTCCTGGAATCAAATCAATCTGTTTTTCAATGCCCCTAATGGGAGGCAATCCTGGTGGCAAATCATCAGGAAACACATCTTCAAATTCTTTCAATAATTGTTGAAGAATTTTGGGGATTGCAAATGTTTCAACTCTCACATCCTTGGCCATTAGCAAGAAAACTTGTTGGCAATCAAATAATTATTTCTCCAATTACTTAGGATTTGACAAGAACACTCCCTTCTTGTTATCCACATTCAATTGCTTCCTGTCTTGCGCCACTTTTAAGGGTTTTCAAGCAATTGGCTTGTCTTTTTCCTGTTTCTTGATAACATAGACATTGTTTCTTCCATCATACTTCACAAATCGATCATATTGCCAAGGCCAACCAAGCAATATATGACAAGCATCCATAGGGAAAACATGACACAATACAAAATCCTCAAACTGACCAATTTTGAAATTGACCAGGGCTTGCTTTGTTACTTTAACATCACTGGTATTGCTCAGCTAATGTAACTTGTAAGGTTAAGGATGGTTGTGGGTAGGGTATTCAAGCTTTTGAATCAGTAGGGTAGAGACCACTTTATTACAACTGCCACTGTCAATAATCACGTCACACAGCTTGCCTTGTACATTACATCCAGTCATGAAAATTTTGTCCCTCTGGTTCTCTTTAACTGGTGTTGGTTTAGTTTGAAGAACCCTCCTGAGGACTAATGCATGACCTTGCGTTTCAGCCTCAACTTCCTCCATATCATTGCTACTTTTTTCTTCCTGGGATTCAGAATTTTCGTCCTCCCCTTCTTCAAGAAGAACATCTAGATAAGCATCCTCAATCTCTTGTGCTTCCTTGACAGTGATCACCCTGGAGCTAGGGCAATTGCGTAGGTGTCCATAACCTTGACACTTAAAACACTTTCTGTTGTCATTAGGGATTGCAGGTGGTTTAATTGGAGTGGGTGTCCTTTTAACATTGTCGAAACTAGGTTTAGCACTAGGTGTTTGGGAATACACCACTTCCTTCTCCTTTTTAGATTCATAGGATTTAAAGAAGGCTTTTGGCTTCTTTGAATTCCCATGTTTTTCAACTCTGAGTGCTACTTTACAGATTTCATCATAAGTCCAATAAGGTTCAACTCCACTTTCTCCCTGATGGAGTCATCTAATCCTGCAACAAATCGAGCAACCTTGTGATCTTCCTTCTCTTCCGGATCACACAATATCAATATCTTTTCAAAGGCATTGATATATTCTTTCACACTCTTTTGTCCTTGTTTTAAGGTATACATTTTCAGGAATTTTTTCTGCTCGTACTCATGTGGCACAAATTTATTTCTTAATTCTCTTTTCAGTTTGCGCTAAGACCCTATTTTCAATCTTCCTTCCTTTTTTCGTTTCCTTTGTAGCCCTTCATACCACAAGCTAGCATAGGAAGTCAGCTTTAATTCCGCCACTTTGAAAGCTTTATGATCATCATATTCTTTGCAATTAAAGACTCTTTTGGTTCTCCTTAGCCATTCAAGGAAAACTTCAGGATCTAGACTATCAATGAATTTAGAAACATCCAATTTTAGGCTACGATCATCATCTTTCGGTTTGTGCCGTTTTTTATATCTTTTTCCATCATCTTCATCACTAGAACTGGTGTCATATACATGCCTAGGCTTGCGTGCACTTCTTCCTGAATTTTCATCACTAGAGCTTGAATCATATTACTCAATTTCGTGGTTATTTATTTTTTTTTTTTGTTTGCTATTTTTCGATCTCCCTGACACGAAATTCATTACCTCCTCTAGCATGGTTCGTAATTCTTTGATCTCATTGTCTCTCTTGATTTCCTTAGCTTGTTCTAAGGACAATCCCCTTTGAAAATTTGCAGCAACTCCTTCACCTCCACCTTCCATAGCAATGTTGGTCAAAGTGATTGATAGATCCACAAGAACTTGACATTAAACGTTATCTCAATGAAAGCACCAAATTTAATGTGAATTTTCTTATGAATTGAAAACTCACAAGGGTTGACTAAATTTTCGAACTTCTAAAGGCCAAGCCACCAAAATTCTTAAATTTAGGTTGATCAATTAGTCTTTGATTAAAGCCTTAAGAACCCTCAAAGTCACTAATTAATCTCACAAGAGCATAAAGGAAATTAACCACCAACTCTTAAAATTTTCGGAATTTTTGTTTCAATTAAACAAACAAATTTTTTATTCAACTCAAACTTGATTTTTACAGACTAATTTTGAGATTATTTATAGGAATAATTATCAACAAAATCCTAACTAAAAACAACTAAAATACACGCACATTACATAGGGAATTCGTCCCTCTCTCACACACACATACAAGATAAGCATGCCACCTCATCACTGTATCTTGATCTTATCTTGCTAACTAACTGTAACAAACTTATGTAAACAAGAAAATATCCTAACAAAATTCCTAAAAACCTAAAAAACAAGATAATCAACAAATTACAACCAGAATTACCTTAAAAATCAAAGGACCCAAAAATCAAGAAAATTGTCAAAATTTCAGCCAATATTTGCTCGTCCATTTTGCGTCAATTTAAAGATTTTGCCCTAATTCTTCAAGAAACCTTTCAAGATCAAATCTTTTAATCAAAAAACCTTCAAGAAATCATTTCCCATTTATTTAAGGCTGTAAATGAAGTTTAAGACTCACCAAGAAATAAAAGACTCAATGCCTAAAATGGGAAAAACTCTAGCAAATGCAGTGGGAAAAGACCCATAGGCAGAAACATCTTGTTCCCCAAAATCCACCATTCTTTTCTTGATTTGCGTGCCACTTTAGGTATATGTTATGGTTTATATCCCCATATGCAATTAATTCACCTATGGTTGCATCCTTTCCATTGACATCACAACCTTCGAAGTTGATTGCACCTTAGTCAATCTTGTCATTGAAATTTAATACATTGTTAATCTTGTAATTGGTGCTTGCAGCACAATACCCCAAACATCAAAAATTTCTACCTCTAAAATAGCGGTTTGAAGCATTTAATTCCTTTTTGAGATATTACCTGTTCTTTGGCATGAATCATAAGATATGACAAAGTCTCGTGCATCTTTAAATATTGTTGGCCAATAAAAAACCCGATTGTAGTACCTTAATTGTCGTCTTAGAGGGTTTTGCATCTCCTCTGTAAGGGGATGACATGCAGTGATGTAGGATGCCATAAACTTCCCAATCAGGTACACATCTGCGATATAAGCCATCTACACACTTACAAAACAAGTTAGAGTCATCCAAAAAATATCATCCAACATCATGCAGAAATCTTTTATGCTGCTGATATGCAAGGTCATGGGTAAGACTCCCCTAATATTATAATTAGTATAATCAGTAAACCAAGGAGTATTACAAAGAATAGCTAAAAGGTGATCATCAGGAAATGAATCATCAATGGGGGTTGAAATCTCCCCATCGTCATACCGAATCTTGAATAAATAATCAGCTATGACGTTCTTTACTCCTATCTTATCACGTATCTCTGGATCAAACTCTTGGAGTAATAAGATCACCTAATGAGTCTCGGTTTTGCTTCCTTCTTTCCAAGTAAGTACTTAAGAACATGGTTAGTATAGACAACAACTTTCAAACCTATAAGATAGGAATGAAATCTATCTAAAGCATATACTATGGCAATCAATTCCTCTTCAGTCGTAGCAAAATTAACTTAAGCTGGATCTAAAGTCTTACTGGCATAGTAAATAGCATGCAAAACCTTATCCTTTCTTTGGCCTAAAATTTCACCTATTGCCTTATCACTAGTACCACACATAATTTCAAAAGGCAAATCCCAATTAGGTGACTGGATAATAGGTGCTAAGATTAGTGCTTGTTTAATCAAATTAAAGGATTCAAGACATTCATCAGTGAATTTGAATTTACTATCTTTTAGCAACAATTGAGTGAAGGGTTTAACAATTTTCGAAAAATCTTTAATAAAGCGAAAAAAAACTTGCATGACCAAATACACTTCTAACACCTTTTACACTTACAGGGGGAGGAAGTTGTTAAATAACCTTTATTTTAGCTTTATCTACATCCATACCACGTTCGGAAACCAAGTGGCCTAAAACTACTCCTTCCAACACCATAAAATGGCACTTCTCCCAATTTAGCACCAAATTCACCTGCTCACATCTCTTAAGCACTTTAGTCAAATTAGTCAAACATGAATAAAAATCAATAAAATAAACACTAAAATCATCTATGAAGACGTCCATAATAGACTCTACATATTCCGAAAAATGGCCATCTTGCAACATTGAAAAGTAGTAGGAGCATTACACAAACCAAAAGGCATTCTACGATAAGGAAAAGTGCTATAAGGGCATGTGAAAGTTGTTTTCTCTCAATCATCAGGATGGATAGGGTTTAGAAAGAAACTAGAGTAACTAGATAATAGAAATATTTAATCTTGCTAACATTACTAACATTTGATCAATAAAAGGGAGAGGGAAATGATCCTTTTTAGTAGCAACATTTAGTTTTCGATAATCAATGCACATACGCCTAGCAACTGTAGTAGGAATAGGTTCATTCCTATCATTACGTACAATAGTTGTTTCTCCCTTTTTACGGACTACATGTACTAGAATCTGGCACAGCATAAACAATACCTACATCAAGGAGTTTGAGGACCTCCTTCTTTACCACCTCTAGCATATTTGGATTTAGTCTTCGTTGTCCCTGGATACCAGGTTTATGACCTTCCTCTAAATTAATTCTATGCATACAAAAATCAGGGTTTATACCAGTCAAGTCATCAAGTGTATAACCAATAGCCTTTTATGAGACTTCAGCACAAATAATAATCTTTTAAGTTGGCTATCAGTGAGATCGGAATTAACTATGACTGGATACATTTCATTCACATCTAAGAAAGCATATATCAAATAAGCGGGAGGGGTTTCATTTCAGGCTGTGTTACATACGTGATGGAACATCCTTATTGAAGTAATGTATGATATCTTTGGCTCTCCTCAACATTAATCTTTTCACAATTTAAGTCATGGGCCATGATATTTAGGTCTTAGTGAAATATCCTACGAATCACCAATAGTGGATGAACCAACCAAACTATTAATAAATCCTATTGGATTTGATAAGGATAAATCACAGGTATAGGTGACAATGATTAAGGTTGACATTGTAAATTCTAGTGATGGTGGTGGCTTCCTAGCCAACACTATGGATGGTGATCATTAATACTATTGTCACTGGTGGAGTGAGTCATTAAAGAAGATTTAACAAATTATTAATGCACTCACAGCATGGATATAATGGTGGTAACAGGGAACACTAGTACAAAAAATGCATTTTGTTGCGGTTTTTTCCTGGGTATTTGCTGCGGTTTTGAAGCGCAGCACTTATAGCAGCAGCAAATGTTGACCGCAGCAAAAAATTGGGTTATTTGCTGCGGTTATTCAGGTAACCGCAGCAAATAACACACCAGAAATTGGAGGGAAACAGGAATATTTGCTGCGGTTCTTTGTAAAACCGCAGCAAATAGTGTAGTTTCCCACCAAAAAAAACACTTATTTGCTGCGGTTTTGTGAATAACCGCAGCAAATAAGCACCCAAAAAAATATTTTTTTTTTTTTTTTTTTTTTTTTTTGCATTTTAANAAAAAAAAATTTTTTTTTTTTTTTTTTTTTTTTTTTGCATTTTAAAGCAAAATTAGAAGCTTAAATGTTATACATACATGGAATCAATTATTTTCAATTGAATTACACTTCTGTCACAAAAAAATACACTTCTATACCATAATAACGAGAAGTGCAAAGAGAGATAAAGAGAAGAGCAAAGAGAGCAACCGAAAAAAAAATCATACCATAATTCATTCATTCAACCATATCTATACATTTATATATATTTATGTTTATATACATAATTAGTGAAGTGGTTATATACATAATCTCCATCAGGGAAGTGGTTACGATCACCCACCATTCGAGTTAGGCTACTTCAACAGGTTTTTAAGCCTGGAGCAACTCAAACCTCAATGATGTTGACCATGGTCATCACTTGAGTCCCTTCATCATTTGGAAATAATTAGTGTCTTATGAAAAAGGACTCATTTTTTATCAAGCAATTGTCGGACAATAAGGGACTCGATCATCATTCAACAATTGCATCACCATAAGAGATGCAATTGTCTGACCATAAGGGAATCAAGTAAGAAGGATCAGAAGGCAAGAAACCCTTGTTTTTCACCATGTCTGCAGAAATGTAAATGAATCACAAACAAAAAACAAGGTGCCATAACTAAATAAGCAAATAGGACCTCCAACACCCATGTAATGAAACCACAGGAAGCTAATCATCATCAATTTCAAGTACAACCCATCTATGCAAACAAGAAACTGAAATAATAAAAACCTTGCATCACTTATTGATATACTGAATACTGACTGATTGCTTGGGTATATCTAACAAATCAAAATTAAATATGTTTCCAGGAACACAAAACTACCTACAAAAATAAATTCATGAATAATATGCTCCCAACTCCCATACAACACAAGGTCAAGCAGGATAAACTGCTTACAAAAAATCCTNAGTTTCAAACACATGCATCCATGAAGCAGGTCCTTACTGAGACACAAACACAAACACGAACACAAACAGAACAGGTGTAGGAAAGGAAAGGCATGACTGAAGAGAAAGGCCATAATTCTTCTTCTCATTAGTACATAACCACCCTACAAACTTACAACGACAACATTTATTTCTTCTTCTCTTTCCTAATCACCCTCATCAATTCATCCATCATTCTCTAATCCTTACTAATTGCCCAACTTAAGANCATTCTCTAATCCTTACTAATTGCCCAGCTTAAGATTAACATAAGCTATAATTAATATATGGAGAAAGTAGAGAGTTGTAAAGATGAATAACAATAGAGCAACATTAGTCCAAACACAAAACCAAAAACAAAATCAACATAAAAATCAAAACAAAAAACAACAAAATCAACATACAAAAACAACAAAATCAACACCAAAATATATGATAAAAATAGAAACCAAAAGAAAACAAGCAAAGCTAACCATAACGCTGAAGCCACCTATAAATCACCTCCAAAAGCCACCAAAAATCGCCTCCAAAACCCACAAAATCAGAACAAAAAAATTAAAACACAAAATAAAAATGAATACTGAACCATAAAACAAAAAGGAGAGAAAAGAAGACGAGTAACAATAAATCAAACTATTAATTAAGATGATATTGTACTAAAAGGCGACTAATAATCAAAGTTCAAAAGATCTCTAATTTTTTTTGAAACAAACAATAATTTTGTTCTGAACAAACAATAAAAACAAAAACCTAATTAAAATCATATGAACAAACAATAATCATCGAAAAATCATGAAAACAAAAACCTAATTAAAGAGAAAAACAACAAACACTTACAGTAACATCTTCGAAACTCCATTAAACAGCTTGGCTTCGTTTTGCAACGGATCAACAGTAGCTTCTCAGTACCTAAAAAACACTCAGGCCTCCCAGCACCAAGGCAATGAACAACCGCTTTTTCCTGATAGACAAAAGGTCCATTGAAGCGTTATGAACTAAAGTATGCAATAGAATAGCAATCAAATTGTACTCAAACAACAAATGACACTAGAATAAAAAAGTACATGTTTTTTAAAAAAACTATTAAGTCAGTGAAACATAAATTCCAATCAATTCAATAATAATTATAATAAATCATAGATAAACAATAAGAACCCTAATTGGGTACGGTGTAAATGAAATCAACAATAATACGAAATTAAAACTTGTGAAATTAAAATTCAATTGAATAAATTAATAATAAAGGAGGAATAATATAAATATCAAATCATACATCATCATCAAGTATCTCAGCAAATCAACAATTCAACATTTCAATAGATTTACAAAGAAAATAAAGTAAAAAACCTCACTTGTGATTTGTGAAGGCAGAGAAGGCGTGAATCGTTCGGCACTTCGGTGAATCGACTTGGTCTCCAGGAGTGACTGATGCTATTACCGGCGACTCGGCGGGGGTCCCCTAGTCCGTAAGTGGGTTTGAAGTTTGAAAGTTTAGGAGAGAAAGGGGAAGTGAGTTACTGGAATGGGAACTGGAGCTTCAACAGCAGCCATGGTTATGGAGGAGAAAGAAAGTGACAGAGAAAACGGAGGAGAGAGAAGGAAACTGTGTGTGGGGAAAGATTGAGATGCGAGAATGAGAGAGGGAGTTAGGGTTAGAGAGATTGAGAGGGAGAAAGATCAGAAAGAAGGGGAAAGAAAAATGAGGGAGAATGAAGGGAAATTAGGGTTAGGTGGGAAAATGGAGGGTTTGTGTATTTATAGCCCTTTCGTTTTGGCTGGGCTTGAACGATTTTTTTTGGGTTGATTTATTTGCTGCGGTTATAACCGCAACAAATAAATCAACTGCAGCAAAATATTTTTCTTGTGTATCATCAACAACTATTTGCTGCGGTTCTTTAAAAATGTCAAAGAACCGCAGCAAATGTGGCGCAGCAAAATCCAATTTTTCTACTAGTGGAACAAGTTGGTTTGGTCCATGGGTTTTTTCCCATTTCACTTAATAGGGTTTTTCTCATTTTGGACATTATTATTATTAGTTCTTGTGGAATATTAATCATCATAAATATGCTAAAATACATGGAGAATGGTTTCTTGATTAAAAGATTGTATCTTGAAGCATTTCTTGAAGTTCTTGAAGAATCTTGGAAGTTGCGAAAAATTGACGGTTCTTTGTGGCGAGAATTTGCGTGAATTTTGGCAGTCTTGGGCACCAAGCTTTTTCATGAATTTTAGGCTAATTTTTGTTGTTTATCTTGTTCATTAATTGTTTAGTCAAGTTTTTTGGATAATTTCTTGATTATCTAGTTAGTTAGAGTTTGTCAGGCATGATAAGATCAAGTTGCAACTTGCATGATGATGTGGCAACCTTATCTTCAGTTTGTTGAGCAACCTTTGCAAAGTTGCACAAGTGGGGCGTATTTTCCTATTGTTTTTGGTGTTTATTAGTTATTTGTAGGTAGCATTTTATTGATGATTATACCTATAAATAAACTCAACATTAGATTGTAAATTAATTAAGTTTTATGCATTGAAAATTCATTACTTGAATTTCCGAAAATTGCACAAGTTGTGGACTTCAATTGGTTCGAAATTTTCGTTCATAAATTTGTGAGTCAAGAGTGATAAACAAATTTAGAAACTAGTTAATTAGTTACAGGAGTGTATTGATTAATTAGCCTACAATTCAAAATCAATCCCGGAGTGGAGAGTTTAATTGTTAAAAATCGTGAATTTTAGGTTGTATTTGCGAGTACCACTTAATATACACATCAATTTGGTATCAGATTTCAGGGTTTTTTCGATCCATCATGGGGGAATCAAAATTGACACAACTAATTCAAGACATGATAACTAAATTAGAGGCTATGAACGCAAGACAAAAGAAGGATAATGTATGCATTGATGTTTTGGTTCAACAATTACAACGAAAGCTTGATCTTCAATACATACACTATTTTCGAGGTGATGATGATGAAGGGTCTCACTCGTCTTCTTCTTCTGGCTCCCATAAAAAACGTTCCAAAAGCAGGCCAGAGTTTGATGATTGTGGCATTAAACTTGATAACTTCACTGGCCAAGGTTCCTCAGATAACTATCTTGCATGGGAAAGACAAGTGGAGAAGATTGCTTAGTAAAAAGGTTTTGATGAAAAAAAAAACCTTTAGGATTGCTTATATCAGATTAACCAAAACTGTAGGATTGTGGTATGCGGGCCTCAAAGCCAAAAGAAAATGCTAAAACAAAGGCAAAATATTTTCCTGGTCTCACCTCAAAAAGAAATTGCGTGAGAAATATGTGCCTTTTGAATTTGATCAGCAAAATTATGTCCAATTGACTTCTCTATATCACTATCAGTGTGCGTGATTATATCGCAGAGTTTGAAAGGTTATCTTTGCTTTGTGATTTGGAGGAAAGAGAACACATGAAAATGGCGAGATTTTTGAAAGGCTTGAACATAAATATTGATAAGGAGCTTGATCTGGCTCAATATCATACTTTTGATGATCTTTGCAAGTTGGCTTTAAAAGTGGAAAAGCGTATGAAGGGGGACACCACACGAAATTTCGTGCCTACCACTAGTAGATCACCCTACACTCCTCAGGATACAAATGCCAAAGCAAATCAACCACCACAAACAACACAAACATCTGCAACACCGAGCTCTTCAGGGGACAAACCCAAAAAGGTGATTTCTAAAGCAGAATATGAAGATCGCATGAGATGTTTTAAATGTCAAGGTTTTGGTCACATTGCTTCTGGTTGTACATCAAAACGCACATTAGCAATGGAACAGGCCAGATTATGGGCCACTAAGGACGAAATTTATCACATTGTGGTTGAAGTTGATGAGGACATCATTTAAAACAAGAGAGGGATAATGACACCCTAGAAACTGTGAATCAGCCTCCATTGATACAAGGTGGCGAAGCCTTTATGGTTAAGAGAGCATTGCATACAGCTATGGAACTACATGCAACCCAGAGGGAGTGTCTATTTCACAGTGTCTGCAAAATTGGTCCCTACCTTTGCAATTTAATCATTGACAGTGGATCCTTCACCAATGTAGCTTCCAAAGATCTGGTAAAAAGGTTGAAATTGACACATGGAGACCATACTAGTCCCTATAAATTAAATTGGCTTGATGATACAAAAGGGATTGAAGTAAGAAAGCAAGCACTGATCAATTTCACCATTGGTCTATACAATGATG
This sequence comes from Suaeda aralocaspica, assembly GCA_016808085.1. NCBI lineage: Eukaryota > Viridiplantae > Streptophyta > Magnoliopsida > Caryophyllales > Amaranthaceae > Suaeda > Suaeda aralocaspica. Next base: position 78,430 of record PYUH01000022.1, read on the forward strand.
AGTTGTGGTGTGATGTTGTACCCATGACTACATGCCAATTGCTCCTGGGAAGACCCTGGCAATATGATAGAAAGGTGCAACAAAATGGAGAATCAAATGTATACTCAGTTTTGAAGGATAAGAAAAGAATCAATCTCCTACCATTGACTCCATCTGCAGGAAAGAACCAAAAACAAACCAGTTTATTCCTTTCTGCTAAGGAATTTGAGAAGGAGGTAGAGCAAGGGAACCCTGCATTCATTTTCTTTGTAAAGGAAGCAACATCAAATAAAGTATCAACAGATTTGCGCCTCACTCCTTTGGTAGAAGAATTTGCTGATGTGTTTCCTGATGAATTGCCTGATATACAAGAATCAATGAGGGTTAAAAAGCTGATTGTCATAATCAGTTTGTTCAATGTTTGGAAATGGCTTATATTTCCAACCAAAAGGTGCACAAGTGGTGATTCACTTATTCCATGTTGGGATGACGTGAATTTGAGGACAAATTCTTTTCAACCAGAGGAGAATGATGTGAATTTAGGTCCTAGTGAAATATCCTATGAATCACCAATAGTGGATGAGCCTATCAACCTATTAATAATTCCTATTGGGTTTGATAAGGATAAATCACAGGTATGGGTGACAATGATTAAGGTTTACATTGTAAATCTAGTGATGGTGGTGGCTTCCTAGCCAACTCTATGGATTGTGATCATTAATACTATTTTCACTGGTAGAGTGAGTCATTAAAGAAGATTTAATAAACTATTAATGCACTCACAGAATGGATACAATGGTGGTAATAGGGAATAAGTTGGTTTGGGCAATGAATTTTTTCCCGTTTCATTTTATAGGGTTTTTCTCATTTTGGACATTATTATTATTAGTTCTTGTGGAGTCTTAATCATCATAAATATGCTAAAATACCTGGAGAATGGTTTCTTGATTAAAAGATTGTATCTGGAAGCATTTCTTGAAGTTCTTGAAGAATCTTGGAAGTTGCGAAAAATTGACGGTTCTTTGTGGCGAGAATTTGCGTGAATTTTGGCACTAAAGTTTGTTAGGCTAGTTTTTCGACTAGTTTTTCATGATTATCTTGTTTATTAATTATTGTGTCAAGTTGTTAGGATAATTTCTTGATTAGCTAGTTAGTTAGAGTTTGTTAGGCTAGATAAGATCAAGTTACAAGTTGCATGATGATGTGGCAACCTTGTCATGAGTTTGTTGAGCAACATGTGCAGAGTTGCACAAGTGGGGCGTATTTTCCTATTGTTTTTTGTGTTTATTAGTTTTTTTAGGTAGGATTTTCTTGATGATTATACCTATAAATAATCTCAACATTAGACTGTAAATTAATTAATTTTTATGCATTGAAAATTCAATACTTGAATTTCCTAAAATTGCACAAATTGTGGACTTCAATTTGTTCAAAATTTTCTATCATAAATTTGTGAGTCAAGAGTAATAAACAAATTTAGAACCTAGTTAATCAATCACATGAGTGTATTGATTAATTAGCCTACAATCAAATCAATCTAGGAGTGGAGAGTTTAATTGTTAAAAGTAGTGAGTTTTAGGTTGTATTTGCGAGTACCACTTAAAATCCACATCACGCCATGACATCAACTTCAGAATCTCCTTGTCCTACAACGGTATCCAAGCATAGAACGACCTCGAGAAGATCCTTTTTAAGAGATCAAGGCATATAAGCTAAAATAATTCCATTCACAACATTAATTATATAACATGAATGTTGTAGCATGGGATTGCTAAAATTAAAAGTTACTTTATCATATCCTACATAGAGAGTTAGACTGCCATATTTAACATCAATGACATCACCTACAGTGTGTAAGAAAGGTCTACCAAGTATTATCGAAATATAAGTATCCTCAACCATATCTAATACTACAAAATCAACAGGAATAAAGAATTTCCCAACTCTAACAGGTACATCTTCCAAAATACCCATAGGGTACTTTACTATCCTATCTACCATCTTTAATGTAATATTATTAACTTTTAAATCTCCCATGTCAAGTTTCCTGCAAATAGCTAAGGGCATAATGCTAACACTAGCCCCTAAATCACATAAGGCTTTATCAATAAACAAATGACTAATGTTGCAAGGAATTAAAAAGTTGCCTGGATCGTTCAATTAGGTGGAAATTTATTCTTATGTACAACACTACACCCCTCAGTGAGTGTTACTGTCTTTGTCGCATTCAACTCGCATTTCCTGCTCAAATTTCAAAACTTTAGTGTAAGTTGGAATTTGAGTTATCAAATCAGTAAAAGGAATGGCGAGTTTAAAATTCTTGACTATTTCGAATAAAATTTCAAAAGTGATTATCATTCTTACTCCTGGTTATCCTATTAGGAAAGGGTAACAACACCTTAGAGGGTGGCAATGTGTCAGCGGTCAAGTCAGTTGTAGGAGCTTGCTTTGTGTTGGCTTCTTTTACTTTTTGGTGCTTACCTCTCCTTCTGTATAACTGCTTCTTCTTCAAGGTCCTCAATCAGCACAAAATTATTCTTCTTCATTCCATCTCCATCATTGTTGGTGTTATCAGTATGCATGCTTGGACCTTCATAATAAATACCACATGTTGTTGAAATGGAATTGCAATGATCTCCTAGGTGGATTTGAAGGAATTGGTGGAGGGGGAAGTTGTCCTAGTTGCCTTTGAACCAAAGATTGAGAGATTTGTGTAACTTGAGTCTCCAATTGGAGGTTGTGAGCTTGCATTGCATCCATTATTTTATGCATCTGATTCATCATAGTCTACAATTTGGAACGCTCACTTTAGGTTGGTTGTGGTGGTGCTGGAGGCGGTGGCCTATTGAAACTATATGGTTGTGGTGGTGCAAATCGTTGCGCCTACTAATGCAGCACGAACTACTGCGCATTCTGTACATTGCTGGTGTTCTTGTCAGAGAGGTATGGATAATCTTTCAAACACGAATTATATATGTTAGAATATGGAATATTCGTGTAAGCATCCAAATGCACACACTTGCTCTATGGAACTATGGCATGTCTGAATATTCTGGCCAAATGATCCGCATGAATCACAATATACATCATTGCATCCCGAAATTGTAGCCATTGTAGCTACTGTGACTTGTGAAGAAGGTGTAGTACTGATCTTGTCTAGGTTTTGACTTATTGCATTGATCTGTGAAGCCAAACTCTCATGCTTATCATCAACTACATGCTTCCCTCCTCTCTTAGAATGTCCTCTATGATTGCCGAATTGAGAATTGTGGATTGTTATTTATTCAATTAATTAATATGCAACATTAACCTCTTGGTTTATGAATTGACCATTTGTAGCAGAATCAAGAAACGTCCTGCTTTCGTTTCCCAACCCATTATAGAATGATTAAACAAAAATCCACTTCTAAAGATCGTAATGTGGACACGAACTCAATAAATCTTTAAAATTTTCCCACGCATCATATAGTGTCTCATCGGCTTCAAGGTTGAAATTCATGATTTGGCTTTGAAGGGTTGCAGTTCGTTCTGGAGGATACTACCTCCTCTAATTAAAGAGCTACCTCATACCAGTCATTAATATTGTTCGTGTTGAGACCATTCAACCAAGTACGGGTGATCTATATATCTTTATATTCAAACTAAGTGCTTAAACTTGAGATACATTGATTTAATGTAAATTGAGTATATTGGAAAACTCACAACCTACACAATTCACGAAAACTTAGTTCTAGATTGGAACACTGAACAATCTATTGCTAAGGTTGTTTTATTCTTTATGAGAACACTCAATCATAAATTGTAAAACTAAGATGAATATTTTGTAGCTTTTAACTCACAAAACACTCGAAAACCTCACTTGGAATTTCGTATGAAACAACACACAAAATAACAATGCAATTGACTTGTATTATTGAAATCTGAATACTAAATTGTTACAATGGAATTGTGGCGATTTATAATACATCCAACAACCAAATCCTAACAACCTTTAGCTTCCCTAACAAACTCCTAAAAAAACTAAAACACTAGCCAAGATTCACGTGCAACTTTTCAACTTGATCCCATGAGAAAACCGTCCACTTTGCCACTTGCACAAGTTGTATTACCAACTTGCCAACTTAATGCTATCTTCTTGCAACTTGCACAAAATCCTAACTAACTTAAATTTTATTCTAATAAACTAACTAATTATCTAAAAACTAGATAATAATCATAAACAATTTAAAAATTACGGAATTCTCAAGTTACTAAACATCCCATAAAATCGTCATAAATCACGCAACTCCAAAGCTTTCGCTTTTCTGCGATTTTAAAGAAATGTGTTCAATCTTCAAGAACCCTTCCACAAACAAAAAATTTAATCAAGAAACCTTCAAGAAATAATTTTCCATGTATTTTTGGATGATAATTATGATCAAGACTCAACAAGAAATGAGGAAAACCCTAGCAACTGTAGTAGGGAAAAACCCGTAGGCAAAAACCAACTTATTCCCTTAAGCCACCATCTGGCATGTAGCCTATTCTATCCAGGAATGTGTGATATGCAACAATTTCCATGAGCCAATCCAAAGACAAACCCATGTAACCCAAATGATCTCACTCCATGAATTTCAGAACGACTTAGAACCAACTCTTTTTCGTCACTGCTTTAATCTGCTTCCTGATTATCCTCTCTTTCTTCAACAGGAATTGTCCTTAATTCTTGAATCTGTTGATCATCCATGTAAGGAGTTGAATACCCAATGTTGAAAGTACTAGCCACGTCATACTCTTCCCCAATGTCAATCTTGTAAGCATTATCTCCACACTTCTGCAACACTCGGAATGGTCCTTCAGCAATAGGCATGAGCTTGTTGTTGCACTTTTTTCGGAAAAACTTTCCTTTCTAAGATGTACCCAAACCAAATCACCGGGATCGAATATTTTAGAGTTGCGCCTCTAATTGGTGTTTTTCTTGTACATCTCATTAAGCTTTTCAATTGCAGTCTTAACCTTATTATGCAGCTTCAACATATTCTGAGAATGTTTCTTTGCATACTCATGTATAAACTCATTTTTAGGAATCTCAATCAAGTCTATTAGAATGTAAAGATTTATACCATAGACAACCTCAAATGGTGAGTGTTGTGTAGCATATGTAGGTTTCCTATTATAAGCAAATTCTGCATGACTCAGCTTGATATCCCAATCTTTGCCAGTCTCGCTTAAAAATCCCCTCAACAACGAGCCAATTGTCCCGTTAGTCACTTCAGTCTGCCCATCTGTCTGTGGATGATTAGATGTACTAAATAATAGCTTCGTGTCTAGCAATTTCCACAACCCTTTCCAAAAGTAACTGAGGAACCTATTATCCCAATCAAAAACAATTGTTTTAGGAACACCATGCAAACGAACAACCTCCTTAAAGTATAGAGAAGAAACACCCATGGCATCTTTAGTCTTATACCGTGCAATGAAATGTGCCATCTTGGAGAACTGATCAACCACAACCATGATTGAATCGTTACCTCTATGTGTCCTCGGTAAAGCAACAATAAAATCCTTGCTCACATCTTCCCAAGGCCTCTCTGGAACTGGTAGTGGCGTGTATAACCCCTTTTGAAACGTGCCTTTTGCCCTTTGACATGTCCCATAATGAGCAAAAATAGCATGTACATCTCTGTAGACTTCTATTTTTGTTCCCGTATAACGGCTGAAAATTATCGTGTACCACGTCGCAAACATGTCCGATTCCTGAAAGTCAAGTGCTGGAATATAAATAAATTAATTAATACATAAAACTATTGTCGGAAGGGGTTAACCGATGACGAGTTATGATGGCCGAAATACGTTTAAAACGATTTTCTTATTTTCATTTGATATTTTCATTTCACAATTTTAATTTTTATTTCATTTTCACTTCATTCATTTTCGAAAATAAAATAAATTAATTTAAGCATATGAATGTGACCGGATTCGATGAACCTTCAAGAAAGGTCAGTTTGGTTTATGGCAACTATAGGTTATGGAAGTGAATTTCATATATTTTCATAATATATTGAAATATTTCAGTTTATGAAAGTATATATGAGAAATAAGGAAGTATTGGAGATACTCCGCGTGAAAATTGGATATTAGGGACTTGAGCGCCACAACACAGCGAAAGCGTCCATACACACAGCCATCGCCTAGGCACCCAAAGGCCCTGCGCCACAGCGCTCGATGAGCGTCCTAGCGCTCACTTCGAGCATCTTGGCACTCGCTATTGTTCGTTCTGACGCTCGTCTAGTGCCCTGGTGCTCGCTTAAGTCATTTCCAACACTATATATACCCTCTGCCTTCGACCTTCAATCATCACTTCCACCTCAAGATCTTCTAATTCTCACTTCTCATTCACTCACACACTCTCTCTCTACCTCATCACTTTCTCTCTCTAAACTTCTCTCGGTTTTCGTGCCTTACTTTGGAAACCGTGCAAAACACTTAATATTATTATTATTATTATTATTATTATTATTATTATTATTATTATTATTATTATTATTATTATTATTATTATTATTATTATTATTATTATTATTATTATTATTTACTAAGGTTCTTCAAGCTCTCGGTTCTAAAAGGTCGTCGACTTACACGAAAGATACTTCGAATGAGGCCAACAACATTGAAAATATCATCTTAAGATCTTCAAAAGAGTTAGTCTGCATGAATATGTGTTTTTTATGATTTATTGAATAATCAACATGCTTATAATTAAATTCATGTAACATTGACTAATTGATAATTCGACCTTAAAATAAAATCAATCTTAAGTAGAAACTTTGCTTAAGGTTTTATGTGATTCGTGATAAATGTTTAATGCTTTCAACCACGTTGAATTCATGGTTATCTTAAAACACCTAAAAGCATGTTTGCACTAAATAAAGACTAAAATTAACTTAATCCTAAAGTGATCACCCTTGCATGATAAAACAGAAATTATGTGTGCCGTAACTAAAAACCCGCCTAACCTTATTTTCATATGTTTTTGTAGGTCCAAACCGGAAATATGAATGTTATAATTCGATATTATGACTGTGAAATTACACATGAGAACAAGTAGAGGCCGCTATACGTGGGGGACACTGTTACCTACTGATGTCCTTACCCTCGTCCCCGAATCTAGAGATATCAGACCTTCTTATCCTTGGCTGTCATTTTGCCATTGGGCTATGACCTAATGGGGTTTCATTAGCTCCTTAAAGGTGGAAAGTGGCAACTTTTGTACTTGGGTTTTGAGATTCAAGAATCACTCCCTAAGCCAAACATACTCACACTATGCAATCAAAGTAACACGACATTCGATGTCCGTAAAAAGAGCATGTGGGCCCCCAAAGCATGGGGTCCACAGTTTAGCAACTTCACTAGGGATATCCCTTTACTTTTAATGGAGAGTGGACGAAACTCGAAAAGTCTCGTAATTTCATAGCTATAATATAGAATTCTACTTGCTACGCATAATGCATGCAATTACCTCGTGAGGGTCTTGCTTTAGGATACACGTATTTTAAAGTATGCTCTATAATTGAGACACCCCCGGGGGACCAATGTAAAGGATGGTTAGGTGACCTACCTAAGGCCATTCCTTAATTGAAGTCCATGCACACCAAATAAACAGTCAGCAAAGCTGAGTACATAACTATTAAAGACTATGCTACAAGAACAACATAAATTAAAATAAAACATACATACATCATACCATTGATAATTCTTCACCTGTGCATAGGGTCAACATAAACAAATTAATTATTATATTTAAACTTTGGATTTCACATCGAATGAGTTTCCTTTACTTTAAAATCCCACTATTGGGCACCAACTAGGGAGCAACACCAAGAAGGTATTACCTATGTCACATAAAGTGACGGAATTCTAGAGCATTAAAAATATAAAAGAGTACAACTTCTTGTCCTCCAATTACAAGTCATAGATCTCCGTTCCATACGAGTCCCTCCATTGTTCATATTCAAGGTATATACGTTCCAAGAATTTTTGTTCGAGTCCTCTTTCACTTTACGTGATTAACCGATTTAACAATGTTATGACTCACATATAATATCACACAATAACATGCATACAATCAAGCAATCCATATTAATTATCATTGATTTAATGTATTTCTAAAAATATCTAAGGTGTGTCCTTTAATTAAACTAAACTTCCTTTACCACACATTAACTGTGAGTGGCTAACTACTTACTTTTTTCTTGTCCATACATTAAACTCTGAGTGGCAACATGTTAAAAACTAATTGTTCATTAACTTCTATTAATGGTGTGAATAAAAATTCACGAACTACTTTTCTCGTTAATTAAGCAACTAATCAACTTAAATAACTTTCTTTATTCTTCAATAAGCTATTTGCCTATTTTAATATGATCATAACATTCCCAATAAATCTTGTAGAATTTACATTGCTAAAAACATGGATGTCAAAATATTATAAAATCGTGTTTCTAAAAAACCTTGTCATGCATGTCAATTTCACAATCCAAACAAGCACAACAACATAACATAAAATATCAACCAAGCATGTATTCTAATTCTCATGTTTGTCTTTAGTACTTACGTACATTGTAAAGTATCGGTGATCCGCCACAACTCCTAAAAGTCAACTATTTCGAAGTTTCCTACATTGAGAAAACCGAAACTAAATTAAAACCTTTTTCACCAAGTTCTACAACAACTCTAAACTAACTTTCTATATTGGAAACTTGTCCAAAACATTCCCTATATGGTCTCTATTCAATTCCATACTTTACTTTAATTGTTCTATTGCAAAATACTTGATTTTCGTTAATTTTCTAAAAATGGCAGATTTGTAAACCTTCTTAAAATCACTGTAAAACCTTTCTAAATAACATATTTTGATCATAAAACACTATAGTCATGTCCTAACATCAATATACAATACTCAGATGCATTAAAAATAACGATAACTTAATATATTACATGTTATTATTTTTATTTGGCATAACCAAGTGTGAAAAAAAATTTACAACATTGTTTATTCAACTAAAACTTATTAAAAACTTAAAAAAAACATCATAAATTCATCATAAAACTCTTTAACAATCTACTAACATCATTATGTAACAAATCTATGCTATAGAATAATTTTTCATAAGCCAAAACATGTTCATAGTATTTATTCTATTGAATTTTATGAATACAAAATTTGGACAGCAATATAATTCATGTTTAAAGCCTTTAAAAATCAATCTAAACTTCATAAAATCATCATGAATTCACCCAACAACAATTCATGATCATAATAGTGAAGTTTAAATCACTAAAACCCATAAAATCAAAAATTTCATAATTTTATAAACCCTCATCTAAAATTTCATGAACAACAAATAATTTCATGCTTTAAAAGAAAACATAACTTCATAAAACATGATTGAAACTTATAAATTATAATTAATCATAAATATAAACTTGAATTTGCAAGATTGAATCAAAAAAGAAAAGAAGAAGAAAAATTTTTTTTTTATAAAGGTTACGATAATACAAAGAGAAGGGAAGGAAGAGGTGGTCGGCAGTGGCAGGTGGCCGGCGACGGGCGGTAGTAGCGGCGCACAACGAGGCTCCGGCTCAAGGCGATGACAAAGTTTATTTTTTCTTTTCGGAAAAATACAAACAATTTTTTTTTTGTTCGAACTTCCTTCCTCTTTTTTTATTTTCTCTAAACTATTGGAATCCTAAATCACCAGGTTGCAAAATAAATCTGAAAATTGGGGTTTTATGGCGTATTTATAGGCCCCAAAGTACGATTTGGTGTAATCCCACAAATATCCTTAATACTTGAAATTACTTTTATGCCCCTGTTTTAAAATAATTCAGGAAACTCTAAAAATTCCATTTTTAGAAACTTTTCGAATAATTTAATAAAACATAAAATATTATTTAAAACAAAAAATAACTATTTTAATTATAATTTATTTAAATTTCCTTTGTTTAATATTCTTATTGAATATATTTTCTCAACAAAATTATAAGAGTATACGAATAAAATACGAAAATAATTGCTTAAAGGATGTGAAAATATGGGGTATTACAGTCTACCCCTTAAAAGAAGTTTCGTCCCGAAACTTTATGTAAATTATCGTATGGAATTTGAATAGAAACTACATTTACTTCAAGCTTTTTCATTATAATACTATGTTGTTGTAGACTTTAATCATTTATTTAACTTTTGCTTAACAACTTTTTAGTGGACAGACATAAAACTTTACTTAAAAGACGTACAAACTCATAAAAACTTGCAAAAGTGAGGGTAAAACGCGCAAAATTAGATCGCACTCTACCTCCCTTAAGAATCGAGTTACATCCCTATAAGTCTACTTACTAACCTGAAATAACTCTCGTTACTTTTCTCTCATCATATCTTCGGCCTCCCAAGTAGCTTCTTCGGTTTCTTGGTTAGACCACAACACCTTCACTATTTTGACACTTTTCCTACGAGTATCCCGGAACTTAATGTCCAGGATCTTGATTGGCCTCTCTTCATAGGTCAAACTTAGGTCAAACTCTATTGTTTCAGGTTGTAACACATGTGACTCATCTGGAACATATTTTCTTAGTTGAGACACATGAAAGACATTGTGAACTTTGCTCAACTACATTGGTAATGCTAGCTTATAGGCAACCTTTCCAACTCTTTGTAAGGTCTCATAGGGTCCGATATATTTCAGGATTAATTTCCCCTTCTTCCCGATCCTCAGTACTCCTTTCATTGGTGATACTTTCACTACAAAAAAAACACATTTTAGGGACGGATTGAATCCGTCTCTACTTCTTCAAATTCCGTCGCTAAATAGGGTTAGCGACGGAAGTAGTGACGGATCAACACCGTTCCTAAAATCTTCGTCGCTAATTTAAAGTAGAGACGGATTACAAAAAATCCGTCTCTAAATTAGGGATGGAAATTATCCGTCTCTAAATCCGCCCCTAATGTAGTGACAGAATTTAGAGACGGATTTCAGAAATCCGTCCTTAAATTTAGTGACTAATTTTATTTTCATTTTTTTTAAAAAAAAAGTTTTGTTTTTTTTTAGTCAACAAATTGAAGTTGTTGACAAGATTCGAACATGTGACCTCAAAGTCACAAAGTGACACTCTTACCAACTTCACCACCATACAACTTATGTTATTCTATATACAAAATTAATATATTAACTATAAGAAATGTAGGGACGGATTTTTAAGATCCGTCCCTAAATTTAGTGACAGATTTTGAAATCTGTCACTACTTTAATATGGTTGGATATTGTAGTGACGTAATTAAAAATCCGTCACTACATTTAGAGACGGATTTGTAATTCCGTCACTGCTTTAACGTGACTTAAAATTTAGAGACGGATTTTTGAATCCGTCCCTAATAATCCGTCGCTATATCGACATTTTTTTGTTATGTTTAGGTAACACCTTATCTCCAACTTCAAACACAACTTCCTGGCGTTTTTGGTCCGCATAAGACTTTTGTCTATCTTGTGCTGCCTGAATCTTTGCTTGTATTACTCTTGTATTATCTGTTGTTTCTTTAATCAATTGAGGTCCTAGAATCACTTTCTCAATTATGTCACTCAAACATAACGGACTTATGCACTTCCATACAAAGCTTCAAAAGGTGACATGCCAAGACTTGCATAGTAGCTATTGTTGTATGAAAACTCCATGAGATCTAAGTGATCCTCCCAATTCCCTTGAAAATCCATTATACAAGCTCTTATCATGCCCTCCAAAATTTGTATGGTTCTCTCTTTTCTCCATCGGTTGCTGGATGGACAGCAAAACTCATTTTCAACGTTGTACCGAAGTTCTCCTAGACACTTTTCCAGAATTTCAAAAGAAACCTAGAATCCCTATATGACACGATATCCTTTGGAACTCCATGTAGCCTCACAACATGCTTTATGTAAGCCTTTGCAATGTGTTCCGTCCTCCAAGTCTCCTTCATTGGTATAAACACAGCTGACTTGTTAAGCCTATCCACCACAACCCATATGGTATCATTTTGATTCCTCGACTTTGGCAAGCAAGTCACAAAGTCCATTGATATGCAATCCCATTTCCATCCTGGTATTTCAAGTGGTTGGACTTCTCCTTGTGGTCTTCTATGCTAAAATTTCACTTTTTGACAAGTAAGACACTTGCTCACAAATTCAGCCACTTCCCTTTTCATCCTAGGCCACCAATAGACCTTCTTTAAATCCTTATACAGCTTGTCGCCTCCAGGATGCGTTAAATACGAGGTATTATGACCTTCCTCCATAACTCTCCTTTTCAGTTCCTCACATTTATGTGGTGCACACCACGTTCCTTTATACCTTAAGCTCCCATCCTCATGAATATTGAAGTCCATAGCTTTTCTTGCCTTCAATTTTTCCTTTATTCTGTCCAATTTCACATCTCCCTCCTGGTTCTTCTTAATTTCCTCAAATATTGTTGGTTGGATACTAAGATTACAAAGTATTCCTCTCAACACTCCCTCCTTCACTATCTTCAAGTTCATTCTCTCTATATCCTTACATAGTTCGTTAGCAACCACTAAATTACTCACTCCATGATTCGTTTTATGGCTTAAAGCATCCGCTACCACATTGGCCTTCCCTTCATGGTATTGGATATCTAAATCATAATCCTTGATCAACTCAAGCCATCTCCTCCGTCTCATGTTTGAATCTTTTTGAGTGAAAAGGTACTTTAAACTTTTGTGGTCTGTGTATATCCTACATTTGACTTCGTATATGTAATGCCTACATATCTTTAAAGCAAATACGATTGATGGTAGCTCAAGATAGTGGGGAGGGTAGTTTTCTTCGTATGGCTTTAATTGTCTTGAAGCATACGCAATCACCTTTCTATTTTGCGTTAACACACATCCCAAACCATCCCTTCCATCTGGGAAAGTCAGTACCGAAGTTGTACTCAAACGCACCTTGAAGGTCTAAAATGCCTCTTCACACTTATCACTCCACTCAAACTTACAGACTTTCTTCATTAACGACATCATTGGTTTAGCAATTCTCGAAAAGTCCTCAACAAACCTCCTATAATAACCTGCTAACCCTAAGAAACTCCATACGTCCGTTATATTCTTAGGTTTAAGCCACTCCTTTATTGCTTCAATTTTGGCTAAGTTTACTTCAACTCCCTTTTTTGACACGAAATTTCACAAGAATGCTACTTTCTTCAACCAGAACTCACATTTCGAGAACTTAGTATACAATTTATTCTTCCTTAATGTCAACAAAATTGTCCTCAAATGTTCCACTTGCTCCGCTTTACTCTTAGAGTACACCAAAATGTTATCAATGAAAACAACTACAAACTTATCGAAGAATTGTTGAAAAATCCTATTCATTAAGTCCATGAAAATTGTTGGCGCATTGGTTAACCCAAAAGGCATAACCGTGAACTCATAGTGCACATACCCCGTAGTCACTTCTCAACCAATCCACCCCCATAGTCACTTCTATGTTACCAAATTCAACTCAACTAGGTTAGCCTTAGACTTCACTCCCTCAATTTAAATAGGAACATCCAGAAATCTCCTTGAAGACTACAGTACCTCTTTTTCTGATGGTAACACTATTGACATATCTATTGCATCTACTTTTCCCACCACAAGCATTAACTTTTTCAAAATCTTAGTGCATACAAAAGAATATGTTGTACCAGAATCAAGCAAAACTTTAACAAAAAAGAGTGAATAGAAAAAGTACCATTACATCCTTACTAACATCGGCTTCACTTCAAGCCATCACATACAGCTTCCTAGTATTTGAGTTCTTAGTCTTACCCCCTCCATTTCCACTTCCATTTCTACTTCCGCCTTGAAGCATTGCCTTTCCTCCTATATTTCCTTGGAAACCCTTTTGCTGACCCCAAGTTTGAGTTCCCTTTGTATTGAGAACCAAGCCGTTCCTTTCCCTTGTTTTTGGAGAAGCACTCATAGTCACGGCGTCCAAGTTTGTTACACAAACGACAAGTCACTAGGTTCCCAGCACAGTCCTTTCGTTGGTGATTGTTAGGACACTTCTTGCAGAAGTAAACACGACCTCCTTGATTAGCTATCTGAGCTCTATTCCCATTTCCATTAGCAGGCCTCCCAAACTTTTCCCTGTTACCCTTTAAGTTATTGTTGAAACAGGGTTTCTTGAATTCCACCATGACTCCCTTACTTGTTGAGGTTTCCTCCACCATCCTTCCTTTTCTCCCTCGTCTCACTTTCCTTCAGTACCTCCTTCTTCTTCTGGTCTAGGGCATACAGGTGTGCAGCTCTACCATATAGTTCATCTAAAGACTCAAAGACCTGCCCGGGTAACTACAACTGGATGTCTAAGTGTAACCCTCTGAAAGCGACTAGCCTTCAACTTCTCGATTGCCACGGTCTCCTTAACAAACTTAGACAATACTATGAACTTAGAATAGTACTCAGTCACAGACATACTTCCCATCTTAAGCTCCAGAAACTCATCAGTTTTCTATTTTTGAAGGAACACAGGATAAAACTTATTACGGATTTGTTCTTGAAAGACATCCCAACAGAACCCCGGTAAAGCCCTAATCACAACCTCATTTTGGGACCACCAAAGGTCAGCTTCTCCTCTCAAATAGTAAACGGCGTGGTCCAACTTAAGCTCTTCTCGATACCCAACTGCCCCAAACAACTTGTTAAATTCTCTCAACCATCCCTCTAGAATAGTTGGATTGTGCTCTCCTTCGTAAGTGGGTGGCTTACTTTGAGAAATCTTCTTGAAAAGTTCCCCACCAGGGTCATTACCATTTCCATTTCCTTTAGCAGCTAACTGTTCAACTACAGTAGCTAATTGCCTTACTACCTCATTCAGATGATTGTTATTACGTTCAGCCATTCTACTTCTCCTGTAGAGGAAAAGACCTTTGTATTACACAAAAGAAGTTAAAATCACATAAACTTATGGCATAAAACATCTTCTCATTTCGTCTCACAAAAGAAGTTTTCATGCTTTTAGAGCGAATGATTCACTTAGTTTTGATTGTTTACACAACCATTAAAATAAGAATAAAGCACATAAGAAATAAAAATAATTTCGTTGGTTCTACTCTACTTGAGGCTTCATTTCCTATAAGAATTGACTTATTTATTAATTCATTCCCATAAAAAGAAAGAATTTATTACTTAATTCCTCCTAACATCTCCTAATGGATCACCACCACTTATTCACAACAAAATAAACATCAATCTAAATTGTTCAACATTCTAATCATTAACAACACTAAACAGTATTAACTAACTTATGTCTATACAAAACTCTTAAACATTAACATTGTCCTTTATGTCCTTCGACATTACAAATTTCTTGGGTATAAACTCAAGATCATCCTTCATATCATCTTCCATATCCTCTTTCATGTCTTCATCCATATCTTCCTCAGCATCATGCTCTTCTTCATCCTCAGAACCACATACCAAATCTACATACACATGAATCACTGCATTCGGATTCTCGATCTCATAACACCAGCTATCCTTTGATTCATAAGTCCTTGAACTAGAAGTAGTTTCTTTCACCACCATGTCATCATCTTCCTGGTTACCTGGGCTTGGTGTGTGTGGGGTCTCCTCACTTACATTCAATTCTTGGTACTCCTTTTCCTTTTTGGCAATGTAACCCTTCAAGTACCTCCAATCACAGCCCCACTGAGCAACTGCATCTTTATATTTATTGTAGTTTGGAAGTCCTCCAGCAAAGTAAAAATCACTAAACTTTTCCTTGATATCTAGGTAGGGTGAACGGTTAGGAAAACAATTAACAATTAAGGCCAACACATGGTCAGGTTGATCTCATTACCAACAATAAAACTGTATTTTCCAGACATACTGAGGTTCTTTTCCAATGTCCCCATTTGTTTGTCTTTACTAGGCATGCTATCCGACATCCTGCACAAAACTTTAGACTAATGGAGCATCCTTGCCACAACAAAACCAAGCTAACAGTTCTACAACAAAAGGTCTGGTGGCTAACATACAATTTCTTTTACACATAACTATTCACATAAGCAACACCTCAAAACATGAACTTAAATGCATGAATGAACAGCAACAAAGTCTACCCTACATGCCCAAACTTCCTACCCAATCTCACCACATGATAATAAAGCAATAACACATAATACAGACCTGAATTCCTTGCACACCTGCACAAGTAATTAGTTTTAAAACATTTACTTTTCAAAACTTTCTATTTTCAAAAATTACTATTTTCAGAAAATTCGATTTCTAACAACTTCCCAAAATAAGAAATTCCTCTTTCCCAAAATAAAACTTAAGTAACCCACGAAAATAGAATTTATTTTATTTCAAAAACAAAGCTCTGATAACCACTTTGTAACACCCTTGAATTTCCTAACTTTTTGACTCTAGATTTTCCGAAAAACATATTTTATATATTAAAGAAATATAATTATTAAAACTCCTAAATAACGAGTAACAAACAATTATTACCGCAACCATGATAACGACTAAGGCATTTATCAAACTACTACAGCGGATGTCTTAAAACCAAAACCAATTTAAAACTTAAACTTCAAATATAATCTTAAAACTAACACCAAACCAACATCAAAAATAAAAATCCACTTAAAACTTTATTACACTTCAAACCCATCTTAATTGCCCGAAAAACCAAAACTAAAACTTTGAAAATAAAACAACTTTGATAACAGTAGTTAGATCACACCATAAGCAATTTAAGTAAGAACTACGGAGACTACACAACAAGCATTCTCGCTCCAGCATGAAATGACTTATACCCACTTGCACCTGTAGCTTTTCTTATTCCAGACAACTACTCGCCAACAAGTGGGTCATCGTAGGGCCAAGTCCAAGGCAAAACCATGCACACAAAACAAACAGTCAGCAAAGCTGAGTACATAACTACTAAAGATTATGCAACAAAACAATATAAATTAAAATAAAACATACATACATCTTACCGTTGACAATTCTTCACATGTGCATAGTCTTAACTTAAACAAATTAATTATTATATTTAAACTTTGGATTTCGCATCGAACGGGTTTCCTTTCCTTTAAAGTCACCCTATTGGGCACCAACTTGGGAGTAACTCCAAGAAGGTATTACCTATGTTACATAAAATGACAAAATTACAGCGCATTAAAAATATAAAAGAGTACAACGTCTTGGAAACCAATTAGAAGTCATAGATCTCTGTTCCATACGACTCACCCTGTTATTCATACTCAAGGTATATACGTTCCAAGAGTTTTAGTGCGAATTCTCTTTCACCTTACGTGATTAACCGGTTTGACAATGTTATGAATCACATATAATATTGCACAATAACATGCATACAATCAAGCAAGCCATATTAATTATCATTGAACTGAAGTGATTCTAAAAATATCTTAGGTGTGTCCTTTAATTAAACTAAACTTCCTTTACCACACATTAACTATGAGTGGCTAACCAGTTACTTTCTCCTTGACCACACATTAAACTGTGAGTGGCAACATGTATAAAAATAATTGCTCAATAACTTCTATTAACGGTGTGAATACAATTTCATGAACTGCTTTTCTTGTTTATTAAGTAGCTAATCAAGTTAAATAACTTCCTTTATTCTTCAATAAGTTATTGGCCAATTTTGAACTGATCATAACATTCCCAATAAATCTTGTAGAATTTACATTGCTAATATTCTAAAATCATGCTTTTAAATTAGTGATGATCCGCCACAACTCCTAAAAGTTGACTATTTCAAAGTGGCCTACATAGAGAAAGCCGAAACTAAATTAAAACCTTGTTGAATAAGTTCTACAACAACTCAAAACTAGCATTCTATATTCGAAACTTGTTCAAAACATTCCCTATATGGTCTCTATTCAATTTCATACTTTACTTTAATTTTTCTACTACAAAATACTTTATTTTCGGTAATTTTCCAAAAATGGAAGCTTTGTAAACCTTCTTAAATTCACTCGAAAACCTTTCTTAATATCATATTTTGATCATAAAACACTACAGTCATGCCCTAAGATCAATATACAATACTTAGATGCATGAAAAATAATTATAACTTACTATATTACATGTTACTATTTTTATTAGGCATAAACAACTGTTGATAAAAATTTACAGCTTTGTTTATTCAAATAAACTTATTAAAACCTCATAAAAAAACATCATAAATTCATCACAAAACTCTTTTACAATCTGCTAACATCATTATATAATAAATCCATCCTTTAGAATAATTTTTCATCATCCAAAACAAGTTCATAATATTTATTCTATTGATTTTTATGATTACAAAATTTGGACAGCAATATAATTTGTGTTTAAAGCCTTTAAAAATCAATCTAATTAAACTTCATAAAATCATCATAAATTCACCCAACAACAATTCATGATCATACAGTGAAGTTGAAATCATTAAAACCCATAAAATCGAGAATTTCATAATTTTATAAACCCTAATCTATAATTTCGTGAACAACAAATTAATTCATGCTTTAAAATAAATCATAACTTCAAAACATGATTGAAAATTATAAAAACATGACTGAAACTTATAAAACATAATTAATCACAAATATAAACATAAATTTGCAAGATTGATACAGAAAAGAAAAGAAGAAGAAAAAAAAAAATTTTTGCAGGTGGCCGGCAACGGGCGGCAGCAGGGGCGCACGGCGGGGCTCAGGCTCAAGGCGACGATAAATTTTTATTTTTTCGGAAATATCAAAACAATTTTTTTTTTGTCATTCCTTCCTCGTTTTTTTTTTCCTCTTTTTCTATTTCTAAACTTTTGGAATCCTAAATCACCAAGTTGCAAAATAAATATGAAAATTGAAGTTTTAAGGGTTATTTATAGACCCCAATGTAGGATTTGGTGTAATCCCACAAATATCCTTAATATTTGAAATTACTTTTATGCTTGTTTTAAGATAATTTAGGAAACTCTAAAAATTCTATTTTTAGAAACTTTTCAAAATATTTAATAAAACATAAAATATTATTTAAAACACAAAATAACTATTTTAATTAGAATTTATTTAAATATTCTTTGTTTAATATTCTATTGAATATAATTTCTCAACAAAGATATTAAAACATACGTATAAACTACGAAAGTAATTCCTTAAAGTACGTGAAATATGGGGTATTACACTTTAGGTATAAAAATCATCTCATGTACTTGGTCCTTGGACACTTTTGAAAAGGTCTATCACATTGGGATCAAGATTGAAGACAACATTAACAAGGAAAGTGGAAAGGGAAAATGGACTAGCAACCCAAGGACCAATCAAACAAAAGGAGCATCCATTTCCAACAATATCAATGCTGTCGAGGAAACTAGGGCTCCTTTTCGCCACCAACGCGAGCACACTCTCTTGGGTATGAGCTATACTCAAGCATTCGAGAGACTCCAATCAAAAGGCAAGATAAATCCAGTAGGGCCAACTCTGGACCCCACTTCAGAAAGGAGGTCACTACGATGGGATGCCAATAAATACTGCAAGTACCACCAAGGTGGAGGTCACAATACCAACGAATGTTGACCCTCAAAAATCTTATACAAGACAAGGTTGAAGATGGAAGGCTCCCCATTGCATCCAGAGGGAAGAAGCTCAACATTCAAACCAACCCATTTGCTATCATCATGATCGAAGAAGAGAACTTCTACTTCGATACTATTGATCTTATTACTTCCATAGGACAAACTGTCCCCCCGGAATGCCCTAGATGATGGTGCGACTCCCAAAATCTTTGGAGAAGGAGAGAAGACCTCCGAAGACCTTCCTCCTTCCAAAGATCCATATATATATGTGGTTGTTGGAAAAGGGTTCAAATAGAAAGAATGAAAACAAGATGAGATGAACCCATTAATAATCCAAAATGTTATTTTCGAGTATGTAAATGGTATTTTAATGAACCTGAAAGAATTGACTTACAAAGTCCTTTTATTGAACTCCCAATTGAGCTTATGGAGGAAATTTGGGAGAGGCTTGACCCTAAAAGTATAGGCATGAGCATAATGGTCAATAAATACTAGAACAAATACATTAACGAAATGGTGCATAACCTCATCACTTGGGAAAGATGTGTCCAATATTGTTGGCTCATTGAGGAACCTCTTCCATTGATTCCTCTTATTCCTCAATATCCACCCTCCTACAGGATGCCGGAAGGGTTTCATCAACAACAATGGGAAGACTTCAAAAGACTATGCCGTAAATTTGCTGACAACATGGCACTTTGTATCAACGCAGTCAAGAAAGATGAACTATCTTTTGACCCTTGCCTTGATTACTCCCATGGGACAACCTACCCCAATAGTAATCACCTTTTTATCCCTCCTAGAAGTCAATGGAATATGGGATAGTTATGACAAAGACTTCTATGCTGGAAATGGAGTACAACCTACTTACTGATGTGGCATGACAAGTCAGCCGCCACGTGTCAGCTTCTGAGTGGACCACGTGTCCCTATAAAGAGATGACATGGGATTGCCACGTGGCAGTGATGAGTCTGCCATGAGTGGACCCCACATGGCCACGTGTCATATCACAATTGGGCCACGAGTCCTTAAAATGTCAGCATAGGATTGCTACGTGGCAGTGATGAGTCTGCCATGAGTGGGCCCACACCGCCACGTGTCACCTTTTTACTGGTCCATTTGTAACTCTGTATCTGCCACATGTCAAGCTCTTATTCGTCAGTGACAAAAAGAGCTAAAACAAACCATGGGGCCTTAAACTTCCCTTCTAAAAGCCCATTAGGCAAATGAAGGAAGATAATCAAAGAGATGATGACAAGTGTCACAATCTCAGTGGGTAAGAAATTGTACTTGAGGCTATAAATAGTCCAAAAATTCTGATAACAAGTACACTGAAATTAAGACAAAAAGCACTTACTAAAAAGGGAAAACTTCTCTCTAAAACTTCTCTCTAGAATTGTTTACTTGTTGATTATTGTATACTTACTCTCCTTCAAATACTTACTTAAGCATCGGAGGGGGAAATAATCCTACGAGGATTATTGTCCCTTTTTTGCAGGTACTTGGAGGGTACGTCAACAGGCAACCAATCCATTCACGCGTCCAGTCTACGTCAGCGAAATCCTCACAGTCCCTACCCCACCTTATTGCTTTAGCAACAACATTTGGCGCCGTCTGAGGGGAGGATTCCTAACAATGACTGGAACTGGAAAATCTACTGAGGATGAGACCAGATACCTAGACCAGACTGGGAATTATCAAACTGGGGAAGGTACTGGCTCACCAAGAAGAACACAAGGAAACCCTGATTTTGGAAACCAACCTGTGACCATGAGTCAGCTCAAGAGTATCTTGGCTGGGTTCCAAGAGAACCTGGCGGAAACTCTACGGGAGTATTCCACCAAGAAAACTCAAGAGAAGGTTGAGACACAACGCCCTTCATCTTCAAAGATGAAAGGTGTGATGATTGAAGAGGGCCAAGGCCAGGAGAGATTGACTTTCCATGAGAAAGTTGAGAAATTAAGGAAAGACCGAACTCCATTGAAAACTAAATGGGGTGCAGTGAAGAGGTACCCTGTCACTCCCAGATTTAAGCCTAAACGGGAGGTGGCAGGTAAGGAAGCTGGATCTAGCAAGACTCAAACTGATGCTAGAGAACTAATTGAGTTCAAGAAGGCTATTGCAAGTGATGCTCGAGAGTATTTGGAGCAAAAGAAATCATCTAGCCGAGATGCCAGAGAGTATCTCGATGCCAAAAAGGCCTCAAGCATGGATACAAGAGAGTATCTGAAGGCTAAAAGGGCTTGGAAGGAAGGAGGCCGACCTGGTTCCTCTGAAGAATCATCAACTAGGGAGATGACTGACTCCCATCATGTTTCCCTAGAGTCAGGAGAACATGCAAGTCTACGAGACTTAATTGAAAAGAAGAAAGCTGATAAGGCTGATCAGTGCAGAAAAGAACAAATGATCAAATACTGGGAGGATGTAGGCAAATCAGCTAATCCTGGCCGAGAATCCACAAAGGCTGTCCAAAACCCTACGGGGGTTGTTGGACAAATGCCTAATAACACAATGATGGAATGGAAGACACCGTTTTCCATGTCCATCGTGATGGCTCCACGTCCCAATAAGTTTAAAATACCTCAAATTGAGCCATTCGACGGGACCACTGACCCGGAGGAGCATCTAGCCACCTATAAACATTTGATGTACTTCCAGGGCCCAGATGATGTGACCTGGTGCCGATACGTTCCGGNCGATACTTTCCGGCAACCCTGAAAGGAATTGCCTAGAAATGGTTCAATAGCCTCCCTGATCAATCAATCAACAATTTTCATGAATTGAGTACGATCTTTGTACATCATTTCATGGCAAACAAGAGGGAGAGAAAGACCAGCATGCATCTAGCCAAAATAGTGCAAGGAGAAAAGGAGTCTCTAAGATGTTATGTGCAAAGATTCAATCTGGAATTTTTGCAAATCCCCAACTTATCTGAAGGTGTGGCCTTTGATAACTTTTTTAANTTTAGAGGTCTCCGAGATGGAACTTTTAAATTCGATATTGTAAGAAGGAATTGTAAAACCTTGAAGGGGATTCTAGAGGAGGCTGAATGCTTCATCCATGCTCAGGAGCTATGTGCTTCAACCCCCAAAGACAGAAAGGATGATAAGAAGAATGATTATGGTTCAATGAATATGGATCAAAAGAGGCATGCCACATGGATGGTTGGCTCATCAAGCAAGGGAAATTCTCAACATCGTAAGAGAAAGTCGAATGATACACCAAGGTTTGAGTTCACCAAGGATCTCCATTCTGTCTTCAAGGAGATCCGAGGTAAATAAAGTGGATATTGACGATCCTCCACCTTTGAGAACCCCAAAGGAAGATCGGGATTCGAGTAAGTATATTGACTACTTCATAAAGACGTGGGGCTACATACAAATGATTGTTCAGTCTTGAAGAACTCTTGACGCTCTTTGCTTCTAAAGGGAAGATGGTCAGCACCTGATTAAGTCATCCAACAAGATGTAAAACAGAAGTCAGATTCTGAAGACGAAAAAGACCAAAGGAGGATTATGATACTGACAAAGAAGAGGTATCTTGTAATCTCGGGTGGGTTGGGGTTTGCAGCGGCGCGACCTACCATGAGAGGAACAAAGAGATGTCGAAGCTTGCTCGAGAATCATCCCTGACAACAGGGGCAGATGACAAAAACCAAGTTTCTGAGTATTGATCAGCGACAGAGATCGAGGCAAGGTTCGAACACCTCATGATGATCCCTGGTGGTAGAGTTGAAAGTAGCAAACATGAAAGTAACAAAGAATACTTTGATACTGGAAGTTTCATCCGATATCATTAGTTACAGCTGCCTGATGGAAGTGAAATACGATTCTTCTAACTTGAGCCTATCCACCATCCCCATCATGGATTTGGGGAGTAGCGTTATCAATCCATTAGGACATGTCACCTTGTCGGTTCGAATAGGAGATAAAGATTGTGCTAGCAACATGTTCGTCAAGTTCCTTGTGGTGAAGGAGCTACAAGCGTATAATGTGATCCTGGAAGACCAACTTGAATGCTGTTAGGGCAGTAATTGTTAATCATCTCAGCCTCAGAAGATGAGGGTAACAATGGAAATGTGGGGGACCATATGGAGATCAGCAGTGGCAAGCATGGCAAGATGCAAGCATGCATGTTACAACACTTAAAGCTGAGCCATGGTCAAGGTATGTTGGGGAACAAGTAAGAAAGAAAGAGGAAAGATTGAAGAAGCCCCAACGATCAAGTGATGGTTATCATAGTTTGAATCAAGTTCTAGACCTCAACCTGGAGGGAACATGAAGACTTTGTGTTGGATGGTATGAACTGCCACGAACTTGGAATGCTAATAATTAAAGAGGTTATACATGCAATCCTGATTTACGGGAATCAGATGAATAGGCTACGGCCATATAAAAAGGTCCAATTTGATCTTTTTATAGAAATGGAGTTTACATTTGTAATTAAAATTGGCTACGGGCCATAATTAATGAAAACTCTGTTTCTGTATGTGATAATTTAATTATTACATTTTATCTTGCTATTAAGCAAGGCTAGGGTAAGACCCTAGAGCCCCTGGGTAACTTCCATTAGGGCAAGACTAGGGCAAGATCCCAAAGTCAAATTGTGTACTTAAGCAAAAGAGACTTAAGACAAAGGAAGTAGGAATCAGGGTCTTACAATTAGACCAAGTGTCTTAAAAGTGGGACTAAGGGTCTTACAATTAGACCAAGTGTCTTAAAAGTGAGACTAAGGGTCTTACAATTAGACCAAGTGTCTTAAAAATGTGATAAAAGTCCTTGAAAATGCTAAGGGCATTTAATATTAAAAGTTATAATATGCTTCGATTCCATATGTTTAGGGCAATCAATTATTTGATTGATTGTTTAAGTAAATCATCAAGTATAAAGTTTGTAAACACAGGGTCTTGTTGTACCAGATGTGCCAAAAAGTGGATTTAAGCACATTCAATAAGGTACACCAAAAAGGGGAACAAACACCGAATGTGCCAAAAATGGGTTTGCACACATTCATTCGGTCTCCAAAAGTAGACCGAGTTAATGTTAAAAACACTAAGTTTGGACACATTCGGCCTCATTCAGTAGCATACATCGATGACAACTCATAAAAAAGGGCCGAGTCAAATAATAAGAACACCAAATTTGGCACATCCGGCGTCATCAGTATGAATATAGTGCATTGCGTCGGTGTTCAAGGGCACTAAAAGGAATAAGTCTAGGTGCTAATCTCACTAACTAAGATAACTCGGCGTTATGCGGACCATAGCCGGATAATCGAATTAAACTACAAACATTTGGCAAATGTTTGGTTTATCAAAAATTTACTAAGTCAAAGTTGACCCCTCAAATTTATGACGGGTGGTGAAAACTTTCCAAAGGGATGGTTAAAAAATTTCTAGTCCCCACAAAAACACACTAAGTTTAAAACACTTAGAACACCAAATTTTCTCTAAGTAAAAATGTTAAAAATATCTCAAGTAAAAATACTTAGAAATATATGAATTGCTTTGAGATTTTCGAGAAAAAACCTTCGAAGTTTCTAAGTTCAGGTTGCATCTCATTGTATACTTCGAAGTTAAATCAGAACAACTTATATTATAAATCTTTAAATAATTATAAATCTTTAACCAGTGTTTAATGGTTCATAAAGAAATGTTTTGAACAAAGTTATGTTTTATAAAGTTCAGGGTTATGAGTTTTAAACTCTACAATATCTCTAAGTAAAGACACTTAGAAATATTTTAAGTATAAACACTTAGAAATTTCAAGATAAACACTTAGAAAATATTCAAAGTAAAAATGTCTACGAATGCTTTAAAGTAAAAGACTTAGAATATGAAACCTGTTTGCAAATGGGAGTATACCCAGACCTGTGAAAATTCTAAGTAAAACACTTAGAAATATAAAGAAGTATGAAATTTCTAAGTATAAACAACTTGGAAAAAATATAAAGGACTAATAAAATAATTATATAAACGCCATTGATTAAAAAGATGGATTGATTAAAAAGTATGCTTAAAGCATAAATGTAATCCAATTGGTTGAAAAACCAATATTGAACAAAAAGCAAAAAATACAACAAGTTATAAATTGAAAAAGGAAAATCAAGGGGCTGTTTGGTGCAGAGGCTATAGCTCAATAGTATTGAAGCAGTGGTGTCCGCTCTGCTCCTTCTTTTTCCTTGTCTTCTTTCATCCTCGGCTTCTTCTCCTCGGCGTCAGCAGAGGGGCAAAAGGGGCTGGGAGGAGCATCCCCACAAAGTTTGGCTAAGTGAGCCCTTGTAGCATAATCCAGTCTTTTTTCAAAGTACTGGTAGGGGACGTACTCCTCAGGCGAGAGTCCAGGCCTCCGCAAATTCTCGTAGATTCTTACCTTCCAATATTTTGGACTGCTGCAAATTGTCCGGCTGGTTAAGTTCTTCGTTTTTCTTCTTCTCAACCTCTTCAAGCGGACGTGCTTCTTTAGGTGCTTGGTAAAGCGGTAACTTTTTTCAGCCTCTTCTGCCCTCAATTCGGCATCCTTGTCAGAGGCCATCTGCTCACACTTCGCATCTTCTTATCAACTACAAATCCGTCCCTAGCTCCAATGTTTTTTTGGCCCTGACCAAGTTGCTCTTTGGCCTGACCCAAAGGGCAAAAGGAGAAAGCTCATTACAGCAGTATTTTGAGCTTGGATCGGCGGACTTGTTCACTCAGGTAAGACTCGCAGATGGTCTGCATTCGGGCTGCCTCTTTGCTCTCCTTTTTGGTTTGAGCAACCAACTTTTGTAAGTATTGAAGCGAACGAAAGATGATCTGTCAAAAGAAAGAAAATTCACAGTTAGTCAAAATCTCACTAAGTAAAAAAGAAGTTCATTAAAAGTTAGCAACAAAAGGAAACATGTTAAATAACTTACTTCAATACAACTGTTGAAGCATGGACCCAGCTGTCCATCAAGGATGCCTCTCAAAGACTCCCTGTACTCCTTGTCTCACAGCGGAGAGAACCTCTGACCAATCCTTCTTGTAGTTGGAGTCAAAGGTCTTTGAGGTAGAAGGGATGTCACCTTCTCATCCAGGAAGTCCCTCTCTGAGTCAGCCCAATCTGTAGTGGGAAATGGAATAAATTATAGCCGAAGGTCTTAGGAGATGTAATAGAGTCTCCAGAACGAGTACTCGAAACCGATGTACAACGTTCGGGCAAACTTAATACCTGGGCCATAGCTGAGTCAGAAACACAAGGGGCAAGTTCCCCTGATTGCCCTCTGCATACCGGCCGCAGGTCCTTGTCTGGTGGAGGAAGATCATTAGGATCCTGAGAGAAGGATCCTGATCTGTTCCTCCATATGCGGCCAGAGCGTCTGGCCTCATCTTGTTCGACCGCAGATCCATGAGGCGGTCTCAGTTTCATAGGGATTGTCAAAGACAGGTCCTTTGAAGCCTGCCAGACATCCGGTCAGCCTTCTCCTTTCTTTTATGGGAACTCCTGATGAGGACTTTCCAACGGCTTGTTGGGGTGGAAGCCGGAGAAGATTCAGTGGCAGCGTGGCCTCGCGCGCCGGCCTCTTCTTTTTGGATTGTTGGGGGTTGATGGAGAGTGGAGTCGAACTTCTTTCTGTGACCTTGGTAGGGAGAGCTTTAAGCTTCTCCTATACCTTATCTTCTTTCTTTACCCAACACAGATGGCCGGGTATCTCTGGTTGACTGCAAAAATAACAAAGGCTGTTCAATAATTACATTCCACACAAAGTTGATTAACATCAAAAGTAAAAGAAAGATAAGTTATTAAACTACAAAAAACATTTCATGACGAGTATGCCAAATTTGCATAAGCCACCCTCAACTCGGGGACTAAGTCTAAGCTATATCTACACATTCGGTGACACAAGTCATGACCGAATGTGCCAAAACCGCATTTGCCTGAGTTAACTCGGTCAAGTTCGGAAAGACCGAGTGGCGTCCATGGAAACAAATTTGACACATTCGGCCTCAATTTTAGATACCGAATGTGCCAAAATCACCCAATAACACACTGGACTCGGTCTGTCTCACTTAACAAAGTAAACCATTAGAGGGATATTCGACACATTCGGCGTCAGAATGACACCGAATGTGCCAAAAGTGCATCTCATACATTCACCGGCCTCATAGTTGCTGACCGAGGTGAATGACATGGAAAATATTTAGATTAATTGGACACCCAAAAAAATAAAATAAATAAAATAAATAAAATAAATATAATACAAAGATAATAATAAGAAACATGTAAAGTAATGGATTTTTGTAAAAGAAACAAAGGAAACACATATGACTCAAAACTTTGTAAAAAACTTAAAGCCCCAATAAAGGTTGACACATTCGGTATCATGTAATGATACCGAACGTTGCCAAAACCAGTTCATAATTTACATTCGGCCTTCATATGGAGACCGAATGCCAATCAACGGTGAAAATAAAGATTTGGCACATCCGGCATCATATGACGACGCGAATGTGCCAAATTATGGCTTACTTAGTTACATCCGCCTCATTAGCAAGAGACCGAAGTAATCAGAGGCTTTACTGTTTGCACATCGGCATCATATGATGACGGAATGTGCCAAATCCTGGCTTATTCTAGTAACATCGCCCCTCATTAGAAGAGACCAATGTAATCAGAGGCCTATTGTTTTGGCACATCCGGTGTCTCTGAGCAATGACACCGGATGCATTTATGACTTATTGTTTCCCAAAGTTAATAAAGAACACACAAAATTATAAGTGAATAAAAGCCGAATCAAATGCAAAAACAATTAATTTGGACAACCCGGTGTATGATAAGAACACCGGATATGCACATAGTTTTTCAAAAACAAAAAGAAAAACAGAAATCTAAGTATAAAGAATCGGTAAACAATAGAAAGGTATGATTACAAGTTATTGTTACAAAGAATAAATAACTTAAGTTACATATGTTTAACATAATAATTAAATAAAATAATGAATAATAGTATAAAGGAGTCAAGATGAGAATGCAATGAAGGTGACAGGACTTTTGGCAAGTCCGGTTTATATACCTCCGTAGTTTGCCTCTTCTGGAAGAGCGTCTTTTCCTTTGATTGAGCTAGTCGACGAAGGATTCAGCTGCCATTTTGCTTTTTTTCGTCGGGTAGCTCATTTAATGCTTTTCTGCAAATTAAGACCCGAATCACTACACTTAACAAATTTCAAATAAAAAAATTAATAATACAAAAGAAGGGAAAAAGTGATCCTACCAGCATTACCACCATACATAACCCACAAGCCTCAAGAAATGTGGTCGTAAAAAGAAATTTGAAAGGTATCCAGTTGGAGGAATCTCATAAGTCATCCCTTTCCATTTAGCTGTTGTTTTCTAAATAAATCTAAAATGGCTAAGTCATTGTTATTAGTTTGGGTGGGTTGGATACTTTGCCTTTGAATTTAGGGGCTTAAGTTCCATTTGCTCATCCTAGCTACAAAATCGGGGTCCTCATACTTAATGAAGACGAAGTCACCCAGCCAAGAAAGTAGCCTTATTAGACTTCTCAATGGCATGATGTATGTAGTCATCATCTTAGCCAAAAGTTAAAACCAGCAATGTTTACATCCGCAGCCTTGGTTAATTTATGCATATGTACAAAGGCTGCCGAAGAGGTCTAAGTTGTTAATTTACAAGTGGCAGCATAAGTCACATATGATGCCATGAATTGGGGTAATTGCACATAAACCTAAGTCATAACGATTAAGAAGATTTAAACAAGAAAGGAAGAAGAAAAGGAATTGAAACCCTCATGTCTATCATAGACATGTAGAGCGACATCCCTCCGGGGCACAAGAAGGGAATCGCCCTTCTAGGAAGAATAAGCTGAAAGCTTTTATGGTTAATAAAAGAATACCTAAAGGACATGTTAAGTCTTTATGGCCTCCAT
Source organism: Suaeda aralocaspica (assembly GCA_016808085.1). Classification (NCBI taxonomy): domain Eukaryota; kingdom Viridiplantae; phylum Streptophyta; class Magnoliopsida; order Caryophyllales; family Amaranthaceae; genus Suaeda; species Suaeda aralocaspica. The sequence continues at coordinate 107,913 of PYUH01000022.1, forward strand.
CTCACCAAAGCAGTCTCTGGTGTGGGATAGGTGGTTAGACTTTACGTCGGAGGTGCAGAAACCATTTGTCAGAATCGGAAGCGAGTGTCTGATTCGGCTTTGTTGCAGATCTCTCCATCTCTTCAATGGAGTCTACTGGATCCTTGCTTGTGAATATTGTTTGAAGCAGTGGCTTAATTCTTGCCATGCCTCCTACCAGGAAAAGGAATGGAAGTCGGTGACCCCAATGAAGAAAGAATATTTGGGGCTATAGAGAGTATGGGAGCAGGGTGATGAACCCTGACCCACTTCTACTGTTAACAGGAACACAACTAACAATGCAGTACAAGCATTAAGAGGAGAAGACGAACTAGAAGACATGATGAATAAGTTAAAGAAAAACACAAATGAACGGATCCAGTATAGTTACCTGAGTAAAAGAAGTTGGTAGGATTAAAGATCTGAATACAAATTCACTGATGAAGATCTCGCCTAGCTGTGAAATGCCTACCTACTCTACCCAATCACAGGAAATCGCTTGGGAAATCTTAGGAATTCTTATACTTCTCTTACTACTTTCTCTCTCATAGAAAATTCACAAGTGTAGAAATGTGGAAAACATAATTACCTCACACCTCTATTTAAAGAGAAGGGGTGAGGTGTAAAAAGGGGGGAAAATTTGAAACCTATTTTCCCCACCAAAATGAATATGGCGCACAGTAAGCCAAAAGAACGGTGTAAATCAGATGGGTAGTAATAATAGGATGTCATCAGCCCATTAGCGTGGCAATTGATGGTGGCATGACAAGGCAGCCGCCACGTGTCAGCTTCTGAGTGGACCACGTGTCCTTGTTATATAAAGAGTGACATGGGATGTCCACGTGGCAGTGATGGTCTGCCATGAGTGGACCCCACTGGCCACGTTCATATCACAATTGGGCCACGAGTCCTTAAAATGCCAGCATAGGATTGCACGTGGCGTGATGAGTATGCATGAGTGGGCCACACCGCCAGTCGTGTCACCCTTTTTACTGTGTCCATTTGTAACTCGTATTACCCACATGTCAAGCTTTATTCGTCAGTGACAAAAAGAGCATAAAACAACCATGGGGCCTTAAACTTTTCTAAAGCCCATTAGGCAAATGAAGGAAGATAATCAAAGAGATGATGACAAGTGCACAATCTCAGTGGGTAAGAATTGTACTTGGGCCTAAAATAGTCAAAAAAATCTGATAACAAGTACACTATTGAATTAAGACAAAAACAAGATACTAAAAAGGGAAAACTTCTCTCTAAAACTTTCTCTAGAATGTTTACTTGTTGTTATTGTATTACTTACTCTCCTTCAAATACTTACTTAAGCATCGGAGGGGGAAATAATCCTACGAGGATATTGTCCTTTTTTGCAGGTACTTGGAGGGTACATACGGCAACCAATCCATCACGCGTCCAGTACTACGTCAGCGCGAAATCCTCACATTCCCTACCCCACCATTGCCTAGCAACAACACTTACACCCTCTCATCGAGGAAGATGACGACCAAGATCACTAAGGGTCATAATTCCCGTACCACAAACAATGGCGCCGTAAAACACTACACAAAAATCAAAACAACATCAAGCTACCTCCACCACTTCCGCCAATAAAGCGTGGTTTCAAGAACTCAAAAGAACCCAGGTCAATGTTCAACGTGTGTGTGACTTGTGACAAACTACTAGTTTCTTCGAAAAAAACTAGGCCATGATCCACTCCAAGGCCCTTTTAGAGTGAAACGTGGCCGACGCCACACTTCGGATGGTTGGTTATAGGTAACTAATCCATGAGCATCATAACCGTATCTCCTTTTCTAACAAGGATATTCCCTAACGAAGGAAACAAGCCATAAACAAGCTTTATCATCATGTCATACATAAGTAGGCCAACTCAAATTTACCTATGACTTTGATGCGAGAATGGACCGGCTTCACCGTGTGTGCCCTTCGAGAAACTGCTCGGAACGGCCTGGGATATCAGATGTGAATTGAGTACAAGTGAGATATCCTATGATACATCAATACTGATGAGCCCAATTAGTGCTAATAATAAATCCTATGGGTTTGATAAGGATAAATCACAGGTAGGGGCGACAATGGTAAGGAGCTTGACACTATGGAGTTATTAGGGTGGCCTTACTAGCAACACTATTGATCATGATATTTCACTGTGGCAGTAAGCCATTAAATAAGTTATGTATTATATGTAGATTAATGCATCACAGGATTGATACAAATGGTGGTAACACTCAGGGAACAAGTTGGTTTGGTCCATGAGTTTTTTCCCGTTTCACTAGATAGGGTTTTCTCATTGTAGACATCATTGCTTTTCATGTCTTGTGGAGTCTTGATCATAATAATTAAGCTCTAAAAACATGGAGGTAGGTTCTTGCAGGTTCTGATTAAAAGATTGAATCTAGAAAGCATTTCTTGAAGTTCTTGGAACACTTGAAAATTGCCCCAAAACAAACGAACCAGCTCTTGGCGGAAATTGTGAGATTTTCATTGATCTTGGGCACCCAATTAATTCGTGATATTTAGTTTTAAATTGTGATGATTATCTATAATTAATATAATTGAGTTGGTTAGGATTTTTTCTTGATTCGTAAAGTTGTTTAGATGTTGTTAGCAAGATAAGTCAAGACGCAAGTGATGATGTGGCATCTTATCATGTGAGTCCATACTTGAGTGTTGTAAGCTGAAGGTCGTCTATTTATCGTTTGTTTTAGGTATTTTTTAGAAATTTGTTCTTAGAAAATTTGTTAGAACTTAGTCTTAGAGTTGTTATATAAATAGCTTGAGAATCCTGTAAAAAAAAATATAAAGCTTTCAATTACACTGACTTTTTTAATTTAAGAAAACCGCCAACTCTTGCAAACTTGTGCTAAGTTTCTTTCATAATTCGTGAGAAAGATGATAAACAAAGTTAAATTTCCTAATCAACTTAATTACAGCAGCGTGTGTAATTAATCAGTTTGCAATTAAAATTAATCCACAAAAGTGGAAATTTACTGGTTACACGTAAGTTGAGTGAATTTGAGAGTACCACTTAACTTCCAATCAAGTTTGTATCAGATTCAGAGGTTTTTTCGATCCATCATGGGGAGAGGAAACGGAGGACGGAAACACATTTTACACAATTAATCCAAGATAGTTTGACAAAACGTGAAGCACATGGACGTGATGAGACAAAAGTAGGATAATGTCCCATTGATGTTTTGGCTCGTTGAATGTAACGAAAGTTTGATCCTCATTGGGCAGTATTTACTTGGTGAGTGATGAAGGTTCTCACTTGTCCTTCTTCTGACTCTCGTAATAAAAAACGTCCAAAAGCATGCCAAAGTTTTATGGTCGTGACATTAAACTCGATGACTCATGGCCCAAGGTTCCCCAGATGACTATCTGAATGGGAACAACAATTGGAGAAGATTGTTGAGTATAAAAAGTTTGATGATCAAAGAACCTTAAAATTGCTTATACGACTAAACAAGAATGCAGGATTAGGATTGTGGTATGAGGGCATTAAAGCCAAGAGGAAAACGCCAAAACAAACAAAAATTGTCACCTGGTATCACCTAAGAAGAAGTTGCGTGCAAAAATATGTTCCTTTTGACTTTGATCAGCAAAATTATGTCAAGTGACTTCTCTTACCAGGACACTATGAGTGTGCGTGACCATATTGCAGAGTTTGAAAGGTTACCTTGCTTTGAGACTTGGGGAGGAAAGAGAAACATGTGAAGATGGCAAGATTTTTGAAAGCCTTAAACAAAAATATTTATAAGGACCTCGATTTGGCTTAATAATACTCATATTTTGATGATCTCTGCCAAGAAATTAAAAAGTGGGGAAAACGTGGTGAAGGGGGATCCACACGAAATTTCGTGCCTTCTCATAGTAGATCAAACTACACTCCTCCGAGATTAAACATGCAAAAGCAAACAGACACCATAAAACAACAAGTACCTCCAACTCCTAGCTCTTCAGGGACAAACCAAAAAAGTGGTTTCTAAAGTAGAATATGAGGAACGTCGGAGATGTCTTAAGTCAAAGTTATCGGACATTGCTTCTACTTTTACACTAATACGCACATTGGCTATGGACAAGCTAGATTATGGGCAATGAGGAAATATTTACCAGATTGTGATTGATAGATGATGAGGACATCATTCAAAACCAGACGAGAGGGAGGATTCTAATGAAGACCACCCTAGAAACTATAAACATCCCCATTTGTACAGGGTGGTGGAGTTTTGTGGTTATAAGCAACTGCATTTGGAAGTAGAAGTAGAACCACACATAGCAGAGAGAGAGAGAAAGCTTATTTCACAGTGTTTGCAAGATTAGTCATTACCTATGCAATTTAATCTTTGACAGTGGGTCTTGCACGAATGTAGCATCGAAATATAGTAAAGAGGTTGAAATTAACGCAAAGATACCATAATAGTCCATTATAGATTGAATTGACTTGATCATAAAAAAGGATTGAAGTAAAAGTAAAGAAGCAATCACTGATCAATTTCACACTTGCACTATAAATGAGGAGTTGTGGGTGATGTGTGCCTATGACTGCGTTGCAAATTGCTCTGGGATGACCATGCATATGATAGGAAGGTTCAACACAATGGAGAATCGGATTCGTATACTCAGTTTTGAAGGAATAAGAAACGAAACCACTATCCATTGACTCCATCTGCAAGGAAGGACCAGAAACAAACCAGTTTATTCCTTTCTGGTAAGAGATTTGAGAAGGAGATGGAAGAGCAAGGGAACTCTGCATTTATTCTCCTTTGTAAAGGAAGCAATAACAAATGAAGTATCTATTGATTTTTGCCTCACTCCTTTGCTTGAAGAGTTTGCCGATGTGTTTCTGATGAACTACCCCCAATTAGAGGAATTGAACATGCATATTGATTTCATTCCTGGCGCACACCAATCCCTAATAAACGCATATAGATCTGATCATGAAGCATTTATAGAACTCCAACGCCAGATTGATGAATTGATGTAGAATGGAAATGGTTAGTTCGAGAATAAATGAGTCCATGGCGCAGTCTCCTGTTGTGGGTGCCTAAAAAAGATGGCTCCGGAGAATGTGATTGATTTAGGGCAGTGCAGTAAAGTAAAAACATAACCATCAAGTATAGCTTCCCTAGCCTAGACTTGAGGTATTTTGGATTTACATGGTGCAAGCTTGTTTTCAAAAATAGATTTGAGAGAAGTGGCTATCATCAGATGAGAATCGTGAAGTGAAGGGGATGAATGGAAGACTGCTTTAAGACTAAACAGGGTCTATATGAGTGTGTTGGTGATGCCTTTTGGTCTATGCAATGCACTAAGTTCTTTCATGAGATTGATGAATGAGGTATTGAGGCGTTTCTAAACAAGCTTATATGTCTATTGGCTGATATTCTTGTTTTATAGCCAAAGATATTCAAACACACCACACCATTGAGGCAATGTGTTAGTAAGTCTACGCGAGCAGGAGAAACTAATGGGAAGCTGGAGAAAAAGTGTGACTTCTGCAGAAAGATTCGTTTTTCTTTGGATATATTTTTG